>CM069141.1:74497580-74762907 GCA_035221665.1 Okamejei kenojei
CCCAAAGATATGACCATGCCTGTACGGTAGCTGTTCACACTCAACCTGTAGGCAGGCGAACCCCCCCACTTCTTCTCTTTTGCCTGGTCAATTCCGAAGGCCATATGTGTTGGGACAGTTGGTGGGTGCTCTGTGCATAAATAACATGAAAATTGAGAGGTCGCGTATTTAGAATGGGGTGGTTCGGTCTACTACTCGGCGTGACTCCGAAGTAAAAATATAAGATTAAACAAGAACTTACTATTCGAAGTTTGATCGTTATTTAAAGGATAACGATGAGGATTACGTGCCCTCCACTCCCCACCCTCATAAAAAAATGGATCATCTGGTAGTTCTATGATGAGCCTTACTATCTTACTCCGCTATTTGAGTTCTTGTTTTTCATGCCGCTGCTTTGAAGTATGTCTTTCCAGCGCCAGTCGGGTTATTCACTAATCCCTCAGCATTACTCCTCAAAAATAACGATCAAACTTCAAACTGGTAGTTTCTCGTTTAATCTTACTATTATTCACACAAAAAATGATTGTTTGTCAAGTATAAGCCCAAATTTTGACAGCCCACTGTTCATAAAAAATATAATAATAAAAGCATCCAAATTACACAACACACCTAATAATTGAAGGAGATTTTAATTGTACACTAGATTCCTTATTTGGTCAGAATCCATCAAAACAACAGAAACTTAAATCTCATTCCCTGTGATCTAATAAAATGCATATACAGATACGTAGTAATATTAAAGATGATGGAGATTCAAAACCCAGCAGGACGAGAATACTCATTTGTACTCACCTGCTAAAACCTATTCAGAATAATATTTATTTGGTAATTTTAAAACTTATCCCACTCAGTTATAATTCAAAATACATAATATTATAATTCAGATCATGCACCTTTAACTTTTACGATGAAAATAACTGTAAAATGGAAAACATGGGACAAGAGATTTACCCCACAAATTTTAATAGACCAAATAACACAAAAATACATCACAAAACATATTAAGATTTTGTTTGAAATAAAGATAAGCCAGAATACTTCCGTCCCTTATGGAACCTTTTAAACGTATGTTCGGGGAATTATGATATCATCTCAAGCATTTTATAATAAAGAGAATCGGAAGGGAACAACATTCCATTGAAAAGGAATCAAACAAATAGACACATAAAACCGCTGCTAACCCAATCATGATAAAACATAATAAAATATTGCATTGAAAATAAATTAAATCAATACTGTCAACCCAAGTTAAAACTCTTACCAAATAATACTAATAAACAAATACAATTTGAATTCGGAGATAACCACAAAAATATTGGTCCTACAATTACGAAAATTGGAGGGAGAAAAATTAATCCAAAGGATTAAATCAGACAAAGGTGAATTACTATACAAACTAAAGATTAAAAATAGAATTGTGCAATCTTATAAACATTTATATTCAGCCAAAATGACATAAATATCAGACAGGAATAGAAACATTTCCTTAAAAAATTGGTAATCTAAAAAGGACGGATTCAAAAATAAGAATCACTAAACGCTGAAATAACTACTAAAGACAATTTCGAAGATCCTAATTAGGTCCATTAAAAAATGTAAAAACTCCAGACCGGACGGATGGTATAAGTATCAGAATTTTTATGAAACATTCTATGACTATGATACAACCACATTTGATACACTTTATGAATACATTTAAGCCCAAAGAAGTTACCAAAAACATTAAATGAATATATTAAAACACTTAACCTAATTAGATAAAAATGCTGATGATCCCAGGGTCATATAACAATAGCTCTTTAAAATACTGATCAAAAAATATTACTAAAATACCAGCACAACGACTAAATACAGTGATTAATAAATAAATTCATTCAGACCAAACAGAGTTAATCACCAAACGATACTCCTCAATCAACCTGATAAGATTATTCAATAATAAATACTCGAAAAGAAACATAAATAAAGATCTATCACAATATTATCATTGATGCAAGACAGCTTTCGATCGAATTGAATAGTCCTTATTTATTTTCGGTTATGAAACTTTTCAGTTGGGAGAAGAATTTTATATACAAGGGTTAAGCAACTACAGTGGCTTGCAAAAGTATTCCATTCATACCCCTTGAACTTTTTCCACATTTGTCACATTACACCGACAAACGTAAACGATTTTTATTGGGATATTATGCGATAAAGAAACCAACATAAAAGAGGAGCATAATTGTGAAGAGGAAGGAAATGATACATGTTTCCAAATGTGATTACAAGAAAAAAACTGAAATAGTGGCATGCAAAAGTATACAGCCCCCCTAGACAATACTATTGTAGAACCACCTTCCGTCCGCTCAATTACAGCTGCAATTCTTCTGTTATGTCTCTACAGCTATGGCACATCAAGAGACTGAAATTCTGCCTATATTAATCCAATCCTTCTTCAAAATATCTCAAGCTCATCAGATTGTATGGAACACTTAAACAGCAATTACAAGTTTTGCCCAGGATTCACAATTGGATTTACGGTCTGGACTTTGACTTGCAAATTCAACACATGAATATGCTTTGATCTATACCAATCCAATGTAGCTCTGGCTGTATGTTCAGGTTGTTGTCCTGCAGGAAAGGTGGAAACCTCCGCCCCACCACAATTCTTTTGCAGACAAACAAATTTTCTTTCTCAAGATTCCTTGTATTTGGCTCATCCATCTTCCCACTACTCTGACCAAGCTTCCCTGTCCCTCTTGAAGGAAAAGCCTCCCCACAGCATTAGAGCTTTGCCACCACCATGGGTTTCACAGTGGGGATGGTTTGTTCAGTGTGATGTGCATGTTCGTTTTCCATCACTCATACGTTTTTCATTTAGGCCCAAAAAAACTTACAATTTGTCCTCATCAACCAACGCACCTTCCTCCACTTTTCCGTGTCCCCCCACATGGCTTTATGGAAAATTGCAAATGACTTCTTATGTTTTGTTCAACAATGCTTTTCCTTCTTGCCACACATCCATCAAGGACTGATATGTGGAGTGCACACTAATAGTTGTTCCTGTGGGACAGATTCTACTCACCCCACCTGAGCGTGATCGCTGCAGCTCCCCAGAGTTACCATCGGCCACTTGCTGCTTCCCAGACCTGTCTGGTGTGTTCCTTGGCTTCATGATGCTGCTTGTTCACTAATGTTCTCTAACAAACCTCTGAGTCTCACAGAACAGCATGTATTTATACTGATATTAGTTACACACAAGTGGACCCATTTACTAATTTATGTGACTTCTGATGAAGCAATTGGTTGCACTGGATTTTATTTAGAGGGTATCATGTAAAGGGGCTGATACGTTTGCACGCCACACTTTTCAGTTTTTTTATTTGTAAAAAAAAAAATTGAAAACACATGTAACATTTTTTCCTTCGCACTTCACATTATGCGCACCTATTTGTTGGACCTATGCACATAAAAAACCCAATAAAATACATTATGTTTTGTGTTGTGAACGTGCAAGCCACTGTATATACCAAAGCCAACAGCTAGAATATTAATAAATCAAATGTTAACCCAAACTAAATTTAATTATTCCAGCAGTAACCAAGGTTGTCCTTTAATCTCCACTACTGTTCGCACTGGCAATTGAACCATTATCTCAGCGCTTCATATTACATCCTGATATATAGGTAAGAAACCTAAGAAACTGAAAATAAAATCTCTTTATAACCAGATGAAGTATTACTTTAAATTACACCAGAAATTAGTATTCCTTCTTATTAATTTAATAACTCAATTGGATTTGATTCAGATATACAGTATTTAATTGAATAAAAGTGAACTTATCCTAATAATGGAAACAACTCCTATTACAACATATCCTTTTAAGATAGCAAATGAAAAAAATCAAATAACTTCGGATTCATGAACAAAAGGATATGAATCTTATTAAAATCGAATTTCCCACCCCTATGAATAACTAAATAAGAAATCCTATATTGGAAAACTACCTATTTCAATGAAGTAATCAATGCAAATAAAAATGATTTTTTCTTCCGCAATTACTATACCTTTTCAACATCCCGTATTAACTTCCAAATACTTTTTTAAGAAAGTGGACTCTAGACAGTAACCAACTTTTATATTTGAATAAAGCTAGATAAATAAAAAAATCTATGTAATATCATAAATAAATGGAGTTTGCATGTCCTACTTTTATTTTAATATTGGTAGTTAATATTAAAATATGTGAACTTTGGTTGGAAGATAGATAAACAACCAAACTGGTTAAAAAAGAAAGGGAGATTGTTCACGCTTGCAAATTACACAACTTCATTTGCCAATACTAAAATACATAAAAAAGTTATAGAGGAAAACCAATAAAATAAAGGGCTAATACTATTTGGAAACAATTAAAGAAAACCATTACAATTAAAAGTATACCACTGGCTCTTCCCATTGCAAATAACATCACATTTAAACCGTCAATATGATAAAGTTTTTTTAAATGGAAGAACTATGGAATAACTAAGAGGGGTGATCTCTATAGGGAAAGTTTTTCCTTTTCATTCAGAATACAACAAAATTATGGATTACCCTCAAAAGATACTTAGATATTTACAAATTAGAACTATGTTTAATCAAACACACATCTTTTAGAACTAAAAACAGAAAATTAGATTAATTCCTAAAAAAATAACCAATACAAAAATTAATACATATATATAAACAAATTATTGGAAATATTTACCAAACTCGGAAATTATTGGCAAGCATGGGAAAACGAATTAGACAAACCAAAATGTAGAAGATGGAATTGAAAGTTTACAACATATTACACCCTGCTCATTAAATGCCAGACACTCTCTGATACAATTTAAATTTTTAAACATAGATTCCACTTTTTTTCGAAATCCAAATTAAACAAATTTTTTCATGTGTTTCTGCTATATTGACAATGACAGCATTTAAACTAATCTAAACGCATACATTACACAAATGTATAAAAATAAACTAATTTTTGGATAAACTGTTATAACATAATTTTCGAAAGTAGTTATGCAAAATTGACTCCAACTCAAAATTAATTATAGTATGAATAATAGAAACGGATCATCTACTAACAACACAGCAAAATAATTTTTAATAATTGGATACACTTTTAATAATCGGTCAAAAAAAACTAATCCGAAATTTTGGAAAGGTCCAAATCCCCCAAATCAAAAGTGGATTACAGAAATGTCGGAGACACTTCATCTGGTAAGACTAAGACTTGTCCTTTTGGACAAGCTAGATCAATTCAGAGGAATATGGTCTCCATTTATCGAATAATTAAAGGGTCAAGGAGGTCCAGTTCGAGAGCCTGAATGAAGGAATGGATGAAGAACAAAATACAATAGACCACGCATATATCTCCAATGAAGAATATCTTGCTTTATACTCCACTCATTTTATCGATTTTCTACTTCTATTTTATTTCTTTTTATTATTGCTCTTTACTATTTTCTTTCTGTTATAAAATAATAAAAAATAGAAGTATAAATAAGAACGAATGTAAACTTTAAAAATATTAAGAATGTATGTGACGAATAATATGTTTTTTTCTTTTTTTGATTTTATATTATTCCTTCTTAATATGTATTTACTTCTAATAAAAATATTTTACAAAAAAGATGTTACCAGAAACATTAAATGAATCTATTATTAAAAAAGACGCTCATATGGCCCTCGAAAATCAGATAAAGATCTGATATCCAGCACAGCGTATAGAGCCTAGCTCCGTTTAAATACTGGATCAATAAATATTAACCAAAACGATACTAGCACAAAGACTAAATATCGTCAGTATAACATGGGTTAAGCACTATAAACCTCGGCGACGCCAACAGCTAGAATATTAACAAATCGAAAAAAATGTTATCAACTAAATTTAAATTTATTCCGAGCCGCTACACAGGTTGTCCTCTATCTCCTCTACTGTTCTGCACTGGCAATTGATCCAGTTAGCACAACGCGTGAGAGCACATCCTGAAATATACGGGTATGAAAACATAAGAAAACTTGAAAATAAAATCTCTTTATACGCAGATGATGTATTACTTTATATTACAAAGCCGGAAATTAGTATTCCTAACTTAATAGATTTAATAACTCTCAATTTGGATTGTTTTCAGGATATAGAATTAATTGGAATAAAAGTGAACTTATGCCAATAATGGGAAATAACTCACATATATTACAAAACAAGAGATCCTTTTAAGATAGCAATGAAAAAAATCAAATATCTTGGAATTCATGTAACAAAAAGATATGATTCTTTATTTATATCTAATTTCCCACCCCTATTGAATAAACTACTTAAGAATATCCTATATTGGAAAACATTACCTATTTCAAAGCTAGGTAGAATGAATGCGATAAAAATGATTTTTCTTCCGCAATTATTATACCTGTTTCAACTGATCCCGATAAACCTTCCTAAATTATTTTTTAAGAAAGTGGACTCCATAGTTACCAATTTTATTTGGGATTATAAGAGGGGGGGATAGAATAAATAAAAACATCTATGTAAAATCAAAAATAAATGGAGGTTTTGCATTGCCTAATTTTATGTTTTATTACTGGGCAGTTAATATTAAAAATATGAATTTTTGGTTGGAAGAAGTAGATAAACAACCAAACTGGTTAAAAATGGAAAAGGAAGATTGTTCACCTATCGAAATTAGCTCGATTTTATTTGCCAATACTAAAATACATAAGAAAATGTATAGAGGAAATCCAATAATAGAAAGTGGCATACATATTTGGAAACAATTAAAGAAAACATTAAAATTAGAAAGTATACCACTGGTAGGCTCTTCCCATTGTAAACCGAACATTACTTTTTAAACCTTCAATGATGGATAAAGGTTTTTTAAATGGAAGAACTATGGAATAAATAAGATGGGTTTACCCCCACCCCCCCCTCCCCCTTGATCTCTACAAGGAAAGTTTATGTCTTTCATTTCAGGAAATTACAACAATTACGGATTAAAAACACTCAAAAGAGTACTTTAGATATCTAAATCAAAATTAGAGATTATGTTAAATCAAACACACAGGATTTAGAAATAAAAATACAGAAAATTTAGATGAATGGTTCTAAATAAATATCCGAATGACAGAAAAATTTAATATATATTTATAATTATTTTATGGAAAATGATTTACCAAACTCGGAAATTTATAGGCAAGCATGGGAAAATGTAATTAGGACAAACAATTAGTGGAGAAGTATGGATGAAAGTTTACAACATATACACCACTGCTCATTAATAAGCCAGACACTCCCTGATACAATTTAAAGTTTTACATAGATGACTACTTTTCGAAATCCAAAATTAAACCAGAATTTTTCAAATGTTTCTGCTATAATATGTGACAAATTGTCAGCATTTAGAAGCTAATCTAACGCATTCATTCACAAATGTATAAAAAATTACTAATTTTTGGATGGAAATTTTTAAGATAATCTTGAATGTAGTTAATGCAAAATCTCGACCCCAGACTCAAAATTAATCATATTAGAATATTAGAAATGGATCCACTACATAACAACACAGCAAATAATTTTTATCGGTTATAGTTTAATAATCAGTAAAAAACTAATACTAAGATTTTGGAAAGGTCCTACATCCCCCACAATCAAAATGTGGATTACAGAAATGTCGGAGACACTTCATCTGGAAAGATTAAGACTTGTCCTTTTGGACAAGCTAGATCAATTCAGAGGAATATGGTCTCCATTTATTGAATATTTAAAGGGTCAAAGTGGTCCGGTTCGAGGGCCTGACTGAAGCCTGAATGAAGGAACAGATGAAGAACTATACACACAAGAGACCACGGACATATCTCCAATGAAGAATATCCTGCTTAATACTCCACTCATATTATCGATTTTCTACTTTTATTTTATTTCTCTTTATTGTTTCTCTTTACTATCTTTTTTCTGTTATAAAATAATAAAAAGCATAGAAGTATAAATAAGAATGACTTTAAAAATATTAAGAATGTATGTGATGAATAATATGTTTCTTCTTTTTGATTTTATGTTATTCCTTCTTAATATGTATTTACTTCTAATAAAAATATTTTACAAAACAAAAGATACACAACGCACTTGCCAAAAGATTTCGGAATCGCTCGTTCTCGTCCAAAAAACAAACAAGTGGGACTTCCGGTGGCGCTATGGAGTAGGTAGACTCGCGCCATTTAGCTCCGGGAAAACTGTAGAAAAAACGGGGGGAAAATCGGGACTTACCTGTTCAACATCGCAACCGACTGACTGCAGCAAGCCTGTGACGTCATCAGGCGCGCGACAAAACCGACGGTATGTTTTCACGTACCCCTCCCCCCAAATCGAAAAAAACGGTAAGGCCAGGGAAGTAGGCCCAACCGAAGCCTCGGCCTCAATTTTAACAGCATCTCAAGAAGAGATCTCAAGAGAAAGAAAGACAGATGTGGAAGAACTAAGAAGTTTCCTTGCCTCAGAAATTTCAAAAATAATGGCAGAATTTAAAAAACTCAAAAAAGATTTTAAAGATGAATTGAAAACTTTTAAAAAAGAAATTAAAGAAGAAATTAAAGAAGAAATTAAGAAAGATACTGCTGATATTGTACAGAAACAATTGGACGCTTGGAAGAAGATTATGGAAGAAAACCTAAATAAAAAGATTGATGAGGTAAATGTCAAAATCAATCTGATGGAATCAGTATTTAATTCGAAGCTGGAGCCCATCTCTCAGGCACTGGAACAACAACAACAATCCATAATCGAATTAGAGGGAATCGCTGAAACATGCTCTGAAACTACAAGCAAGCTCCTCTCCGAGAACAAGCGTTTATCGGACTTATTGCATAAAATAACCGAAAAATGCATTGACTTGGTGGGACGACAGAGACGCCAGAATCTAAGAATTATTGGTGTCCGGGAAGGAAGAGAGGGGAATCAGGACCCTCGTGAATTTGCTGCAGAACTACTGAAGAAAGTTTTAAAACTGGATGAAGCACCTTTACTGGCTCGGGCACATAGAGCACTGAGACGCCGTCCAGGGGCGGACGCCCCTCCAAGACAATTTATAGTGAAGGTGCAATATGACCATGTCTTGGATGACATGATGAAGAAAATTGTTCGCAGCAGAAACCTTGTTTTTGAAGGAGACAAGATCAGCATATTTCGAGGTTGCCAAGAAAAGAGCATTGTTTACAGATACAAGAAGAATACTCAAGAACATTAATAACCTGAGATATGGGTACACCCTGCAACATTGAGAATCACCTACGACCACAAAGGATACTTCTTTACTAACCATACAGAGGCTTTTAAATTTGCAAAGAAGATTGAGGCCACAGAAAAGATTGAAGCTAGCGAGGACGAGAGCGAAAAAGAGGACAATGAGGAGTAATACTTAACGCTAAATATGTGCGATGATACTGGACTCGGTACCTTATTGAGAAGAAACTGAACTTTAAATCACTATAATCTAGGATTGTTATGAATTTAGAATGAAATTGATCATCGCTATATAATATTTTATATTATTGTATTAACTGTTGCTAACCATTATTAATCATAATAATTAATCATTATCAATTATAGTTAATTGGATTAACTCAGAATTAGTTAAAAGGATGAATCATAAGATGATTAAAATAGAAGATGTAGGTTTAATCCTAGACATTGATACTATTTAGACTAATCATGGATCAATACTTTAGTAAAATGAAACTAATATTTTATTAACCTTGAAACTAACAATTATTCCACTACTGAAATATCCATTATTCCCCCCCCCCCGCATAATGTTTTTCTTTATTGTATTTGAATTTTTTCCCTTTAAGGGAAAGAACGGAGCTAACAACATTTTTTTTTCACCAAAAGCTACGGAAGCCATTAGATGCCTAGCCACATTAGGGTGGCTATCACTAACTATAGATGTAGTATTTTTCTATCTTTCACATTGCACTAACACAATAACCACTTACTCTTTCTATTTTGTAGTACGTTATAATCAATATAATTTTTACTTGGAATGGAATTATGATTGTTATTCAAGGAGATATGACCGAGAAGAAAACTTGAAAGTTCTGAAATGCATCTATCTGAGATCCAGGTGTAAGGTATGGTTTAACATGCTGAATCATCTACTCCATTATAGACCACCCTAATCATGATGCAAGACGTAAAAGTGAACACTGGGGGTGAAGGAATTACATTTTGCAGTTGGAATGTTAAGGGAATAAATGAACCCATTAAGAGAGGCAAAGTATTAACTCACCTAAAATCGCTCAAAACAGACATAATTTTTCTCCAAGAGACTCATCTTAAAAAGGAAGCGCAATACAGATTGAAAACAAAATGGATTGCCCAAACGTATCATTCCTCATTCACATATAAATCTAGAGAGTTGCAATTCTAATTCGTAAAGGTATACCTTTTAAACATATATCAACTACAGAAGATACTGATGGTAGATATATCATAGTAGTAGGTGAATTATATTCAAAAAAAGTGACTCTCATTAATATATATGGGCCTAATTTTGATAGTCCGCGGTTTTTCAAGAGAATATTGAATATTATTCCGGAAAATACACAAA
Source organism: Okamejei kenojei (assembly GCA_035221665.1). NCBI lineage: Eukaryota > Metazoa > Chordata > Chondrichthyes > Rajiformes > Rajidae > Okamejei > Okamejei kenojei. The sequence continues at coordinate 74,508,197 of CM069141.1, forward strand.
ATAATTTAATAATTGGTGGAGATTTAAATTGTACACTGGATCCATATTTAGATAGATCATCAACACAGAGAAAGTCAAAATCTTTGTTGTGAATTTTTAAACTCATATATAAATAATACCAATATTAAGGATGTCTGGAGAATTGAAAACCCATCCGGAAGAGAATATTCATTTTACTCATCTATGCATAAAACTTATTCAAGGATAGATTATTTCTTAGTAGACGCTAAACTAATTCCATATACTTATAAATCACAATATCATAATATTATAATTTCGGATCATGCCCCATTAACGTTTATGATTAAGCTAAATGGAATGGACAAGAAACAGACACAATGGAGACTTAATCCTCAAATTTTAAAAGAACAGGTATGTTGTGAATATCTTGTAAAACAGATTAATATGTTCTTCGAGATTAATGACCATCCCGAAATCTCTGCTTCCCTTCTCTGGGAAACATTCAAAGCATTTACACGTGGGGTATTAATCTCCTCTCCGGAATTTCTTAACAAAGAGAATAGAGCTAAACAACAGACATTGGAATTGGAAATAAGACAATTAGACATAGAAAACGCAAGAACACCTTCATTGGTAAAACATAACAAAATAGCTGCATTGAAATATAAATTAAATAAAATATACTCCGACCAAATAATAAAACTTTATCAACATACAAAACAACTAAATTTTGAATTTGGTGATAAACCACACAAACTATTGGCACGCCAACTTCGAAAACTGGATGGAGAAAAAATGATTCATAAGATCAGATCAGAAAAGGGAAAAACACTAACACTTCCCAAAGATATTAACGACAGATTTTTACAATATTATCAAGATCTTTATTCAACTAAAGTGACACAACAATCAACAGGAATGGAAGCATTTTTACAGAAATGCAACCTTAAAGGCTTAGATCTGCAAGAACAGGAATTATTAGGAGCTGAAATAACGACCAAAGATATTGAAGAGTCAATCAGATCTTTAAAAAATGGAAAGGCCGCCGGCCCTGATGGCCTAAGCTCTGAATTCTATAAAAAATTTTATGATCTGATTTCTCCACGTTTACAAACACTGTATAAACATGTTATACTCAACAGCAACTCCCGGAAACCTTAAAGGAATCCACAATAATACTGATACCTAAAATTGATAAGGATCTAGAAGACCCGGCCTCATATAGAGCAATAGCTCTATTAAATACTGATCAGAAAATATTAACTAAAATCCTTTCTAATAGATTGAGTTTAGTAATTAACAAATTAATACATCCTGATCAAACAGGTTTTATCCCTAAACGTTACTCATTTTATAACCTTAGACGACTGTTTAATATTATATATTCAAACAGAATTGCTAATGAAGATCTAGCAATTATATCGCTAGATGCTGAAAAAGCCTTTGATCAAGTAGAATGGTCATATTTATTTTCAGTGATGGAAACATTTCAATTGGGAGAGAAGTTCTGTGCATGGGTTAAATTGTTATATTCTAATCCAACCGCTAGAATACTAACAAATCAAATGTTATCAACTAAATTTAATCTTTCCAGAGGTTGTAGACAAGGATGTTCGTTATCTCCATTATTATTTGCTTTAGCAATTGAACCACTTGCAGAAAATGTCAGATCTAATCCAGAAATACATGGGTACAATACTAAAGGTACAATGAATAAAATTTCTCTATATGCAGATGATGTACTAATATATATTACAAAGCCGGAAACTAGCATTCCAAATTTATTAAATTTAATAACTCAATTCGGTCACTTCTCTGGATATAGAATTAATTGGAATAAAAGCGAAATCATGTCAATAACGGATCATAATATACATATACTACAACAATCACCTTTTAAAATAGTTGACGAAAAATTTAAATATTTAGGTATTTATATAACTAAGGGGTATAGCTCTCTATTTAAATCAAACTTTCCACCCTTAATGAATAAACTAAATAAGAATATTCAATACTGGAAAACACTTCCTATCTCAATGTTTGGTAGAATTAATGCTATAAAAATGATTTTTTTACCGCAATTATTGTATCTATTTCAATCCATCCCGATATATATTCCAAAATCTTTTTTTTTTAAAAGTAGACTCCACTGTTACAAGTTTCATCTGGGACTACAAGAATCATAGAATAAATAAAAAACATTTATGTAAATCAAAGATTAAATGGAGGTTTAGCTCTACCAAACTTTTTGTTCTATTTTTGGGGCAGTTTATATTAAAAAACATGAATTTTTTGGTTGGAAGAAACGGATCAACAACCAGAATGGTTAAGGATGGAAAAGGAGGACTGTCTACCTTTTGAAATCGGTTCTATTATACTTGCACCGACAAAATTGCACAAAAAACTTATGGGGAAAACCCTATAATATATATAGTGGTATACGAATCTGGAAACAACTTAAAAAGGCTCTAAAACTTGATAATATATCAATCTATCTTCCTGTTGTAAATAATCCCTTATTCAAACCTTCCATACTAGATAAAGGCTTTACACAGTGGAAAAACTATGGAATCAAAAGGGTGGAACACCTTTACAAAAATGGCACCTATCTCTCATTTCAAGAACTGCAACAGATTTATGGGTTACATTCAAATGATTTTTTTCGATACTTACAACTTAGAGATTATGTTAGGTCAAATACACAAGATTATAGGAATAGGGAACCAGAAATCTTAGATGAATGTCTGAATAGGCATTCTAATACAGAAAAATTAATAACTTACATTTACAACACCCTTTTAGACAGTGAGATACCATCAACGGAATCATATAGACACACATGGGAAAATGAAATAAATCAATCCATAACGAAAGATTTATGGGATAAAAGTTTACAATACATACATCATTGCTCGCTAAATTCCAGACATGCTCTAATACAATTTAAAGTTTTACATAGATTACATTATTCCAAAGTTAAATTAAATAGAATCTTCCCACAAATATCGTCTACCTGCGATAAATGTCAACATCTAACTTAACACATACTTTTGCAATTGTATAAAAATTAAGAATTTCTGGACTGAGATCTTTAAAATAACTTCTGAAGTTATTAATACTAAACTGGATCCGGACACAAAATTAATAATACTTGGAACGTCAGAACAAAGTTTAACTCTTACAACAAGCCAAAGAAATTTCCTAGACTACAGTATAATAATTGGGAAGAAATTAATATTAAAATTTTGGAAAGGTCCTATATCCCCCACAATTAAAATGTGGATTATGGAAATGTCGGAGACCCTACACCTGGAAAGAATCAGATTTGCCTTAATGGACAAACAAGAAGTTTTTATTAGAACATGGTCTTCTTTCATTGATTACTTAAAAGGGTAGATTGGTTCGGCAGAAAACCCTAACTGAAACTTGGATTTAGGAATAGATGAAAAGTTATATCTTATACTCTTTGATCTTATCTCCTACGATGTATTAAATCTAAATTATTCCTTTCTTTATGATTTTCTTCTTTGATGTAGATTATTATTCTATTTTTCCTACTGTTCTCTATATAAAAAAAACTATTAGAGTCAAATTATACTGATATACAGTCAATATTATCACTGATAATATTAACAATGTATGCTTGTTGAGCTTGAAATATTGCTATCATAATATATGTATGCTAATCCATTGTCTAAATACTCTAATAAAAAATATATTTATAAAAAAAAAACAAAAAAAAAAAAAAAAAAAAAAAAACAAACAAGTCGGGAGGAGATTAATTTGTGAAGGGTGCGTCTTTTTATAAAGTACGCCAAAGATAGGGGAACGCAGTCGGATATTTATATTTTGTCACGGTTTTGAACCTGGTTTTAAGAGGATTCTTTGAGCATAACGAGGTGTCCTCCAGAAACATGAATAAAATGACCAGGGAATTGATAGAAAGGAGCTTTAGGAGATAATCGAGGAAGTTTTGCAGGGTCGCAAAGATAACAGCTTCTGACTTTTATCAGTGTTTTGAAAAACAGTTATTTCTGGGTTGGTACTCTGGTTCTCTCTTATAAGTATACACCAATTGCTAAAACAGTTCTTCCCCAAAATGGGGTACAGTACTTAAAAAGGGTCTCGACCCGAAACGTCACCCATTCCTTTTCTCCAGAGATGCTGCCTGTTCTGCTGAGTTACTGCAGCATTTAGTGTCTATCTAAGGTATAGTACCGATCCTCTCAACATACCGTATTAGATGAAGGGTCTGAAGAAGGGTTTTGGACCGAAACGTTGCCTATCTCCTTCACCCCATAGATGCTGCTGCAACCGCTGAGTTTCTCCAGCATTTTGTGTACCCCCATACCTCATTAGATATTAGACAGTTCTCTGGAACTGTTACACCACCTGTGCACTGATAATTTCTCTTCTATCAGTCTGTTGTACTTGTGTATGGTTTCATTGCATTCATCTACAATGTACTATTATACATATAATATCCACCGGGTGACGTCAGCAATGGCTGCCTCGCCAACAGTCTGTCCCGTCCATTCCTTCTTTGTTGTTTATAGTGACATCATCACAAGGGTCGATTGGCACAAATGTTCATTTGTCACTTTGCAGATGCTGGCTGATAACAAAGATATGACACAAAGTGCTGGAGTAACTCAGTAAGTCAAGCAGCATCTCTGGGAAAAAATGAGTTCATTAGGTGACGAAGGGTCCCGACCCAAAACGTCACCTATCCTTTTTTTTTAGATGCTGCTTGACCCACTGAATAATTACAGCACTTTGTGCCTGTAATAAGGAGGAACGTCAGATGCTGGTTTATACCAGATATAGACACAAAGTGCTGGAGTAGCTCAGTCCAAGGAAGAGTCCCGACCTGAAACATCACCTATTCATTTTCTCCAGAGATGCCGCCTGACCCGCTGAGTTACTCCAGTGCTTTGAGTCTATCTTGGTACCACACCCAATTACTGGTTTCAGTAGCTTTTAAGTTTCTGCATAAATTAAATTGTGAACAGGGGTTTGTTCTTGAAGACTGGTTCTCACTTTAATTAAACATAATTCTGCATAACAATACACATCATTCTGTAAACTCCTGGATAATCTCCACATCTAATGGCTAATTGGTATCCCGAGTTCCACGTGTCAACTTGTTCTGGAAACCCAGAGGAAATCCTTTCTTTGTCAGCTCATTCCAATTCCTCAAGGATGTTGAACACCTCCAATTGATCACTAGAATCCTTCTGTTTCATTTTAAGGGCTACAGGTTTTCTCCACGTAACCCGTGCTTACACTTTATAATCAAAGATTAGGCATAAAACGCTGGAGTAACTCAGCGGGTCAGGCAGCATCTCTGGAGAAGGAATGGGTGACCTTTTGGATCGAGACCTTCATCAAACTTGTTCAGAAATATAATCATTCTGATGAATGGGGAACACTCGCTCCAAAATTAATACCTATCTCCCCACAATGCTAAGCACAAACTGAACAGTGCATTGAACAATGGCAAACCAAGCTTTGTTAATGGTAATTTTTCACTCTGCTTTAGATGACTTGAGATAAAAGAACAATATTCCATTAGCCTTTTAAAATATTTTCTGTAACCATTCATTTAGTGCTGTCTGTCCTCACAAACACTCATTGTTTTGCTTCCCAACTTACTAACCATCTTTCCGCTGACTGATTAGCAGGCAACAATCCCTGCGACAATAAACTAACCTAAATTCTTCACACCTTACGCCATACGGAGTTTCAGCCATTTACGTAATCTGCCAACAATTGTTCAGTGAATGGTGATCGTGAGCTCTTAAAAAATATCTTGGTGGTATTTTCTCGATCAAGTTAATTTATTTTCTCATTCAATGATCCCTGTCATGACCGTTTCCCCTCTCAAAGATACTAAAACTACATATTTCCTTCTCTTTCTGTCTACATTGTCATTCATAGACCCCGCTTTAATTACATTTGGCAGAGGTAACCAACTTCAGACAAAAAATCTTAAATCAATAAAGCAAGTGCAAAATAAAAAGTATCCAACTTGTGTAGCAGTCATTCACTTCCACCAACAGTTTGATAAATGCTCCCTGAACCACTCGACTTAATTAAATATTTACCTTGGATTATTCTTGATGTTAAATCGCAAGATCAGGTGTTGTCAGAAATCTGAGGCTTACAGAGTGCATGATATCACTAAAAAGGAAAGTAGTCTTTTCGCTGAAAGTTGCTCCCAATCGGGACTAATGATAGAGTTAAAGGGATGCACAACAAGGAAGTAGGGCACTGAGGAATAATACCACTGATCACCAGCCAATAATTTACACACAAACCCCCTATTTTATACTCCCCACATTCCTATTAACTTTCCCAGTTCCACCCATTCACCTATCAAGCAACTAACCTAAGATGCACACAAAAAAACTGGAGTAACTCAGCAGCTCAGACAGTGTCTCTGGTGAAAAGGAATTGATAACTTTTCAGGTCGAGACCCTTCTACAGACCCGAAGCATCACTATTCCTTCTCTCCAGAGATGCTGTCTGACCCACTGAGTTACTCCAGCTTTTTGTGTCTATATTTGGCTTAAACCAGCTTCTACCGTTCCTTCTCCACAACCAACTAACCTATCAAGCTCCACATCTTTGCAAGACGGGGGTAAGCTGGAGCACTGGGAGGAAACCCCTGAAGTCACAGAGAGAATATACAAACTCCACAGAGACTGTATCAGAGGTCAGAACTGAAGCCACTTTGCTGGATCAGTGAGGCAGCAGCTCTCCACCAGCTGCACTACAGTGCTGTTCATGATTTTACAATATTATAATGTTTACGTTTCTAAAATAAAATATTATTTACAGTTTGTAGTGTAACCTTTTCACACAAAGGGTGGTGGGTGGATGGAACATGTTGCCGGAGGAGGTAGTTGAGGCGAGTGCTATCACAACATTTAAGAAACAAAATCGACCCAATTTCAAAGGGTAAAAAGAAAGACTATTTATTCTTTGAAATTGTGTCGATTTTGTTTGCTACTACTAAATTAAGCAAAAAAACCTATAGTGAAAACCCGATAATATACAGTGGAATACGCATTTGAAAACAATTAAAAAATACACTGAAATTGGATAATTTATCACTACTCCTTCCCATTGTAAACAACCCTACATTTAAACCCTCAATGATTGATAAAGGTTTTCAACAATGGAAAAATCACGGAATTAAAAAGATGGGTCATCTTTATAGGAAAGGTACATTCCTCTCATTCCAGGAGTTACAACAAATTTATGGACTTTACTCAATTGACTAATTCAGATACCTACAACAGAGATTATGCTAAATCAAATATAGACTATAGAAATAGAAAGACAGAAATTCTTGATGAATGTTTGAACAAACATCCTAACACAGAAAAATTAATATCTTATATCTATAATAGCCTATTAGACAGCGATGCACCCACGACGGAAATGTATAGGCAATCATGGGAAAATGAATTAGGCCAACCAATAATGCAAGCTATTTGGGACGAAAGCTTACAACATATACATCACTGTTCGTTAAATGCTAGACATTCCTTACTACAATTTAAAGTATTACATAGATTACATTATACAAAAACAAAAAAATAAATAGAATTGTCCCAAGTATATCTCCTATCTGTGAAAAATGTCAGCACTTAGAGGCTAACCTAACACATACATTTGTAAATTGTATAAAAATTAATAATTTTTGGACGGAAATTTTTAAGATAATTTCGGAAGTTGTCAACATCCAATTGGACCCCGACTCAAAATTAATAATATTAGGAATATTAGAACAAAATCAAATATTTACAACAAACCAAAGAAACTTTATCGACTATAGTATAATAACCGGGAAAAAAATAATATTACAATTTTGGAAAGGTCCTATAACCCCCACAATTAAAATGTGGATCATGGAAATGTCGGAGACCCTACATTTGGAAAGAATAAGATTTGTCTTAATGGTCAAACAAGAACTTTTTACCAGAATATGGTCTCCATTTATTGACTATTTGAAGGGGCAAACCAGTTCGGCACGAGAACCTGACTGAAACCCGAATTAAGGATTAAATGAAGTTACATTTTATAATTCACTGACATATCTCTAATGATGTATAATTAGCTAATTATTCCATTCTCTTTTATTATACTTATATTATATATTATACTTATATTATATTATAATTTTTTTTTTTTTTTATTTTTTTGTTTTTTTTGTTTCTTTTCTCTCTCTCTATTATTTTCTATCTATTTAAAAAATAAATAAATATATAGAAGTACAACTATTATATATTTGATAATATCGACAATATTAATAATGTATGACCACCACAAACAAAATGTTTTTTATTATGTATTTACTTCTAATAAAAAAAAACCTTTAAAAAAACAAAACATTTACACAGCTTCATGGATCAGACGGGTTTAGAGCGATTTGGGCAAAATGCAGGCAGGTGGGACCAGATGCGGCATGTTGGCCGGTGTAGGCAGGTTGGGCCGAAGAGGCCATTTCTCCGCTGCAAGACTCGATTACTCTACATATAAGGCATCTTCCCTTTCACAGAAATAGTTACAGCTAATGAAATACTTCTGAAATATTAACATTTTGTGTAGGAATGCCCAAAAATGGCAATGAGAAAAAAAAACAGGTAATCTCTCCCAGAATTAGGCAGGACATCGGGGAAAATGTCCCCAATCATACTCATTTTTAAATTTAAACAAAAATCCTACAAAAAGTAGACTTCTATTTAGCTATTGAAAGCTGAACCTTCTCACAAAATGTAACACTGAGTTGACAACCAGCATCTCTGCTGGTAGCTGCAAATGAAACACATTAACCTTTGATTAAACCTTTGAAACCTGATTCCAATTAACCAATCATTCAAATTCTCCAATAAAAGTTAAAATGGCCTCGCCCATCTGATGGTGCAACTTTTTTCTTTAATAGTGAAGCTTTTATTTCGTAATCAAAAATTTTTCTTTAATAGTGAAGCTTTTTATTTCGTATCGTGCCATTTTTAAGTGTTACCTCATTCTTTCAATCGTCCAGACGAATCTTTCTGTGTTTTCAGTACAAACTTACTTAAAGACAAGTGGCCTTTATTTGTGTAGGAATGTAGGAATTGTCCAAAGGCTGTGCTAATACATTGAAAATTATGGTACATTTTATCAGAGATGTCTCATTTTCTGAGAGATTGCTCCTGAGATACAAGAAGTGATCAACATTTTCCATTGGCCTTTATTAAGTGTCCACTCGATTCAGTTGCAGTATTCTTGCCTTTGATTAGGAAGAGTTGGTTGCTCCTCCCAGTATTGTCGTGCAGTACTGAGAGTGCTGCATTATGGCGATCACAATGATATCCCGATTGCCTGTTCAGGGAGATGTGAAAGATTTTGTTTTGTCCCCTTATCAAACAAAGCAGTAATTAATTATACTCAGTAACTAGGGTAATATTCACTGAATCAATCACTGAAGCAGTTTAGCTGCCCAATAGTCTTCTATGTTCAGAGGGTGATGGGTTCATGGAATGAGCTGCCAGAGGAAGTAATTGAGGCAGGTACAACAACAACATTTAAAAGGCACTTGGACAGGAACATGGATAGGAAAGGTTTGAGGGGTATGGACCAAATAGGACAAGTTTACTTGGGAATCCTGGTCAGAGTTGGGCCAAGGAGCACGTTCATTGATATTTAAGCTTCACAGTTGGAAAATGTTGATCACTTCTTGTATCTCAGGAGCAATCTCTCAGAAAATGAGACATCTCTGATAAAATGTACCATAATTTTCAATGTATTAGCACAGCCTTTGGACAATTGTGAAGGTTCTTTGTGATCAAGCCCTTAGACCTGGAAAAAGCTACCACACTGCAGTGATCCCTTGTATATTATTCAAACTGGGATATAGATCATCAGATGTTTAAGATGTATCAGGTGTCGGGCTCATTAACCTATACAATACCTTTTATTATTAACACCCTCCTCTTACTTCTTCATCTTCACTGGCCTCTTGGTTCTTCAGCACGCCAAGAATTTTGATGCCTTCTGTGAATATAGCTTGCTACTACGAGCAGGATACATTCACAAGGATTGGTACACCAATAATAGGATTTCAAACTGAATCGTCACCTGTGCATGTTCTACCTACTGAGTTACTCCTGCACTTTGTCCTTTTGTGTATTAACCAGCATCTGCAGTTCTTTGTTTCTACAATCAATGGCATGACTGCCTTAACAGTATTGATGAACAGAGGGACTTTGTGGTCCAAGTCTATAACATGTAAGTGGCATTACAATGGGTTTATGTAGTAAATGAAGGCATATGGTATGATTGCTTTCATAGGTCAAGGCATTGAGTATCTTCTTCGTGCGAATGGCGTGCACAGCCCAAAGCTAGGTTATGTCATGTTTGATCTTCTGCTTGTGCACACCAGGTGCATTGCTTTTGTCGAAACAGGGTGAACCTCATGAAGGTTGCAATCTCCGACCCCAGGCATTGGGTAAAAGAGTCCGGAAGTCATGATGCAGCTTTATAGGACTTTGGTTATGTTGCATTTGGAGTCAAACTCTAAAAGCTGGAGTAACTCAGTGGGTGAGGCAGCATCTCTGGGGAAAAGCAATACACAACATTTTGGGTTGAGCCAATTCTTCAGACTCATTTCTCATTTACAGTGTTGCCTGCAGTTCTGGTTGACCCATTCCATGAAGGATTTGCAGGCTTTGGGAAGTGTGCAGAGGTGGTTTACCAGAATAATGACTGGATAAGAGGGTATAAGCTGGAGGGAAAGGTTGGAGGGAAGAGATTGTTTTCTCTGTATAGTCAGAGGATGCGGGGTGACTGGTTAGAAGAAAATAAAGTTATGTGAGAGACATAGATGAGGTTGACAGTCTGAACCCATTTCCCAGCGTGAAAATATTAAATAAGAGAATTCTTAGCTTTAAGGTCATAAGTGATAAGTGTAGAATTAGGCCATTCAGCCCATCATGTCTACTCCGCCATTCAATCATGGCTAATCTATCTCTACCATCTTTAAGGTGATAGGGGGTAAAGTTTAAAGGAGATGTGTGGGAACACCTGGAGCTTGCTGGGGTTGCAGGCTGGTACAATTGTGCAAGTAAGAGACTTGTAGATGAGTATTTGGTTATACAGTGATTGGTGGGATATGAATTATGTGCAGGTTAATAAGGATATGTCTTGGCATCATGTTCGGCACAGACGATGGACTGAAGAGCCAGGTCCTGTGCTGTCGTGTTCTTCGTTCTATGTAATCAATGCCTTGCCAGCAAAACCATATATTTAATAACTCAGCGGGACAATAATTAAAAGACTGAAATAAAGCGCAATGCCCACAACTTGCTTGAAACTTATCTGTACCAAGGTTACATCCATTGTGGAGAGTCAAGTTCCAACTGAATACCAGTTAGTTAGTTTAGTTTATTGTCATAAGTGTCGCCTAATTATAGGAAGGATGTCAACAAAATAGAGAGAGTACAGAGGAGATTTACTAGAATGTTGCCTGGGTTCCAGCAACTATGTTACAGAGAAAGGTTGAACAAGTTAGGTCTTTATTCTTTTGAGCGCAGAAGGTTAAGGGGGGACTTGATTGAGGTCTTTAAAATGATGAAAGGGATAGACAGAGTTGACGTGGATAAGCTTTTCCCATTGAGGGTAGGGAAGATTCAAACAAGAGGACATGACATGAGAATTAAGGGACAGAAGTTTAGGGGTAACGTGAGGGGAAACTTCTTTACTCAGAGGGTGGTGGCTGTGTGGAATGAGCTTCCAGCAGACGTGGTGGAGGCAGGATTGATTTTAACATTTAAAAGTGAAGTGGATAGGTATATGGATGGGAAGGGAATGGAGGGGTATGGTCTGAGTGAAGGTAGATGGGACTAGGGGAAAACAAATGGTCGGCATGGACTGGAAGGGCCGAGAGGGCCTGTTTCCGTGCTTTAAATGTTATATGGTATAAAGTTTTTGTTGGGTGCAAACTCGTCAGCGGAAAGACAATACATGATTACAATCGAGCCATCCACAGTGTACAGATGCATGATCAAGGGAATAATGTGAATAATCTTTAGTGCAAGATAAAGATCGATTAAAGATAGTCCAAGTCTCCATTGAGGTAGATAGTATCTCAGGACTGCTCTCTAATTGTCGGTTGGATGGTTCAGTTGCCTGATAACAGCTGGAAAGAAACTGTCTTCAATCTGGAGGTGTGTGCTTACAAACTTCAATACCTCTTGCCTGATGGGAGAGGGGCGGAGTGGCTGGGGTGCGACATCCTTAATGCTGGTGACCAGCATACTTGTGTTACCATAGAAGTGCAGCGGGTCAAGGTGCAGCTAAATACCCTTGGAAGCCACTATGGTAGAGACATTATGGCAGTGACATTGTGGCAGAAGTAAACATGTAACACAATTCAGCCCATCTTTTGGTCGCGATTTTCACTCAAATATAAATACAGGTGACAAAACAGTCAAAGTGAATGTGATCCATTGTAACTTTTAATAAAAACTTTGTTAAACAAAATAATTTCCAATTCTAAATTGTACCCTAATGGCAACATAACTAAGACGAGAATAATAGATAAATTATATTCTAATGTACTCAGTGCTTTCCTTAAATCTGCAGCACCACTTTAAATGTACAAATGCATTTCCATGCAGAAATATAATCTCTCAATACAATCTCTCTCTGACATCCTAACTCCGAAAGAGCAGAGTTAAATAACATTGGTTAACACCTCAAAAATGTACCTAATTTTACATTTAGAGCTTTTATATAACTGCTTTATATAACACATTGGGCTCATGTTGTCGATCTTCCCGTGGTGAACTCTGCCAACTGACCTCAGTTGCCGCAGCTCGGCGCCAACAAGGAACGTGCACCCTTTTTAGCACGGGAACCTACAGATGTCGAACCGGATGGCATCACCCTGCTGCAGCTGAACACAGAAAACCTCACCAAGGCCAAGACCACCATCACTGAACATCTGCTACAGACCCACTAAGTCATTGCAATCCTGCTCCAAGAGACTCACAAAAGCGATCGCTCGCATCTGAAGATCCCTGGCCGCCTACACCGAGAGCGACACCCACGGGATTGCCACTTTTGTAAGGAACACAGCAAAATGGAAAGCGATTGCAGTGTCCCGTCTGACTCCGACGTGGAATGGGCAGCAACACAAGTCGAAGGTGTCACGGTCATCATTGTATACAAGCCACCTTCTACCAAGCTCCACAAAGACTCCATCCCCATCTTTGGTTCACCCTGCATCTACGCCGGAGACTTTAACTGCCACAGCACCACCTGGGGCTAACGTTCAACTAACTCAGATGGAGCTACACTAGAAGACTGGGCCTCAGCTACTGCCGTTCAACTCCTGTACGACCCAAAACAACTGGACGACTTACATTCTGGCAGGTGGAACACCACTACCAACATTGACTTGGCTTTTGCAAACCTGAATGGACCATCCCCACACCGTATCATCCTGGATCACTTCCTGAAATCACAACATCGCCCATCTTTGATGCCCGTACATCCCCACATGGGGCGAAGAGTGTGACGCATGCCTCGATGCATTCCTGGCGAAGAGGCTTCCTCCAAGGTTACAGAACTGACAACTTGCCTCGACCAAGAAGCGCAGAGAGCAGTTGGAAGAGACAGTCCAAGGAATCGACTTCACACACACCTGTAGGGTGGCTTGGAAGACCTTCAATCGCCTCACTAGTTGAAGTACCCGCCCAAAGCATTGTCCTGTAACGGCCAACTCCATCGCCCACCAGCTCCTGGCCAACAGCCACTTCAAAGACGCCCACCAGCTCCTGGCCAACAGCCACTTCAATGACACTTCAAAGAATCATACTCATTCTGTCAAACAGGAAACCACTAATCTTTTTGGAAAGCTCCAGGCATTGATGGGCTCCTGTCAGCACCCTTTTCCTCTGCAGAACTCTCTCCTGTCATCACTCAATTGAAATGCGGAAAAGCCCAGGCTCCTGATAACATCCCCAGAATTCCTGAAACACTGCCGTCCTAAATGCCAGGTCTACTCCTGTTGCCTCATTGGTCAGTCCATTACGTAGATCTGGCGGAAACCCGCCGTCATTGCGCTACCAAAACCAAACAAGCGTGTGGACGACCCAAGGAACTATCGGCCCATCTCACTCCTCTGTGCCCTGTACAAGCTTTTGTACGGGACGCTGCACTACCCACCAAATAGTCAAGCTGACCAATGACATCAAAGACAGTTTTGAAAAGGTTGGCAAGGTGGGCGTCACACTGGTGGACCTCACTGCCGCCTACGATACAGTGTAGCACCAGGCCTGATCTTGAAGCTCCTCCACACCATTCCTGACCGCCATTTAGTGCGGTTCCTTGCCAACATCCTGGCCAACTGCAGTTTTCTACTCAAAACCAGCGACGGACAATCTAGCCGACTGCAACACCTAAGAAACGGAGTCCCCCAAGGCTCGGTACTGGCTTGCATGCTCTTCAATCCCTTTATCAGCGATCTTCCACGCACTACCTCGCGCCAGTATGCATACGGAGATGACCTGGCCCTACTGCATTCAGACAGGAGTTGGTCAAACGTGGAGGATGTCCTTTCAGTGGATACGGAACTTTTCGCGGGCTGCATTCAGACATGGAGATTAAAACTGAGTGTGGCAAAAACCACAACTGCCTTTCACCTGAACAACAAGGAAGCTCAAAGCCAGCTGACCGTCACCCTCAATGTGTCACCCCTACCCTATAACCCGTTTCCTACATACCTTGGGGTGAAACTAGATCAGCAGCTGACCAACAAGCAACACCTTGAAGCTCTCCGTGCTAAAGTCTCGGCTCAGAACAACCTCCTGCGCTGCTTGGCTGGATCTTCATGGGGCACCAGGACATCTACTCTCAGATCCAGTGCTCTTGCACTCGTGTACAGCGCCGCTGAGTACACCGCCCCAGCATGGTGCTGCAGCGCTCATACTAGCAAGCTAGACGCCATCCTCAATGACACCATGCCGATCATCACTGTCTGCCTATGTCCTACTCAGACGGATCATCTGCCGGTGCTCGCAGGTATCACACTCGCCAAGCTTCGCTGAGAGTACTTCACCCACAGGCTGGTGTGCAAGGCCCCATCGGACAGCAAGCATTATTTGCACTACCTCGCCCAGGACTCACAGAAAATGGGACCTCAATGCCTGTCATCTCGTCGCCCCTTCCCCCGTCAAGCAGCGACCCACTGTGGCTCCGGTTTCAACACACAAGGAGCAGGGAGAACCAGCTGGGAACAGAATTCGCGACCTCCTCAATTTACTGTTGCACCGAGCACCACAGTCCCACCTGGCTCGGAACTGCCCAGCAAAGAGTGGGTCGCCCTGAACCGGCTCCGTACAGGGGTCGGCCGGTTCAACACCAATATGCTTCGCTGGGGGCTGCGTTCATACATTTCATAATTAACAATACAGTATTCATTTATACACCTGTGATCAGTGTTCAACTCATTAACAGCTTTGATAAATACAGAGATGTCACTTCCATCTGTAGTCCATCTACAAACGTCTCGCCGGCACATGAAAACAAACAAACTACGCCAAGACCAAGTAGCGTGACCTGGTCCGGGATGTCATCATATCCGAGCAGTAAAGAAGCGCTTGAAGAAATGCACTCGTCTCTTCACCTGCAAAATAGAAAAATAGGTCAATAGTTAACTAACATCAACCTAATACAGGTGTCAGAGGTTATGGGGCGAAGGCAGGAGAATGGGGCTACAAAGGAGAGATAGATCAGCCATGATTCAATCAAGGAGTTGACTTGATGTGCCAAACAGCCTATTCTTATCCTATCACTTATGAACCTCAACTAATTAGTTCTTTCAGAATTAAACTAATTAGTAAAATACCAAGGTACAGATGTCAAGATTTGTATTTACTTATCATGTTGCAAAGATCTGCATTATAATGTACGAATGGGTGGTAGCGGCTTCAATTCAATGGTCCAAATGAATTCACTATTCTATGCGCAAACAAGCAATGTAGATTCCTTGGTAAACTATTGGACAGGAGATCTAGATTCTAAACAATCCTCTGTCGCAGTCAATCAGAAAGTGACAGTGCTTCCATGGTTAGTCTTGGATTCCTTGGTGATGGGTGACGTATCCATTCTTACACTATACAGCATGATGAAGGTGAGGAAAGATGAACCTTCATCAGCTGTTTTCTCTTGCTCTCTGTATTCCTGGAGAGGTGTCTTCTACATTTCAGATCTTCTTTTGGTTAAGATGTGATAACTAAATTTATTACATTATTTTGAGATTTGGCTTACGCCTTGGTTTGTATTCACTGCGCTCTTTCATACAGAAACAGAAAGATTAGAGATATGCATTTGAAAACCAATTTGCGTGAGTGCGACATGAGACTAACCCAAACACCTCATGTCTCCCAGGAGAGGAGGAGTTGCTCAGTGAGGGGAGGGGCACCACGTGCAGACCCCAAGGCTGGACAAAGAAACCAGGCCAGGTTTTCTGTGTAGTCTGCCTGAACTTCCTACTCCAAACTGATGTACTATGTATTCTATTTATTAGTTAGTAAGTACATGGAAGCAGGCTTTCCAGAGTTGCCCTGTTCACTAGGGTGGGGGTGCGGGTGGAGGGGGCAAGATAGAATGTAAAATGTCAGGAAATTAGATTAAAACTAGAAAACGAAGAATTGACTGGCAATGCACACCTTCCGTTCCACCACCACCTCTTCACTGGGGGCTATCTTCAAAGCCTCCTCACATTCCACGTCTGATTCCAGTTGAATGGTGTGCTCCCTGGGCGCTGGTCTGACAGGAAGAGGTTCATACCTGGAAAGAAAACAGCAGCATAAACAGTAACACAGTAACCCCACGTCCTCAATGAAATGTCACAGATATCAAGGGAAGAACACTCGACTTTCAAGGAATCTTCTCCTAGGACTTTGAAGCATCTGCTTTCTGCAGTCAGTGGATTTCTCTACAAGCGGTTTGATGGAGCAGAACAGGAATTGGAGAAAGCAAGGGTATAGAAACTGCCAGGGGAAGAGGGGGAGAAATTATTTTTTACTCAGCAAATTATGACCTAGGTTATATTCCCTTAAAAGTGGTAAAAAAGACTCAATAATAATATTGAGTTTCTGAGATTTAGATATAGCTCCTTAGGACTAGCGGAATCAAGGGGTATTGGGAAAATTAGCTCTTAGGGCTAAAGGAATCAAGGGATATTGGGGAAAAAGCAGGAACAGGGTACTGATTTTAGATGATCAGCCATGATCATATTGAATGGCGGTGCTGGCTCGAAGGGCCGAATGGTCTACTCCTGCACCTATTTTTCTATTTTTCTATATATATATATTTAAAACAATTCAAATGCTCATGTCAAAGAGGAAAGGGGGGGGGGGCATTAAGTGGCTAAATCGTTCAGTGCTACTACAAGCAGAATTATCTAATTCCATCCACATTGTGTGCACATGGTTCCTCAGATTCTATCAAGTAACAGTGTGGGCAGAATTGCTGCCTTACAGCGCCAGAGACCCGGGTTCAATCCTGACTGTAGGTGCTGTTTGTGTGGAGTTTGCATCTTCTCCCTGTGGCTGCGTAGGTTTCCTCCAGGTATTTTGGTTTCCTCCCACATCCCAAAGACGTGAGGGTTTGTAGGCTATTTGGCTTGGTTAAAATTGTCATTTGTTCCTAGTGTGTAGGATTACGCTAGTGCACGGGATGATTGCTGGTTGGCGCAGACTCAGTAGGACGCTGGGCCTGTTTCTGGGAGTGGGCGCGTTCTTGATCGCATCAACCTTACTCTTGGTGGGGTGTGGACTATCCTTGTCTATCTTCTGTCCCAAGTAATCTACCGAGTTCTGAAATAACTCACACTTTTGTGCCTTCACTCTTACACTGTGTGTCTCAAGACTTTTGAGTATCACTTTCAACCTTTCATCATGTGACTGCCTGCCAGGGGCTGAGATGAGGATGTCATCCAAGTAACAAACCACACCTTCAATTCCCTCTAGAATTTGTGTCATAAACCCATGAAAAATCCCTGGGTCTGATGATATGCCAAATGGGAGTCTATTGAACTGAAACAATCCCAAAGGCGTGTTGATAGTCATCGTGGATTTAGATTCTCTCTAAACTAAACTAATCTAAAACAAACTAAAGGAAACTGTCCTGCCATTCAAAACTGAGTGGAAACTTTAACCAGACGGATTCTCTGTCGTCGAGGAGTTGAATCATTTGTGGCTCTACGACACCACTCTACAAAAATTGACTGCAATGTTTGCTACCATCATCAACATTTCAAAGGTAGTTAGCTGGCCAAATCATCAAGCAATATTCCCATTTGATCGTATGGCACAATAGAAATGCAACTGATATCCCAGTCCAAGTAGAACCAAACCTTAGCTCAGCCAATTCATTCTTGCAGGAGGACGGATCTTGGTCTCTGCGCTCCTGCTGTTTTGATTGCTGAAGGGTTTCCAGTTCTTCCTTTTCCTGCAAAATGAAAATAGTGCTCAATCTTTATACACACATGAATGCAAAACATGATTACAACATATCTTTGCTGTGTCCATCTTGGAATCTTTTAAATTAAAATATAAAACACAAATATTTAGTCATCATATGCATCCTGAGGAACAAGTCCCATTGATGAGCAATGTCATGGCTTCATCTTTAGTACCTTGTGATTTAGTATCCTGCTCAATTTATTCATTGATGCAAGGGCTTGTTTCCGTGCATGTCATTACTAAATGAAAGTGTTCTTTTAAAAAGACCCTTCTAAGATTTGTGCTTAAAAAACATTAATTTCTACCTTGAGATCATGTTTGCCTTACTTTAAGTTTCCGAATATCCTCCAGACATCTGTCTCTCTCCATCTGTATTGCCAACAACATTTTCTCAAAGGATTCTGCCGGAGAAGCAACTTCCTTGTTCTCATTAATAACATACAAAAGTCTTTGCTTCATCACTGACAATCCCACCAACTATTCTTCAGGTTTCTCCTGCACTATTCCATCCACACTTTCAGACATTTTAACTCCAGCCTTTATTTGAACCAGATTTTCAAATTCAGTTCATATATTTTCAATCCTTTTAAGTCAGCTCTTCTAATATTAGTTTTCTTTTTTGAGTTCTTCGCATTCCAGAGTTTTAGTTTTAAGTTGTTGGTGAAGCTCTTGAATTAATTGCCTCTCATTTGTTTTATTTTTATCCTCTTCTTTTTGGAAACCAGTAGTCTTGAGCTCTGTAAACTGTTCCAAAATTTGCAGATTTTCTTCTTGCAAGGACTTTAGGCTTTATCACTTTGTTTAAGGGGTCTTTGTGCAACTTTCCATTGCTCTTTGAAGATGAATTTCTCATTCTCAAGATTCTTAATTTGCTGTTGTTGCTTTTGCTTCAACTGATTATCCTTCAAAGGCAGGACCTGGTTTAGCTCCTCCCTGTACTGAACCTACTGTGCTTTTAGCAGTTGTCAGAATTAAGGTCATCCATCTGGTTGAGAACATTTCCGATCTCTTGCTTCAGTTCATTGTTTTCAGCTGCACTCTCCTGAATGATGCATGTCGAGATGCCATTGTTCCAGCTCCATGTATTCTGATAAGATGCGGTCTCGGTCATCTTGCAAGGAAGCCATCGATTTTGTGAAGGCACCTGTCTGGCTAACAGCTTTGTCTTTTTCTTCCTAACCTTAACAAGTTGGACCTCCAGCTCTTTCATGACTCTGGCTCCTTTATGGTTATCTTGTTGTAGAATCCTCAAATTCTTTTCGCCGTCATCTATTTGCTTTCTATCTTGCTGCTGGATTTCCACTAGTTAGTCAGAAATGTCACTGTCTTTTGATAAGACAAGCTTTGAGAACTCTGCATCCTTACTGCTCAACATTAGCTTCAGCTGTTGGGAAATTTCCAAGGTTGCTGCAACCACTCTGTCTTTGTTCCATTCCAGCAAATCAAGTTTATCCTGAATCTCAATATTTCTTTCTGATGAATTGTTTTCTGTTGATCTAAAATCACAAGTAGTTTGTTCTCCTTCTGAGCAATTTGAGCTTTTGTCTTCTCTTCGTTCTTCCGAAGATCTTCTGTGAACCCTAAGCACTGCATTCGAGCACCTTCAGTTTCAGTTCTGGTGTCTTGGAGCAAGACTTTATAAGATGCAAGTTCTTCTTGAACAAGTTTGACTTGCCTTTCAAACTCGGAAGCTTTTGCAGTCATAGACTCTAGTCTCTTGCTCATTTCATCACAGGTAGATTCCGATGTTTTGACACATCACTCTAAGTCCAAAATTAGCTCCTGGTACTTGACACAGTCCTTCTGCAAAATAATTATTTCCTGGTGCTTCTCTTTTAACAGTTCTCGAAGCTCCTAGGTCTCACCTTTGCACGAGGTATTACCCCTCCGAGCAGACCAAAGCCGCACTTCAAATTATTTAATCAGTTTTATTTCCTGTACCTCTTTTTCTTTGATCAGATGATATTTCTCTTCTCTGAAGCAGTCCAATTCATTGACAAGTGAATTATTTTGCATGTGAAGTGCCTTCCATGTTTCATAGAAACATAGAAACATAGAAATTAGGTGCAGGAGTAGGCCATTCAGCCCTTCGAGCCTGCACCGCCATTCAATATGATCATGGCTGATCATCCAACTCAGTATCCCGTACCTGCCTTCTCTCCATACCCTCTGATCCCCTTAGCCACAAGGGCCACATCCAACTCACTCTTAAATATAGCCAATGAACTGGCCTCAACTACCCTCTGTGGCAGAGAGTTCCAGAGACTCACCACTCTCTGTGTGAAAAAAGTCTTTCTCATCTCGGTCTTAAAGGATTTCCCCCTTATTCTTAAGCTGTGACCCCTTGTCCTGGACTTCCCCAACATCGGGAACAATCTTCCTGCATCTAGCCTGTCCAACCCCTTAAGAATTTTGTAAGTTTCTATAAGATCCCCTCTTAATCTCCTAAATTCCAGAGAGTATAAACCGAGTCTATCCAGTCTTTCTTCATAAGACAGTCCTGACATCCCAGGAATCAGTCTGGTGAACCTTCTCTGCACTCCCTCTATGGCAATAATGTCCTTCCTCAGATTTGGAGACCAAAACTGCACGCAATACTCCAGGTGTGGTCTCACCAAGACCCTGTACAACTGAAGTAGAACCTCCCTGCTCCTGTACTCAAATCCTTTTGCTATGAAAGCTAACATACCATTCGCTTTTTTCACTGCCTGCTGCACCTGCATGCCTACTTTCAATGACTGGTGTACCATGACACCCAGGTCTCGCTGCATCTCCCCCTTTTCCTAATCGGCCACCATTTAAATAATAGTCTGCTTTCCTGTTTTTGCCACCAAAGTGGATAACCTCACATTTATCCACATTATACTGCATCTGCCAAACATTTGCCCACTCACCCAGCCTATCCAAGTCACCTTGCAGTCTCCTAGCATCCTCCTCACAGCGAACACTGCCCCCCAGCTTAGTGTCATCCGCAAACTTGGAGATATTGCCTTCAATTCCCTCATCCAGATCATTAATATATATTGTAAATAGCTGGGGTCCCAGCACTGAGCCCTGCGGTACCCCACTAGTTACTGCCTGCCATTGTGAAAAGGACCCGTTTACTCCTACTCTTTGCTTCCTGTTTGCCAGCCAGTTCTCTATCCACATCAATACTGAACCCCTAATACCGTATGCTTTAAGTTTGTATACTAATCTCTTATGTGGGACCTTGTCGAAAGCCTTCTGGAAGTCCAGATATACCACATCCACTGGTTCTCCCTTATCCACGCTACTAGTTACATCCTCGAAAAATTCCACAAGATTCGTCAGACATGATTTACCTTTCGTAAATCCATGCTGACTTTGTCCAATGATTTCACCACTTTCCAAATGTGCTGCTATCCCATCTTTAATAACTGACTCTAGCAGTTTCCCCACTACCGATGTTAGACTAACTGGTCTGTAATTCCCCGTTTTCTCTCTCCCTCCCTTCTTAAAAAGAGGGGTTACATTTGCTACCCGCCAATCCTCAGGAACTACTCCAGAATCTAAAGAGTTAACTGATCTATCTTGTCGACATTTTTAAGTAATTCTGTCTCCAAATGCTCTCTCTCATTTTTGACATTTTCTGACATTTCCTGGAAATGTGCAAGTTCTTCCTGGAGAAGAGATTTGTCATCCTCTAAAATTTTGACTTTTTCATTTAAATTCATAGTCTCCTGCCGGCAAGCTTTTATTTCTTGTTCAAGCTGTGAAATTATATTGTTTTTTTCATGTGTCTCGGCAGTGCGGCGCAACTCTAATTGTCTAAGCTTCTGAGACAACAATGGTCCTACTTGCCCTGTAGTGTGAACCTTTCCTTCCTTCAGCAGAGGCTGGTCCTCCAGGGATTGGGATTCTAATGACAATGGTTCATTAAAATCAGCCTGATAAGAATCATCCTCACTCTGCAACTCCTCTATGATGGATATGGATGAATTAAATTCATTCAGCAGAAGCTCCCCCTCTTTTTGGGTTTTGTCAAACTCTGCTTTAAGATTGTGATAAGTTTGCTTCAGTGATTTGCTTTCCTCCTGGAGCTGATTGTACTGGGTAGACAATTTGCTTGCATGACTCTGCTTTGTGGTAGTAGCTTGTAACTCGCTGCTAATTCTTTCAATCTCTTCCTCAAGCTCCTGAAATTGCTGCTGCTTGGATTTTGTAAACTTTCTCATTTTGTCCTTTATTTTTTCATTTTCGGCACCAGCTTCCTCAAACTGCCTCTCCATGCTTTGCCGTTTGGCTTCTACATCGTGGAGCTTGAACATCACCTCCTGTTTCTCTTTTATTGCCTTCTCAACTATTTGCTCATCTTAACCATCCCATTGCCGATATTTTTGTAGGATTGCAAAAGGGATTCATATTTGTGCTTTAATTCACCGTGCTTTGTCTTCCACTCTGACGACTCTGCCATCTGGGAGTTTTTCACTGAATCCAACTGTTGAGAATATTGTTGCTTCTCATAGAAACATAGAAAATAGGTGCAGGAGTAGACCATTCGGCCCTTCGAGCCTGCACCGTCATTCAAGATGATGATGGCTGATCATCCAATTAAGTATCCTGTACCTGCCTTCTCTTTATACCCCATGATCCCTTTAGCCACATGAGTTAGGATGTCCAGTGTATGCTTCAGACTTTCACAGGCAACGTTTAGGTTCTGTTTCTCTGGATATACGATCAGCTTCGGAGAGAAGCCTCTGCCTCTCCTCCTCTTTGCAAGCTGCTGCGTGCTCCTTTATTTGAGAGAGAGACAATTCCTTTTCCTTAATAACACATTTCAACCTCTCAGCTTCAGAACTGGCAGCTGCCAATTGTGCTCTAAGTTGTGAAACGGTGTCGTCCAATTCAGAATGAACCGTCCTGAGTTTGACACAATCTTCCACTTTACAGGCCAGCAGCAAGTTTCTCTCCTCGATGGTGTGCTTCAGTTTGTGAGTTTTCAAGGTCAAGTCTTGGATTTGACTTTGAAGTTTGCAAATGGTTTCCATGTTTTGCATGCATTGCATTTCCAGGGCTTGGTGTTCTGCAGCTTTCTTCTGGAGATGTCGAAGCTCATCTCCCTGCTGTTGCAGGGATTTATCTTTCTCTTGCAGAGTCTGCTTGAGCTGACCTGCTTCACACACCAGAACTTGCTCCTGATGTTGCAACCCTGAAATCATGTGCATATATTGGACCAACTGCTCAAGTTTTGGCTTGGAGCTGTTGCAGTAAATTTGCTTGCTGATTCAATGACATCTGTTTCTCTTCTAGTTCCAATGTAAGCTTCGCAATGGCAGCATTAGATCATTTACATCTTTGTTTAATGAGGTTATCATCCCCTCTTTTGGTGACAATCGATCCAGAAGGCTTGTAAATTCAACAACTTTACTTTGAAATGCAGACTTCATCTCTTCTAGTTCTGCTTTAAGCCTACAATTTTCAGTATTGAATGCCTGTGCCTGATCCCGCACAAGATGTGTTGCGAGTTCATTCTCATTCACCTTCAGCAGTTCACCTACTTAAAGATGTGTGAAGTTCTTTATTCTCATTTTGAAGACTTTCTTTATCAATATCCAATGCAATTGTTTCTGCAACGACACAACTCTATCAGTTTTCTGGTCAAGTTGGCCCTGCAAGTCATGACCCTCAGCAGACGTTTTCTATGTTAACACATTAATATTAATTTTATTATTAACATGTTAACATAGTATAACTTACAAGAAAACTTCCACCACCAGGGCAAAACCGAGGGCTCCACAGTCGGTCATTCATTTGTTTGTACCGTTGCCCGATGGTTCAGCCTTTTCCAAGATCTATTTAAGAAAAAACTGCAGATGCTGGAAAAAATCGAAGATAGACAAAATTGCTAGGGAAACTTAGCGGGTGAGGCTGCATCTACGGAGGAAAGCATCTATGTGACGTTTCAGGTCGAGACCCTTCTTCAGACTGATGTGGGGCGGGGCGGTAAAAAGAAAGGAAGAGGCAGAGACAGTAGGACTAGAAGGAGAGCTGAGAAGGGGGATGGGGAGGAGGGAGAAAACAAGGGCAATATAAAATTAGAGAATGTTGATACTGCTGGGGTGTAGACTACCCAAGCGAAATACCCAAGCTTGTCTCCTCACTTCATGGCTCCAGTCACAAATCTGAGTTTTCAAGTGTTCTGTGCAAGGCATTCATTGATGCTGGAATTCCACAGTGGAAATTGGAAAAAAAAAATCACTTGGAGGTTTTTTAGAGAAATATACGGAGGATCATATACCAAGCGATCCACCATTATGAAAAAATTATGTTGACAGTAACTTCAACAGGTAGATGGGACTAGGGGAAAACAAATGGTCGGCACGGACTGGAAGGGCCGAGAGGGCCTGTTTCCGTGCTGTAATTGTTATATGGTTATATGGTTATATGGTTCAACATTGTTGTGCAGAAAATTAGAGATGCAATTGCATGCAACAAAATATGGATCTCAACAGACAAGACAATCAATGCTGTGGGGAGATATGTTGCCAATGTGGTCATCGGTACACTGGAGGCAGATCAACCATCAGAGGAGTATTTGTTGACATCGGAAGTATTGGAGAAGTCAAACAGCTCAACTATTGCTCAGTTGTTTACATCTTCACTTGCTTTACTTTGGCCAAATGGTATAAAACACGAGAATGTTCTTCTGTTTCTGACTTAAAAGTTTTATTCCCCCATAAATAATAGTATCCTAAATAATAATAGAAACATTTACTTCCTTGCACATGAATTCACAATACAGTTGTACCACAGAACAACAAAGTTGCTGTATTATCAACCCTTTAAATTTCCCAAATGTAGTTACTTGGTATCAAGCTAAAATGAATTCATGAACGCTCTACTAATTTTCTTCGATGTATTTTAAATACTTCCCTTGAAAAATACAGATCCGTAAATTATTGGCAGTAACAGAGACAGAGATTCTGTGCACACTGGATGGAACACTAGTTCTATTAACCAGACTAATAACACCAAACATGAAAAATGGGAGTTAAAATTGATCAGGTTGTCACAACCCCAGAAGCCGTCATTTTGCCCATCATGTCCAAAACTGATCTTTAATTTGAACTGTTCAAATGTTTATATATGAAGGCGTAAATTCGGCAAAATGACAGATTTTCTGGTGCTGTAAGGCAGCAATTCTACCACTGTGCCACTCCATCACTCTACAACTGACTTCAAAAGTTTTTATAGATATGTGAAGAGAAAAAGATTAGTTAAAACAAATGTAGGTTCCTTGCAGTCAGAAACAGGTGAATTGTCATGGGGAACAAGGACATGGCAGACCAATTGAATAACTCTTTGGTTCTGTCTTCACAAAGGAAGACATAAATAATCTGCCGGAAATAGCAGGGGACCGGGGGTCTAATAAGACGGAGGAACTGAGTGAAATCCAGGATAGCCGGGAAGTGGTGTTGGGTAAATTGAATGGATTAAAGGCCGATAAATCCCCAGGGCCAGATAGGCTGCATCCCAGAGTACTCAAGGAAGTAGCCACAGAAATAGTGGATGCATTAGTGATAATTTTTGAAAACTCTTTAGATTCTGGAGTAGTTCCTGAGGATTGGAGGGTAACTAATGTGACCTCACTTTTCAAAAAAGGAGGGAGGGAGAAAATGGGGATTACAGACCAGTGAGTCTAACATCGGTAATGGGGAAACTGCAAGAGTCAGTTATTAAAGATGGGATAGCAGTACATTTGGATAGTGGTGAAATCATTGGACAAATTCGGCATGGATTTACGAAAGGTAAATCATGTCTGACGAATCTCATAGAATTTTTCGAGGCTGTAACTAGTAGAGTGGATAAGGGAGAACCAGTGGATGTGTTATATCTGGACTTTCAGAAGGCTTTCGACAAGGTCCCACATAAGAGATTAGTATACAAACTTAAAGCACATGGTATTGGGGGGTTCAGTATTGATATGGATAGAGGACTAGCTGGCAGACAGGAAGCAAAGGGTAGGTGTAAACGGGTCCTTTTCAGACAGTGACTAGTGGAGTACAGCAAGGCTCAGTGCTGGGACCCCAGCTATTTACAATATATATTAATGATTTGGACGAGAGAATTGAATGCAACATCTCCAAGTTTGCAGATGACACGAAGCTGGGGGGCAGTGTTAGGTGTGAGGAGGATGCTAGAAGTTTGCAAGGTGACCTGGATTGGCAGGGTGAGTGGGCAAATGCATGCCAGATGCAGTATAATGTGGATAAATGTGAGCTTATCCACTTTGGTGGCAAAAACAGGAGGGTAGACTATTATCTGAATGGTGGCCGATTAGGAAAAGGGGAGATGCAACGAGACATGAGTATCTTTGTACACCAGTCATTGAAAGTAGGCATGCAGGTGCAGCAGGCAGTGAAGAAAGCGAATCGTATGTTAGCATTCATAGCAAAAGGATTTGAGTCTAGGAGCAGGGAGGTTCTACTGTAGTTGTACAGGTTTTGGTGAGACCACACCTGGAGTATTGCATACAGTTTTGGTCTCCAAATCTGAGGAAAGACATTCTTGCCATAGAGGGGGTACAGAGGAGGTTCAACAGACTGATTCGTCGGATGTCAGGACTTTCATATGAGGAAAGACCGGATAGACTCGGCTTGTACTCGCTAGAATTTAGAAGATTGAGGGGGGATCTTGTAGAAACTTACAAAATTCTTAAGGGGTTGGACAGGCTAGATGCAGGAAGATTGTTCCCGATGTTGGGGAGGTCCAGAACAAGGGGTCACAGTTTAACGATAAGGTGGAATTCCTTTCAGGACCGAGATGAGGAAAACATTTTTCACACAGAGAGTGGCGAGTCTCTGGAATTCTCTGCCACAGAAGGTAGCTGAGGCCAGTTTATTGGCTATATTTAAGATGGAGTTAGATGTGGCCCTCGTGGCTAAAGAGATCAGGGAGTATGGAGAGAAGGCAGGTACAGGATACCGAGTTGAAATGATCAGCCATGATCATATTGACTGGCGGTTCAGGCTCGAAGGGCCGAATGGCCTACTCCTGCACCTATTTTCTATATTTCTACGTGCCACTGTGCTGCCCCCCCCCCTCTTCTAACAGAAAGCTATTTTACTTCGGAGTCACGTGAGTGACTACGTGAAGAACCCGCCTCACGCTGGCAACGGCATGACGTCAACGCTGACGGCGGAAGGAGGAGCTGCAGTAAGGAGCAGCTCCTCGCA
Source organism: Okamejei kenojei (assembly GCA_035221665.1). Taxonomy (NCBI): domain Eukaryota; kingdom Metazoa; phylum Chordata; class Chondrichthyes; order Rajiformes; family Rajidae; genus Okamejei; species Okamejei kenojei. The sequence continues at coordinate 74,535,882 of CM069141.1, forward strand.
GCGGTCGGAACGGCCCCGCAGGTAAGTGCAGCAAAGTAGGGATTTTTTAGCGGACGCTGGGTAGGTCCAGCAGTAATAGTTATGTTAAATCAAGTCAGAGTCAAGTTAAGTGCTGGATAGCACAGATTATGAAGTAAAATACTGAGTTGGATGATCAGCCATGATCATATTGAATGGCGGTGCAGGCTCGAAGGGCTGAATGGCCTACTCCTGCACCTAATTTCTATGTTTCTATGTTTCTATGTTTCTAAAAGAAAATTTGCGGGTAAAATGCTTCCTGGGGTGAAAAATAAATATACGGGAAAGCTAGTGCGGAGCCGGTTCCGATACCGGTGGCCGCAGATATACCCGTTAGCGAATTAGTTTCCAAAAATGATAACCACGGAGAGAAATGCTCCCGAAAATGAAAAAAAAAAAAAAAAAAATCTGAGAGGCCCGTGGTTTTGATGACTCTGATATTGCAAGTCCTCCAGATAATTAAACTATGTGGAACTAATTATGGAGCATATGGAGAAAGTTCTCCAAATTATTATGAGACTAGGGTCATAGTACCCAGAAGGTTCCTAAAAAAGCCCTGAGGGGTTTAATTATTCTGAATATGGCTGTGGGCCTAATTGGGAGTTGGAACTCCGGACCCAGGATTTGGGCCGGAAGAAGTCTCATGGGATGAAATCCCAATTGATTTAGGGCTGCAGAAGGCAGACCCTGTTGATGGTGATTTGCATTTGAAAGCACACCACAAAATAAATAAAAAAGAAAAATAAAAAAAAAAAAAAAAAAGGCCAAATGTGCCTGGGATAGCAAAAGAATTTGCTATATATGAAGGAAGTGGTGAGGCTATGGAAGAAAACCTAGCTGCCAACATATATATATGGTATCTCACCAACTTCATGTTTCTGTGATGATTGAAATATTAAAATTGCACAGCACAAGAAATTGTGCCTCATTGGAAGTGCCTACGGTTTATCCGTTGATATGGGCATCCATGACCCCAAATATGAGAGCGTCAAGTAGTGAGGTTCAAAAATCCTCACAAATTATTCTGCTGCTATTATGGCTTTTGCGGAGATGGATAAAAAAAAAAAAAAAAAAAAAAAAAAAGACGCTATTGTGCAATTCTTTCTATGAAATTTTGTATGAGGTAAATGGCTATTTAGCCCATTTTTCACCCAAGGTTTGCATACCTGTGTCGAGCAAGTGGTGTTTAAGCTCCTGGTTGTCTGTTTGGAGTAATCTGCCTAAATTATTGAAATTGGATGAAAAGTTAAATATTTTAGCTGCATGAAACCTTTGTCTTTGGACAAAAAAGGTATTTTTTCGCCCAGAAGGGGATTTGTTTTTGGAAATAGAGGCAGAAATATGTCAAGGAAGTCTTATTGTACTGCACAGCCGAATACTTACCCGAATTGGGGGGAAAAGGAGACCACCACGCTCATATGGAGAGGAATTAAAAGATTTGTTCTATGCTTAAAGAAACTGCGGATTAATCTCCAGTTAGAGGGAGATTACAAAAAGTTTATAAAGACTGGCTTACTATTACTTTTGATCTGTATATATTACAAGCAGTTTCATTAACCACTATTACTTTTAAAGAAGGGGTTAATCCTCCTGTACAGAATAAACCTGCTTATGTTTTCGTGTTTCTGCAATTGAAAAAGCAGAGATTAATGTCCAAATTGCCCAATTATCTGGAAAAGGGGTAATGGGAAAAACTTATGAACACGAGCATCAATTTGTTTTAATATTTTTAGAAGGAATAAAGATGCCGGTTGCAGAAGTATTCTGGACCTTACAGATCTAAAATAAGTTTGTAGAATACAAACATTTTAAAATGGAGACATTGAATACTGCAAAATATTTAATTCAGCAGGTTGTTATATGGCTAAGATTGATGAAAAGACGCCTATTATTCTGTACCTATGCATCAGTTTTTTCGGTGGTACTTAAAATTTAATTGGTTGGGACAATTATGGGCAGTTAAGCTTTGCCAAATGGACTGAGTTCAGCTCTTAGACTCTTTACGAAACTGTTGAAACCAGTTTAGCCCAATTAAGAGCACAAATGCACATTATTATGGCTTATCTCAATGACATTCTGATCATTAGTGATTATCAAGAGTCAGCTGAGAACTCAGTTTCAGTTACTAAAGCTTTGTGGTAAGCTAGGGTTCTTGATTCATCCAATTAAGTCCCAGCTGCAGCCAGCACAAACAATTAACTTTTGGGGTTTGTAATTAACTCAGTGACTATGTTAATAACTTTACCAACAGATAAAGTCGATGATATTTTGGTAACTTGTAATTATCTCATTCAAACCTTATCCTTCCATCCGAGAAATAGCGAAAACCATTGGTAAACTGGTAGCAGCGTTTCCTGCAGTAGAATTTGGTCCATTACATTATCAAAAGGGACAAGATACGAGCTCTCAAAGAGAAGGCAGGCCACTTGACAGGCCTATGTAATTAACAAAAGAAGCTGTGTTGGAATTACAATGGTGGGTTAAAAAATGTCCCACAAGCTGCTAATAAATATCATGATTAAACAGCCTGAAATGGTTTTACAAACAGATGCTAGTGCTCTCGGATGGGGGGCAACAGATTCATCCTCCAATTGTGGAGGCAGATGAAAAAGCTCAAGAAGAAGCGTTTCTTCAAGCTGATGGTATTAACTATTTGGAGTTATTGGGTGCTTTTATGGACTAAAAGCATATTGTTGTGCTAAACAAGGTGTACATGTGTTAATACAGTTAGACAATAATACGGCTGTTGCATATATTTATCACATGGGGGGAGTTAGATCAGTATCATGTGATTGTCTGGTCAATAAATATGGTAATGGTGTATTGATCGCCAAATATGGATTTCAGCAAGCTACATTCCAGGTAAAGACAATGTGGAGGCAGATAAACGATCAAGGATATTTAAAGATTATACGGAATGGATGCTTAAGCCAGCAATATTTAAAAATATTATACACCAATTTGGGTTACCAGAAATTGACTTGTATGCATCAAGGCTTAATCATCAATTACCTAAATATGTGTCTTGGGAATACATCCAGATGCAGTAGCAGTAGATGCTGTTTCGTTAAACTGGGGGAAATATGTTCTTTTATGCTTTTCCACCATTTGCTTTGATTCAGAGATGTCTGAAGAAGATAGAACAAGATTCTGCCTCTGGATTGTTGGTAGTTCCAAATTGGCCAACTCAACTTTGGTTCCCAATAATGCTGAATATGATTAAAGAGCCATATATGTCGATTCCTAACTGTAGTGATATTTTGATTCGTCCAGTAACTAAAGAAATTTATCCATTATATGCATATATGAATTTATTAATCTACAGGTTTTGACCAGACCACTGCAGGAGCTGGGATTATCGGACAAAACGATGGAAGTTATAGTCGCATCATGGCGAGATAGCACACAAAAACAATATATGACACATATTAAGTAATGGGAAGAATTGTGCACACAGTCAAATGATGTCCACAGGAGCCGTTGGTGGAAGTGAAGGAGGGGGAGGAGCGACACCCGACCGGTAGGTTAAAAATCGAGCGCGGGGCTTGCTTTTCCAGAGGCCCACAGGAGCCGTTGGTGGAAGTGAAGGAGGGGGAGGAGCGACACCCGACCGGTAGGTTAAAAATCGAGCGCGGGGCTTGCTTTTCCAGAGGCCCACAGGAGCCGTTGGTGGAAGTGAAGGAGGGGGAGGAGCGACACCCGACCGGTAGGTTAAAAATCGAGCGCGGGGCTTGCTTTTCCAGAGGCCCACAGGAGCCGTTGGTGGAAAGTGAAGGAGGGGGAGGAGCGACACCCGACCGGTAGGTTAAAAATCGAGCGCGGGGCTTGCTTTTCCAGAGGCCCACAGGAGCCGTTGGTGGAAGTGAAGGAGGGGGAGGAGCGACACCCGACCGGTAGGTTAAAAATCGAGCGCGGGGCTTGCTTTTCCAGAGGCCCACAGGAGCCGTTGGTGGAAGTGAAGGAGGGGGAGGAGCGACACCCGACCGGTAGGTTAAAAATCGAGCGCGGGGCTTGCTTTTCCAGAGGCCCACAGGAGCCGTTGGTGGAAGTGAAGGAGGGGGAGGAGCGACACCCGACCGGTAGGTTAAAAATCGAGCGCGGGGCTTGCTTTTCCAGAGGCCCACAGGAGCCGTTGGTGGAAGTGAAGGAGGGGGAGGAGCGACACCCGACCGGTAGGTTAAAAATCGAGCGCGGGGCTTGCTTTTCCAGAGGCCCACAGGAGCCGTTTGGTGGAAGTGAAGGAGGGGGAGGAGCGACACCCGACCGGTAGGTTAAAAATCGAGCGCGGGGCTTGCTTTTCCAGAGGCTTACCGAAATCCATAACGTTCCATTTGGAGGTGGGTTTTTTTTTGGGTTTTTTTTGAGGAAGCCGCTGATTGGTGGAAGAGGACCCGAGGAAGCAGCTGATTGGGTGCAACCCCGGGTTTACTATTTTACATTTCTGCCTTCTGGGAGTGAGGGATTTAGTATTTAGTAGTAAAGTTTAAAGGATAAGTTTTTGTGTTTTTTTTTAGTAATTTGGGAGTAAGGTATGGCAGTAGAGATTGGCCCCGTGGTTTGTTCAGCCTGCAACATGTGGGAGATCAGGGAGATGGTCGGTGTCCCTGGTGACTACGTTTGCAGGAAGTGTGTCCAGCTGCAGCTCCTGGCAGATCGCATTGAACGATTGGAACTGCGGCTGGATTCATACTGGAGCATCCACGATGCGGAGAAAGTCGTGGATAGCACGTACAGTGAGTTGGTCACACCGCTGGCAAAAGGTAGGAGGACAAGAAGGGAACGGGTGGCCAATAGCCAGCAAAGCAGTAGGCAGGTAGTGCAGGAGTCCCCTGCGGTCATCTCCCTCCTAAACAGGTATACCATTTTGGATACTGTTGAGGGAGATGGCTCATCAGGGGAATGCAGCAGCAGCCAGGTTCATGGCACCATGGGTGGCTCTGCAGCACATGAGGGGGGAAAAAAGAGGGGAAGGGCAATAGTAATAGGGGATTCAATTGTCAGGGGAATAGATAGGCGTTTCTGCGGCCGCAAACGAGACTCCAGGATGGTATGTTGCCTCCCTGGTGCAAAGGTCAGGGATGTCACTGAACGGCTGCAGAACATTCTGGAGGGGGAGGGTGAACAGCCAGTTGTCGTGGTGCATGTTGGCACCAACGATATAGGTAAAAAAAAGGGATGAGGTCCTACAAGGTGAATTTAGGGAGCTAGGAGATAAACTTAAAAGTAGGACCTCAAAGGTAGTAATCTCCGGATTACTACCAGTACCACGGGCCAGTCAGAGTAGAAATAGGAGGATAATGCAAATGAATACGTGGCTTGAAAAGTGGTGCAAGGGGGAGGGATTCAAATTTTTAGGGCACTGGGACCAGTTTCTGGGGAGGTGGGACCGGTACAAACAGGACGGTTTGCACTTGGAATGGAATGGAACCAATGTTCTTGGGGGAGTGTTTGCTAGTGCTGTCGGGGAGGATTTAAACTAATGTGGCAGGGGGATGGGTACAAGAGCAGAGAGGCAGGAGGGTGTAAAATGAGGGTAGAAGCATTAGGTAGCAAGGTGAAAGGTAAAAGTGGCAGGCAGACAAAACCAGGGCAAAAATCAAAAAGGGCCACTTTTCAGCAAAATTGTATAAGGGGTAAATGCGTTGTAAAGACAAGCCTGAAGGCTTTGTGTCTCAATGCAAGGAGTATTCGTAATAAGGTGGACGAGTTGATCGTGCAGATAGATATTAATGATTATGATATAGTTGGGATCACGGAGACATGGCTCCAGGGTGACGTAGGCTGGGAGCTGAACATCCAGGGATATTCAATATTCAGAAGGGATAGAGAGAAAGGAAAAGGAGGTGGGGTAGCGTTGCTGGTTAGAGAGGAGATTAAAGCAATGGAAAGGAAGGACATTAGCTTGGAGGATGTGGAATCGGTATGGGTAGAGCTACAAAACACTAAGGGGCAGAAAACGCTGGTGGGTGTTGTGTACAGGCCACCTAACAGTAGCAGAGAAGTTGGGGATGGTATCAAACAGGAAATTAGAAATGCGTGCGACAAAGGCAAAACAGTTATAATGGGTGACTTCAATCTACATATAGATTGGGTTAATCAAATTGGCAGGGGTGCTGAGGAAGAGGATTTTTTGGAATGTATGCGGGATAGTTATCTAAATCAACATGTAGAGGAACCAACGAGAGAGCAGGCTATTTTAGACTGGGTTTTGAGTAATGAGGAAGGGGTAATTAGCCGTCTTGTTGTACGTGCCCCCTTGGGCAAGAGTGACCATAATATGGTTGAGTTCTTCATTAGGATGGAGAGTGACATTGTTAATTCAGAAACAATGGTTCTGAACTTAAAGAAAGGTAACTTTGAGGGTATGAGACGTGAATTGGCCAAGATTGACTGGCAATTAATTCTAAAAGGGTTGACGGTGGATATACAATGGAAGACATTTAAAGATTGCATGGATGAACTACAAAAATTGTTCATCCCAGTTTGGCAAAAGAATAAATCGGGGAAGGTAGGGCATCCGTGGATAACAAGGGAAATCAGGGATAGTATCAAAGCAAAGGATGATGCGTACAAAGTAGCCAGAAAAAGCAGCATACCAGAGGACTGGGAGAAATTCAGAGACCAGCAGAGGAGGACAAAGGGCTTAATTAGGAAAGGAAAAATAGATTATGAAAGAAAACTGGCAGGGAACATAAAAACTGACTGCAAAAGTTTTTATAGATATGTGAAGAGAAAGAGGTTAGTTAAAACAAATGTAGGTCCCTTGCAGTCAGAAAACAGGTGAGTTGATCATGGGGAACAAGGAATATGGCGGACCAATTGAATAACTACTTTGGTTCCGTCTTCACTAAGGAAGACATAAATAATCTGCCTGAAATAGCAGGGGACTGTGGGTCAAATGGAGGAATTGAGTGAAATCCAGGTCAGTCGGGAAGTGGTGTTGGGTAAATTGAATAGATTAAAGGCCGATAAATCCCCAGGGCCAGATAGGCTGCATCCCAGAGTACTTAAGGAAGTAGCTCAGGAAATAGTGGATGCATTAGTGATAATCTTTCAAAACTCTTTAGATTCTGGAGTAGTTCCTGAGGATTGGCGGGTAGCAAATGTAACCCCTCTTTTTAAGAAGGGAGGGAGAGAGAAAAACGGGGAATTACAGACCAGTTTAGTCTAACATCGGTAGTGGGGAAACTGCTAGAGTCAGTTATTAAAGATGGGATAGCAGCACATTTGGAAAGTGGTGAAATCATTGGACAAAGTCAGCATGGATTTACAAAAGGTAAATCATGTCTGACGAATCTTGTGGAATTTTTCGAGGATGTAACTAGTAGCGTGGATAAGGGAGAACCAGTGGATGTGGTATATCTGGACTTCCAGAAGGCTTTCGACAAGGTCCCACATAAGAGATTAGTATACAAACTTAAAGCATACGGTATTAGGGGTTCAGTATTGATGTGGATAGAGAACTGGCTGGCAAACAGGAAGCAAAGAGTAGGAGTAAACGGGTCCTTTTCACAATGGCAGGCAGTAACTAGTGGGGTACCGCAGGGCTCAGTGCTGGGACCCCAGCTATTTACAATATATATTAATGATCTGGATGAGGGAATTGAAGGCAATATCTCCAAGTTTGCGGATGACACTAAGCTGGGGGGCAGTGTTCGCTGCGAGGAGGATGCTAGGAGACTGCAAGGTGACTTGGATAGGCTGGGTGAGTGGGCAAATGTTTGGCAGATGCAGTATAATGTGGATAAATGTGAGGTTATCCACTTTGGTGGCAAAAACAAAAGGAAAGCAGAATATTATTTAAATGGTGGCCGATTAGGAAAAGGGGAGATGCAGCGAGACCTGGGTGTCATGGTACACCAGTCATTGAAAGTAGGCATGCAGGTGCAGCAGGCAGTGAAAAAAAGCGAATGGTATGTTAGCTTTCATAGCAAAAGGATTTGAGTACAGGAGCAGGGAGGTTCTACTTCAGTTGTACAGGGTCTTGGTGAGACCACACCTGGAGTATTGCGTGCAGTTTTGGTCTCCAAATCTGAGGAAGGACATTATTGCCATAGAGGGAGTGCAGAGAAGGTTCACCAGACTGATTCCTGGGATGTCAGGACTGTCTTATGAAGAAAGACTGGATAGACTTGGTTTATACTCTCTGGAATTTAGGAGATTAAGAGGGGATCTTATAGAAACTTACAAAATTCTTAAGGGGTTGGACAGGCTAGATGCAGGAAGATTGTTCCCGATGTTGGGGAAGTCCAGGACAAGGGGTCACAGCTTAAGGATAAGGGGAAATCCTTTAAGACCGAGATGAGAAAGACTTTCTTCACACAGAGAGTGGTGAGTCTCTGGAACTCTCTGCCACAGAGGGTAGTTGAGGCCAGTTCATTGGCTATATTTAAGAGTGAGTTGGATGTGGCCCTTGTGGCTAAGGGGATCAGAGGGTATGGAGAGAAGGCAGGTACGGGATACTGAGTTGGATGATCAGCCATGATCATATTGAATGGCGGTGCAGGCTCGAAGGGCTGAATGGCCTACTCCTGCACCAAATTTCTATGTTTCTATGTTTCTATGTTTCTTATGATATTGTGAATATTGCAAATGTTTTGGAATTCCTTGCCAATTTGCATTTTGAGCAACATTTAAGTTACAGTGCCATTAACACTGCACGCAGTGCCTTGTCATCCTATTTAGGACTTATGACTGATCAGAAATCAATTGGGTCACATCCATTAATATCTAGATTCATGAAATGAATCTTTAACATTAATCCACCCAAACCAAGATACACAGAGATTTGGGATGTGAGCATTGTACTTACTCTACTTAGACAATGGACTCCAATTGAAGGATTGACATTGGAAAGATTAACATTGAAATTAATAATGTTAATGTCACTGGTCTCAGCTCAAAGAGTGCAAACTTTACAAATGTTGCGTTTAGACTGTATGCATGTGACTACAGATAATATTGTGTTCTATGTTTACGAGGTGATCAAACAAAGCAGACCACGGAGATCTGGAGCAAAAGGTAACCTTTCAAGCTTATCATATTGATCCTACTTTGTGTGTGGTTAGACATTTGAACCAATATATTAAAGTTACTGAGACTCTTCGAGGAAATGAAAAAACGTTAATGGTTACGCACAAAAAACCACACACAAGAGCTTCAGTTTAAAACTATCTCAAAGTGGTTGAAAACAGGTGTTTGCTTTTAGCGGGAGTAGACACTGATGTGTTCAAATCTCACTCCGCAGCTACGTCCGCGGCGAAAGGGCGGGACGTACCTCTCGAGCATATTTTAAAAATCGCAGGGTGGAGTAGAGAAGAAACTTTTTCAAAGTTCTACAATAAACCTGTTCACACTATGACATGCTTTGGACACGCGGTGTTGGGATCACTATAATCACCTGCTTTGTTTCCTATTAATTGCTATAATCAGTGGTGTAGTCACTTCTATCTTTTATCGCTTGTAATCATTTTCCCTCAGATATAAGGAGGGTTATTATATGGTCTTTAAAACCATTAAAAAAGTGAATTGTGAAATGATCTAACATTAGTCTGGTTTCTCATGTATGTGTTTACTTAGCGGACTGTCGTACGGATTAATTCTACGACATAAAAAACACAGAAAGCTTTAAAATCTTCACGTAGTCACTCACGTGACTCCGAAGTAAAATAGTAAGATTAAACAAGAACTTACCAGTTCGAAGTTTGATCGTTATTTTATGAGGAGTTACGATGAGGGATTACGTGCCCTCCACTCCCACCCTCATAAAATAAATGATCAAATGGTAGTTCTAAGTCTTTTATGAGCCTTACTATGTTACTCCGGCTTTTGGTGTTCTGTGTTTTTCATGCCGCTGCTTTGAAGTATGCCGTTGCCAGCGTGAGGCGGGTTCTTCACGTAATCCCTCATCGTAACTCCTCATAAAATAACGATCAAACTTCGAACTGGTAAGTTCTTTAATCTTACTATTTTATTCAACCTTGGTAAAGTTTAAAATTAATCGCTGCGTAAAATGTCGAGTGAACTCAAGCATTACATTTCCACAGATATTTAAAATCAAAGTTTAAACTGAAAATGTCAGACTGAGCACATACCCTAAGCTTTTGGCCAGCTGTGGTCTGCTTTGTCCATCCTTGATCCTCTCCTCGTCTCTGAAGTTCCCCCAGTTCCTCCTCCAGCTCCTGCAGTTCCGAGATCAAATCTGGATCAGAGCAGCCAGGAAAGAACCAGTTATCCTCAATAGGTTTTGTGCCACCGGATGACACGTCATTCAGACAGCATTGTCACAGACATAATATATACTGATTGGACCCAAGTGACCATCACTATCTTGTGGCTTCCCCAAGTTAAGGTGTTAGTTTCTGACTGGGCTAAAACACCTTGCAGCTGGCTGGCTGGCTGGCTTTAAATTTTAAAAGCTTGTAGTAAGAAAGCTAAATTTACATCACTGGTATTCCAGAGACAACTAATACCAATACTGATTTATGTATTGATATTATTTCTGTATTTCTTCAGGAGAACCTGCAAATCCATGAATAAACTGAGTGAAGCCTGTGTAGTGGCCATTTGGACAAAAAGGTAAGTGTGCTACCTTTGCAATTACCAATGTAAATAAAGCTGGACAAAACTATTGTCAGCATGGATTTTGATGCTGAAAATAAAAACATTAGAATTCCAGCTTTAAAAAGTCGACAATAGCTTTGTCTCGACTGAAATATGGACAACAAACAGGTCCCTAAATAGAGGTGCACTCGACTTTCAAGTCATCAAGATCACTAATCAAGTCATTCACTTCTTAAATATTTTTAATTAAAACAAAGTAAACGGCATGATTTGTTCCAAGTGAGAACCAGAGAGCAGCACAATTTACCTTGTCTTTCTTCCTCAAGTTGCTTCATCCTTAATTCCATGACAGACCTCTCATCGATGTCATGGCTCGGTGTTGGCTTATAATCCATTTCTCGCCACTTCATCAGGCGGCTGTGCAGTTCCTCTGCAGATTCAGATTCACTTGTCTACAGACACATGACACACAAAGCAAGATCATCCACTCATCTAACTGGCCAATTAGATAGTTGATGCCATAAGAAACAGAAGCGCTTCGGCATGATACAAGAGTAACGATTCTCTATGTTTGCCTCCCGGACATATTTGATTCACAAAATAGCAAGCTGATTTGTAGTTTAGAGTTATTCAGCAAGATGTTTCGAAAAAAGAGAGATATCTACAATAATTATAGGAGGCATGGAGTAAATGAGGTGCTAGAGGAGTACAAAGAATGTAAAAAGAATCTTAACCATATAACAATATAACCATATAACAATTACAGCACGGAAACAGGCCCTCTCTGGCCCTTCCAGTCCGTGCCGACCATTTGTTTTCCCCTAGTCCCATCTACCTGCACTCAGACCATACCTCTCCATTCCCTTCACGTCCATGTACCTATCCACTTTACTCTTAAATGTTAAAATCGATCCTGCCTCCACCACTTCTGCTGGAAGCTCATTCCACACAGCCACCACCCTCTGAGTAAAGAAGTTCCCCCTCACGTTACCCCGAAACTTCTGTCCCTTAATTCTCATATCATGCCCTCTTATTTGAATCTTCCCTACCCTCAATGGGAAAAACGTATCCACGTCAATCTGTCTATCCCTTTCATCATTTTAAAGACCTCAATCAAGTCCCCCCTTAACCTTCTGCGCTCCAAAGAATAAAGACCTAACTTGTTCACCCTTTCTCTGTAACATAGTTGTTGGAACCCTGGCAACATTCTAGTAAATCTCCTCTGTACTCTCTCTATTTTGTTGACATCCTTCCTATAACTAGGCGACCAAAATTGTACACCATACTCCAGAATTGGTCTTACCAATGCCTTGTACAATTTTAACATTACTTCCCTACTCCTATATTCAATGCTCTGATTTATAAAGGCCAGCACACAAAAGGCTTTCTTTACCACCCTATCTACATGTGATTCCATCTTCAGGGAACTATGCATAGTTATTCCTAGATCCCTCTGTTCCACAGCATTCGTCAATTCCCTACCATTTACCATGTACGTCCTATTTTGATTTGTCCTGCCAAGATGTAGCACTTCACCCTTAACAGCATTAAACTCCATCTGCCATCTTTCAGCCCACTTTTCCAAATGGCCCAAATCTCTCTGTAGACTTTGAAAATCTACTTCATTATCCACAACACCACCTATCTTAGTATCATCTGCATACTTACTTATCAAATTTTCCACCCCATCATCCAGATCATTGATGTACATGACAAACAACAGTGGACCCAACACAGATCCCTGAGGCACCCCACTGGTCACCGGCTTCCAACCTGACAAACAGCCATCCACCATTACTCTCTGACATCTCCCATTCAGCCACTGTTGAATCCATCTTGCTACTCCGCCATTAACACCCCAAAGATTGAACCTTCTTAACCAACCTTCCATGGGGAGCCTTATCAAAGGCCTTACTGAAATCCATATAGACAACATCCACTGCTTTACCCTCATCAATTTCCCTAGTTACCGCTTCAAAAAATTCAAGAAGGTTTGTCAAACATGACCTTCCAGGCAAAAATCCATGTTGACTGTTCCTGATCAGACCCTGTTTATCCAGATGCTTATATATATTATCTCTAAGTATCCTTTCCATTAATTTGCCCACCACTGACGTCAAACTAATAGGTCTATAATTGCTAGGTTTATTCTTTGAACCCTTTTTAAACAATGGAACAACATGCGCAGTACGCCAATCCTCCGGCACTATTCGTACAAACTTAAAGCATACGGTATTAGGGGTTCAGTATTGATGTGGATAGAGAACTGGCTGGCAAACAGGAAGCAAAGAGTAGGAGTAAACGGGTCCTTTTCACAATGGCAGGCAGTAACTAGTGGGGTACCGCAGGGCTCAGTGCTGGGACCCCAGCTATTTACAATATATATTAATGATCTGGATGAGGGAATTGAAGGCAATATCTCCAAGTTTGCGGATGACACTAAGCTGGGGGGCAGTGTTCGCTGTGAGGAGGATGCTAGGAGACTGCAGGGTGACTTGGATAGGCTGGGTGAGTGGGCAAATGTTTGGCAGATGCAGTATAATGTGGATAAATGTGAGGTTATCCACTTTGGTGGCAAAAACAGGAAAGCGGACTATTATTTAAATGGTGGCCGATTGGGAAAAGGGGAGATGCAGCGAGACCTGGGTGTCATGGTACACCAGTCATTGAAAGTAGGCATGCAGGTGCAGCAGGCAGTGAAAAAAGCGAATGGTATGTTAGCTTTCATAGCAAAAAGGATTTGAGTACAGGAGCAGGGAGGTTCTACTTCTGTTGTACAGGGTCTTGGTGAGACCACACCTGGAGTATTGCGTGCAGTTTTGGTCTCCAAATCTGAGGAAGGACATTATTGCCATAGAGGGAGTGCAGAGAAGGTTCACCAGACTGATTCCTGGGATGTCAGGACTGTCTTATGAAGAAAGACTGGATAGACTCGGTTTATACTCTCTGGAATTTAGGAGATTAAGAGGGGATCTTATAGAAACTTACAAAATTCTTAAGGGGTTGGACAGGCTAGATGCAGGAAGATTGTTCCCGATGTTGGGGAAGTCCAGGACAAGGGTCACAGCTTAAGGATAAGGGGGAAATCCTTTAAGACCGAGATGAGAAAGACTTTCTTCACACAGAGAGTGGTGAGTCTCTGGAACTCTCTGCCACAGAGGGTAGTTGAGGCCAGTTCATTGGCTATATTTAAGAGTGAGTTGGATGTGGCCCTTGTGGCTAAGGGGATCAGAGGGTATGGAGAGAAGGCAGGTACGGGATACTGAGTTGGATGATCAGCCATGATCATATTGAATGGCGGTGCAGGCTCGAAGGGCTGAATGGCCTACTCCTGCACCTAATTTCTATGTTTCTATGTTTCTATGTTTCTATGTTTATTCCCGTTTCTAATGACATTTGAAATATTTCTGTCATAGCTCCTGCTATTTCTACACTAACTTCCCTCAATGTCCTAGGGAATATCCTGTCATCTTAAGAAAGAAATTAGGAAGGCTGAAAGAAGATATGAGGTTGGTTTGGCAAGAAAGGTGAAAGTAAACCCAAAGGGTTTCTACAGCTATATTAATAGCAAAAGGATAACGAGGGATAAAGTTGGACCATTAGAGAACCAAAATGGACAGCTATCTGCAGAGCCAAAAGAGATGGGGGAGATATTGAACAATTTCTTTTCTTCGGTATTCACCAAGGAGAAGGATATTGAACTCTGTGAGTTAAGGGGAAAAAGTAGAGTAGCTATGGAAACTATGAGATTCAAAGAGGAGGAAGTACTGACACTTTTGAAAAATATAAAAGTGGATAAGTCTCCAGGTCCTGACAGTTTAATGCTGTTAAGTGTGAAGTGCTACATCTTGGCAGGACAAATCAAAATAGGATGTACATGGTAAATGGTAGGGAATTGAGGAATGCTGTGGAACAGAGGGATCTAGGAATAACTGTGCATAGTTCCCTGAAGGTGGAATCGCATGTAGATAGGGTGGTAAAGAAAGCCTTTTGTGTGCTGGCCTTTATAAATCAGAGCATTGAATATAGGAGTAGGGAAGTAATGTTAAAATTGTACAAGGCATTGGTAAGACCAATTCTGGAGTATGGTGTACAATTTTGGTCGCCTAGTTATAGGAAGGATGTCAACAAAATAGAGAGAGTACAGAGGAGATTTACTAGAATGTTGCCAGGGTTCCAGCAACTATGTTACAGAGAAAGGTTGAACAAGTTAGGTCTTTATTCTTTGAAGCGCAGAAGGTTAAGGGAGGACTTGATTGAGGTCTTTAAAATGATGAAAGGGATAGACAGAGTTAACGTGGATACGTTTTTCCCATTGAGGGTAGGGAAGATTCAAAACAAGAGGGCATGATATGAGAATTAAGGGGACAGAAGTTTCGGGGTAACGTGAGGGGGAACTTCTTTACTCAGAGGGTGGTGGCTGTGTGGAATGAGCTTCCAGCAGAAGTGGTGGAGGCAGGATCGATTTTAACATTTAAGAGTAAAGTGGATAGGTATATGCACGTGAAGGGAATGGAGGGGTATGGTCTGACTGCAGGTAGATGGGACTAGGGGAAAACAAATGGTCGGCACGGACTGGAAGGGCCGAGAGGGCCTGTTTCCGTGCTGTAATTGTTATATGGTTATATGGTTATATGGTTATTGACACATTGATCAGCATTAAAAAGTGAACTTCATGGAGAAAAATATAGTTTGTAAAAGTTTACCCTTTTTTATTCTCTGCTGGAAATGATTTGATGATTTCAGTGATGTTCAGATATAAGTAAAATTATTTTAATTGTCTTTAAAATAAATGAACCAGTGGGCAACGACGCACTGACTTGTTCCTTCGAGACATATTGTTACATGTCATTGGAATTGCAAGTTGTAGAATTGGATAATTGGAAACTTTTATTACATAAAATCAGCCCTGGAGCCTTATTCGTTCTATCAAGTGATCATGGCTGATTAGATCTTTGATTTCAACATTTACCTATTCCCCATAACCCTCAATTCTCCTGCAAAGTAAAAGTCTAGCTGGCTAACCCTTGAATATATTGAATGGTTGTCGACCCACAACTCCCGAGGGTAAAGAATTCAAAAGATTCTCAACACTCAGAGGAGAAATGTCAAGTAATTTGGATCCGTCTTCACTGAGGAGAACACAAACAATCTTCCTGATGTACTAGTGGCCAGAGGATCTGGGGTGACGGAGGAACTGAAGGAAATCCACATTAGGCAGGAAATGGTGTTGGGTCGACTGATGGGACTGAAGGCTGATGAATCCCCAGGGCCTGATGGTCTGCATCCCAGTGTACTTAAGGAAGTGGCTCTAGAAATCATGGACACATTGGTGTTAATTTTTCAATGTTCGATAGATTCAGGATCAGTTCCTGTGAATTAGAGGGTAGCTAATGTTATCCCATTTTACAAGAAAGGCGGGTGAGAGAAAACAGGGAATTATAGACCAGTTAACCTGACATTGATGGTGGGGAAGATGCTGGAGTCAATTATAAAAGATGAAATAGCGACACATTTAGATAGCAGTAACTGGATTGGTCCGAGTCAGCATGGATTTACGAAGGGGAAATCATGCTTGACTAACCTTCAGGAATTTTTTGAGGATGTAACTAGGAAAATGGACAAGGAAGAGGCAGTGGATGTCGTGTACCTGGACTTTCAGAAACCATTAGATAGGGTCAAATTTGATAGGTGATTAGTGGGCAAAATTAGGGCACATGGCTATTGGGGCTAGAGTGCTGACATGGATAGAAAATTGGTTGGCAGACAGGTAACAAAGAGTTTGGATTAACGGGCCCCTTTCAGAATGGCAGGTAGTGGTTAGTGGGCTCTGCGCAGCTATTTATAATATACATCAATGATTTAGATGAAGGGATTCAAAGTAACATTAGTAAATTTGCAGATGACACAAAGCTGGGTGGCAGTGTGAATTGTAAGGAGGATGCTATGAGAATGCAGGGTGACTTGGGCAGTTTGGGTGAGTGGGGAGATGCTTGGCAGATGCAGTTTAACGTGGATAAATGTGAGGTTATCCACTTTCGTAGCAAAAACAGGAAGGCAGATTATTATCTAAATGGTGTCAAGTTGGGAAAAGGGAAAGTACAACGGGATCCGCAAGTCCTTGTTCATCAGTCAATGAAAGTAAGCATGCACGAAAAGCAGGCAGTGAAGAAAGCAAATGGCATGTTTGCCTTCACAACAAGAGGAGTTGAATATAGGAGCAAAGAGGTCCTTCTGCAATTGTTTAGGGCCCTAGTGAGACCACACCTGGAGAATTGTGTACAGTTTGGTCCCCTAATTTGAGGAAGTCCATTCTTGCTATTGCGGGAGTGCAGCTAGGTTTACAAGGTTAATTCCCAGGATGGCGGGACTGTCATATGCTGAGAGAATGGAGCGGCTAGGTATACTCTGGAGTTTGGAAGGATGAGAGGGGATCGTATTGAAACCTATAAGATTATTAACGGTTTGGACACACTAGAGACAGGAAACATGTTCCCGATGTTCGGGGAGTCCAGAACCAGGGGCCACAGTTTAAGAATAAGGGGTAAGCCATTTAGAACGAAGACGAGGAAACACTTTTTCACACAGAGAGCTGTGAATCTGTGGAATTCTCTGCCTCAGAGGGAGGTGGTGGCCAGTTCCCTGGATACTTTCTGGAGCGAGCTAGAAAGATTTCTTAAAGATAGCGGAGTCAGGGGACATAGGGAGAAGGCAGGAACGGGCTACAGATTGGGGATGATCAAACATAATCACATTGAATGGCGGTGCTGGATGGAAGGGCCGAATGGCCAACTCCTGCACCTATTCTCTATTGCATATCCTGAGGCTATGCCCTTTAGGTCTTGACTATCCCATTAGGGAAAATATCCTATCAGTCTCTCAGTCAAACACACGTTTCTCCACACCCGCTTCTTCATTTCACTTCACACTCTTCTTAAATCTGGAGAATATAGGCTCAAGCATAGGACACGCTCTAACCTCAGAAATCAGTCTGGCCAATAAATGTTTAGAGTTCTGAATAATCAAGCATAGGACACGCTCTAATCTCAGAAATCAGTCTTGCCAATAAATGTTTAGAGTTCTGGATAATCAGAATTAACGGTTGTTCTTTTAGGAAGGAGATGAGGTGAAATTTCTTTAGCCAGAAGGTGGTGAATCTGTGCAATTCATTGCCACGGATGGCTTTTGAGGCCAAGTCAGTGGATATTTTTCAGGCATAGATAGATTCTTGATAAGTCATGTGTCAGAGGTTAGAGGAGAAGGCTGGAGAATGGGGTTAGGAGGGAGTAATTGATCAGCCATGATTGAATGGTGGGGTATACTTGATGGGCTGAATGACTTAATTCTACTATTCCTTATGACCGTATAATATTAATAGGTAAAATTACCCAAACTAGATTAAAAAGTCTGGAACTACTCTGTTGCTTCCCCAACCACACTAGCTAATTCAGTAGACTTTCTCCATGTCCGTGTGTGGTAATATATACAGAAACCATCAGGTGTGGAAACAAATAGCACCCCTCAGATGCAAGCATCAAGCCAAAAAGTTAAGATGATAATAGACAAGAGCAAAATAAAAATGTACTTAAATGATCCATTTAAAAAATAATCTGAATAAGTAACATGAAGTATAATGTAATATTAATTAGCAGGATACTTGAGACTGTTGAATCTGTGCAGAATGCGCACATTTGGAATTAAGATTGTACATGGAGGAATTAAATGCAGCACAAATTCTCCCAACCTGGGAAGTTGCTCCCTTGGTAGCTTGTTCTAAATCTGCTTGCATTTTCTGTTGTTGCTCTTCATATTGTTCCAATTTTGCTTAAGATTCTCTGTAAGAAAACACATATCACGACCCGAAACGTCACCCTTTCTTTCTCTCCACAGATGCTGCCTGTCCCGCTGACTTATTCCAGCTTTGTGTGTCTATCTTCGGTTAAAACCAGCAACTGCAGTTCCTTCTTACACAAGAGAATGATCTCTAACCAAATAATCCTTCCATTCTCTCTCTCTCTCTCTGTCTCTCCCCCACCCTCGTCCTCTTGCTAATTTCATCATTTGTATTCCTTCATTATCACCTCATCCCCAGCCAACATTGTCAGCTCCACCCTCCCCGAGTCATTGTTACAGGCTCTGCTTTGTTCTGTACCTCCCCATACCTCTAATTTCCCCCTCCCTGACAGACTGATGAAGGGTCTTGATCGGAAACATCACCTATTCTTTTCTCCAGAGATGCTGCCTGACCTGCTGACTCCAGCATTTTGTGTTTATCTTTGGTGTAAACCAGAATCCCAGTTCCTTCTTACCCAATTAAAGTCATACTATACACACACCATTTTGTGCCTCGACGTGTTGTAGCCAGTTCACTTTCAGGTGTAACTGTTCGTTCTCCTCTTCCAAGTCAACCGCTATGTCTTTGAGCTCCAACAGCTCCTGCCGAGTAGGTACAATCTGGGAAGAAATAAGTTTAGTGTCAATTATAGCCAAGGGATTTCCATTGGTCAGTAAAATAGTCATCATTCAAATTCTAGATTAAATATTTTGCTTTATGACTCTATAGACAGGTACAACTAGTGCAGATGGGGCTCGTTGGACAATGTGGGCAAGTTGGGCTGAAGGGCATGTTTCTGAGCAGTATGACTCTATAAATATATTTTAGCATGCATTATAATTTTATTGTGCCATTACCGACAGCAACATTCTACCACAACTATTTTAAGATTGAATTTTCCTGCAGGTTCACATCTATCCCATGTCACTTACTCTTCAGAATGGGGTTTTACACAGAATGGAGTGAGCAGTGTAAAAATGTAGGCAAGCACTACTTCATACAGTTGAGCTCAGATTAAAAATCTACAATAACTAACTAAAAAAAATAAAATTGGTTTCCACAATGCTTCAACAACTCACGGAATAACATACCATCAATTTTCCTTTTTTTATAAAATAAAGTCATTTAATTCTAGGTAAATGGCAAACAGATTAATATTCAGTTAATCATCCACAGGCACAGAGGTTTTTATTTGGGGTACCTGCACATTGTCCAGCTCCTCTTCAATCTGCTTGATTTTCGATTTGGACTGAGCTTCCATTGTAATGAACCTGGTCTCTGATTTTTCAGCCTCTTGCTTCATAAGCCTCACTTGTTCTTTAAGAAAGAGAAAGGAAAAAACACCCGTAATGATCTGATATTTGTTGCAAAAAAACCTCCACAATTTGCAATTGTTTCTACCGCAGTTAATGGCAATCAGTGAAAATCATCTGTTCTACTAATTACCAGCATTTGAAATCATAAAATATCCTTGAAATGCTACAATTCATTAAGTTTGAAGATTTGTAAGGCAAAATGGTAATTCCATTTACATATTTATCCAATGATAAATTCCTTAACTATCACTAGTGAGAAAAGATTAGAAGCTTGAATAAAGCTCCACAGAAAATGTGTTTCCTCAGCAACATTTTGGAAACATGAGGTATAAAGTTACTTACTCTCAAACAAACAAAATGATCATTCTCCACTGGCTCCATTAAAACCCTTATTTTATTTTAAATTACTCCAATTAAATATCCTCTTCTGCTGCTGAATAGTTGTCTACACCATCATTGTATCTTGTCCCTGGTTTCACCCTCTCTTCCGTAAACTGTCATGCAAACACAGCTCAAGTCTCACAGAGAGAATACATTCATGGAGTTAATGAAATGTCCTGGTTGCTCTATGGTCTTCTCATTAAAAGCTATTTGAAATTAAAATACTTTGATGTACAAGGGCATTGTGAATGGTAAAAAGTCTTCAAATGATTTTATTTAGAGATACAGTGTGGAAACAGTCCCTTCGACCACGTGTTAGTGCCGACCAATGATCCTCGCACACTAACATTATCCTACACACACTAGGGATAATTTACCATTAACCCGTCAATTAACCTACAAATCTGTACGTCTTTGGAGTGTGAGGAAACCGGAGCACCTGGATGGAAACCCACGGGGTCACAGGGAGGACATACAAACTCCGTACAGACAAGCACCACAGTCAGGATCAAACCCAGGTCCCTGCCGCTGAAAGGCAGCAACTCCATCGCTGCGCTACTAGGCGCCCTTCACAATGTCAATGTTTTAACTATCAGCACCCTCTGAAAATTAAAATTCAGTGATAGCAAAGTTTTAAGGATTCAAGCAGAGAATGTTTTGTAAAGCATCTGTACGAGTCTTCCCAAATGACTCCTGTGTGTTCCTGTCAGCCATTTGGTAGATTCTCACAAATGTTTCGCAAAGAATTATTTTCTTGAATCTTTAAACATCACTATCTTCTGATCAAGGAAATTGACCAGAATATCTGAGTGAAAAAAACTTAGATTTTACTTCGGAGTCACGTGAGTGACTACGTGAAGAAGCCCCGCCAGGCGCATGCGCGTCATTACGTCCGCACATGTCACACTGAACGGGCTGGAGGGCACAGCTCTACCAGCGGTAAGTAGGAACTTCTCAGGTAAGTGCTTTAAAAACTTTACCCAGAAGTATTTCAACTCCGTAAAGCTGGCTCGAGCAGTCAGTTGGAGTTGGAGAAATGGAGCTGTCCGGTAGGAGGATTCGTTCTAAGCATGGGTCCAGTGAGGATTCACGAATTCGATTGGGTCGGGAGATAAGCGCGGCAACGCCGGTTCCGATGCCGGGTGCCGTTTTACCGGCAGCAGTTATGATAGCGAGCGAATCTTCCGCACTAGCTCCAGATACTAAGCAGCCTGGGGCTGCTCATAGCCTAGAAAGGCAAAGAGAAAGTCTAACAGACCTGTGTTGTCTGACGACGATGGTGACTCTACCCAATACTAAAAGAATGTGGGGAGGATGGAAAACATGGAGCAGATGCTCCAAACTTTGATTACACAAGGGTCCAAGGGCCCAGTGCTTCCCCAGCCAGCTGTCCAAGAGGGCACATACCAAGAACAATATATGGAAGGGCTTTCCATATATTGGGGATTTCCTTCCAGCGCCTTGTTTAGGACTGGAGGATGCCTCCCTACAATATGATTTGGGAGAAGCAGGGCAGGATGCAGCTGACTCTGATTCTGGTGTCCCTGCTTATGTGCAAACACCAGCGCACAAGAGCCATGCTCTGGGTGTCCCGGAAATAGCAATGAGTTTTGCTATTCCGGAGGGGACTGGTGAGGCAATGTAATTGACCTTGCCAGCAATATCAATTATTTAGTATCTCACCAGCTCCAGCAAACTATGATGCAAAGGACTACAAACAAATATAAGACACCTGTTCAATGTGCATCACTGAAAGTGCCCACGGTGAACCCAGCTATCTGGGCAACCATGAGTCGTTCTATGAGGGGAAAGGAGGTTCGGTATAAACATGTCCTCCAACTGGTGGCTGCAGCAATTACTGCATTCGGCACTATGGTCAAAGGGACAATCATTACTCAAATTCAAAAAAGATATGTTGGCTATTTTATGCAATGCATTTTTGAGGTAAATTGCATCAGGGAATATCGCCATCAGGCTAACACTCAACCAAAAATTTGCTGCTCTATGTACAAACTCCTGAATTCCTGTTTGGAACAGACCTTGTCAAGAAAATTCGTGAAATTAATGAGGCCAAAACAATTGGCTTAATGTAGCCTAGCATTTCATGGCCACCTATTCAAAAACCTGGGTTAATATACTGAAGGTGCGATCCAGGTGCTGGGCCCAGCAGGGGGGGGAGGGCAGTGGGCCAACGAGGGTAACCACCAAGACAAACCGGCTACAACCCCAATATGGGCAGACAACAGACTTACAGGGCAACTGTAGAGGTACAGGGAATTTTGTTAACGATAACGTTCTGGTGGCCAATCTCCAATTGGAGGTAGATTACAATTGTATTCTAATGAATGGTGCTGTATAATGTCTGATATGTTTATACTAAATACTGTCTCAGGTCTACCATTGAGTTTATCTCAGGGATAGATCCACCTCAACAGCACAAGCCTAATAAAATGTTGGTGTTTTCTGCTCCAGAGACTGAACAGGTAAACGATGATGATTGCAAAAGCCATTACTCATCCTCAACAATTGTGTCTAATATTTTCCCCAGACCTCAAAAAGATGGGTGTTGTAGAGTAATTCTGGACCTCACTCGCTTAACTTCTTCAGTTCTCTATAGGCATTTTAAACTGGACACCTTCGTTACTGCTAAACAGCTGCTATCACAGGGCTGTTATATGGCAACTATTGATTTGCAAGATGCGTATTATTCAGTGCTAATTCATGCTCATTATCGCAGGTACTTGAAATTTAATTGGATGTCACAGCTGTGGCAATACAAAGCATTGCCTGATGGATTAAGTTCAGCACCCAGGCTATTTACTAAATGGTTAAAACCTGTGCTGGGGCTATTGAGGGCCCATAATCACATTGTAATGACTTATTTAGATGATATCTTAATTATCAGCAACACTAAAGAGTCAGCTGAAGAATCGGTTGCAGCAACCAAAAAATGTGTTTCAGTCATTAGGGTTTTGGTCCATCCAACTAAGTCCAATTTACAGCCTACCCAAAATATTGAGTCTTTGGGGTTTCTTATTGATTCAGTTGATCTGACAGTAACATTACCAACAGCCAAGATTGTGGATATTATTGATGTCTGTACTTGCCTCCCACAAAAACTTTTTCCCTCCATCCGAGAAGTCGCTAAGGTAATTGGGAAATGGGTAGCAGCTTTTCCTTCAGTGCATTTCGGGCCTTTGCATTATCAACATTTGCAGAGAGCACGAGAAAAAGCACTAAAATCGAATGCAGGCCATTTTGATCGGGTTATGCAGTTACCAACCACAGCTCTCGCAGAATTGCAGTGGTGGATTGTTAATGTAAATCAAGCTACCAATAACATTTTGGTACAAGACCCTTCACTGATCTTACAGACTGATGTAAGCGCTCTCGGATGGGGGGCTACGGACACCGAGTCTAGTTGTGGGGGTAGATGGCATGAACACAAAGGGTTGATTCGCCACACACACGAGATAAATTCTTTGGAATCATTGGGGGCACTTTATGGGTTAAAGGCATATTGCTCCTCAATGAAGGATTTACACGTTCAACTCCAGACTGATAACACCACAGCAGTGGCATATATTAATCCTATGGGAGGAGCACGATCAGTATCATGTGTTAACTTGGCTAACGTCATGTGGCATTGGTGTATTTCAAGGAATATCTGGGTTTCAGCCATTTATTTACCAGGTATAGACAATGTGGCAGACCATAGGTCGCGTAAGTTTAATGACAATATAGAATGGATGTTGAATTCTAAAATTGTTCACACAATTGTCACTCAATTCAGGCTGTTCTGGGTACACTCCAATATATCTTATCATAATGCAAGCATATGTGATGTGTTGGAGTTCCTTGCTAAGTTGCATTTTGATGAGCACCTGAGTTATAGTGCCATTAACAGTGCTCGGAGTGCGTTGTCCTCTTATTTAGGGCAGTCTTCAGAACAACATCCTATTGGGTCATCCGTTAGTATCCCGATTTATGAGAGGAATTTTTAATAAAAACCCTCCGAAACCTCCATATACAGAAATCTGGGATATCAGTCTTGTTCTCACACTGCTTCGGCAATGGGCTCCAATTGCTTCATTATCTATGCAGAGATTAACTCTTAAAGTGGTTATGCTAATAGCACTGGTTCAGCATAACGTGTACAAACATTACAATTGTTATGAATAGATTGTATGCATTTGTCTGTAAATGACATTACCTTCTATGTTTATGATTTAATCAAACAAAGCAGGCCAGGTATGGCAGGAACCAAGATGACGTTTAAAGCCTATCCTGTTGACCAAATGTTATGTGTAGTTGAGGTTGTATATTGAGGTAACAAGGAGTCTCAGAGGTTCCGAGACAGGACTGTTCATTAGTCATAAAAGGCCATATAAAAGAGTGTCAGCACAAACTATTTCTAGTTGGTTGAAACAGGTTCTCAATTATGCTGGAGTTGACACTCATGTCTTTAAATCTCACTCCACCAGGGCGGCATCAACCTCCGCGGCGAAGGCTCGGGACGTGCCGCTAGACCAAATCCTCGCAGCCGCAGGATGGTCTAGAGAAGCAACATTTTCTCACTTTTATGACAAACCTGTACAGACAGTGCCATGGTTTGGGCATGCTGTTTTGGGTTCCATTTAATTCATTTGCTTTGTTTTCTATCATTGTTTGTAATTCCCCCTGGGACAGAGGGGTTATTCCTGGTTTTGTAATTATTAACAATAGTTATTGAATAATTCGAAGCAATGTTCAATATATTATTGATTCCCTACTGTGTCAACCGAAGCAGATTGTAGTATGGAGTGCATCTACGGCATGAAAATACAGAGATTTGAAATCTTCACGTAGTCACTCACGTGACTCCGAAGTAAAATAGTAAGATTAAATGAGAACTTACCAGTTTGAAGTTTGATCCTTATTTTATGAGGTGTTACGTTGAAGGATTACGTGCCCTCTGCTCCCACCCTCATAATCTAAGAGATCATCTGGTAGTTCTTGTCTTCTAAAAGCCTTACTATGTTACTTTGGCTATTTGATTCTGTGTTTTCACGCCGCTGCTTTGAAGTATGACGCGCATGCGCCTGGCAGGGCTTCTTCACTTAATCCCCGAACGTAACTCCTCATAAAATAAGGATCAAACTTCAAACTGGTAAGTTCTCATTTAATCTTACTATTACACACTACTTTTCCTGATCACTGAACGTACCAAACCATTTACCAACCAATGAAGTATATTTTTAAGTGTGATCAGTGATAAAATATGGGAATTACAACAACCAATTTGCACACACAAAATCTCATAAGGTAACAGAGACGAGATAATTACACAGCAGGTGATGACAGATGTACAAATCTGCTGTAGGAACATTTATGGCCAACCAAAAATATTAGCAGGTCAACTTTGAGTAACCATATAACATATAACAATTACAGCACGGAAACAGGCCCTCTCGGCCCTTCCAGTCCGTGCCGACCATTTGTTTTCCCCTAGTCCCATCTACCTGCACTCAGACCATACCCCTCCATTGCCTTCACGTCCATATATCTATCCACTTTACTCTTAAATGTTAAAATCGATCCTGCCTCCACCACTTCTGCTGGAAGCTGATTCCACACAGCCACCACCCTCTGAGTAAAGAAGTTCCCCCTCACGTTACCCCGAAACCTCTGTCTCTTAATTCTCATATCATGCCCTCTTGTTTGAAACTTCCCTACCCTCAATGGGAAAAACGTATCCACGTCAACTCTGTCTATCCCTTTCATCATTTTAAAGACCTCAATCAAGTCCCCCCTTAACCTTCTGCGCTCCAAAGAATAAAGACCTAACTTGTTCAACCTTTCTCTGTAACATAGTTGCTGGAACCCTGGCAACATTCTAGTAAATCTCCTCTGTACTCTCTCTATTTTGTTGACATCCTTCCTATAACTAGGCGACCAAAATTGTACACTTATACTCCAGGCACAAATCCATGTTGACTGTTCCTGATCAGACCCTGTTTATCCTGATGCTTATATATATTATCTCTAAGTATCCTTTCCATTAATTTGCCCACCACTGACGTCAAACTAATAGGTCTATAATTGCTAGGTTTATTCTTTGAACCCTTTTTAAACAATGGAACAACATGCGCAGTACGCCAATCCTCCGGCACTATTCCCGTTTCTAATGACATTTGAAATATTTCTGTCATAGCTCCTGCTATTTCTACACTAACTTCCCTCAGTGTCCTAGGGAATATCCTGTCAGGACCTGGAGACTTATCCACTTTTATATTTTTCAAAAGTGTCAGTACTTCCTCCTCTTTGAATCTCATAGTTTCCATAGCTACTCTACTCTTTCCCCTTAACTCACCGAGTTCAATATCCTTCTCCTTGGTGAATACCGAAGAAAAGAAATTGTTCAATATCTCCCCCATCTCTTTTGGCTCTGCAGATAGCTGTCCATTCTGGTTCTCTAATGGTCCAATTTTATCCCTCGTTATCCTTTTGCTATTAATATAGCTGTAGAAACCCTTTGGGTTTACTTTCACCTTTCTTGCCAAAGCAACCTCATATCTTCTTTTAGCCTTCCTAATTTCTTTCTTAAGATTCTTTTTACATTCTTTATACTCCTCTAGCACCTCATTTACTCCATGCCTCCTATAATTATTGTAGATATCTCTCTTTTTTCGAAACAAGTGTCCAATTTCCCTTGAAAACCATGAGTAATTACCTTCCAGTTCCCCAATCTTCGGTTTGGTGTAATCATTTAAAGAACAAGTTGCCTGTTCTGCAAGAGGTGCACAGGCATGTGATTGTAAAATTTGCAGATCTTTGTTAAGTTGTAAAAAGCACTGATCTTTCTGCGATGTTTCTTCAACATGTTTCTCACTGATTTTACGGAGCCGAGTGCTGTGTTTTCTGTTGAGATTTTTTAAATGTGCCTCGTACTTTTACGTCAGATTTCGGACCTTGGTTCTCATTATGTGCTTGTCAGCCAGAAGCTTGTCCTTCAGTTTACCATTTTCAATCTCAACCACGCTCAAATCGTCAACTAACTCCTAAAAAATTAAAAATAGCCAAATGAAACTAAAGAGACTTTCGTGAGCCTTATGGGCTTGTCCCACTTAGGCGATTTGTCGGGCGACTGTCAAGTTGCCGGCAGTCGCCTGAATAACGGGCAACTGGAGCGGCGACTGTCAGAGTGGGACACGCACATCGCTTCCTTCACCAGCCCATTATGCAGGCGGGAGACAGGGCAAGCGAGGGGAGCACTGTCTGAGTGAAATTCACATGATGCAAAGCCAAGGTGATATGGACACACGCCGCGATGAACATGAAGGTTGGCGCTGCAATTAAGACGGCTAAAGCACAGTGTATGGTAACTCCATTAAAAGAGGTGGGGAGAAGTATGGAGACAAATTTTAAGAAGCCAGAGATACATGGCTGCAAAGCTCGGCAGACATTAACATTACTGGTCGGTTATCCTTGGTTCTGAAAATGACTGCTTACATTTTTGGCCCCCAATAAGCCGATGAAATTCACCAGTCAGCACCGGCTATAACCGACAAGAACCTTCGACCTCCTGGCAACCCACCTACGGCACGAAAATTATCGCTACTCTCCATGGCGGCATCATTCCAGTCGCCGCTAGTTTTTCATCATTCAACATGGGTGGGGGGGGGAGGGGGCGGTGTGGGGGGAGAGGGTGGGGATGGGGGTGTGTGGGGGCGATGTCTGCTGTGGGGAAGGGGATGTGGGGAGGGGGCGGTGTGCGGGAGGGGGCTGGTGTGGGGGAGGGGGCGGTGTTGGGGACAGGATGTGGGGGAGGGGGTGGTGTGGGGGGGAGGTGGGGGAGGGTGGGGTGGGTCGGTGTGGGGGAGGGGGCGGTGTGGGGATGGGTGGATGTGGGGGAGGGGAAGGTGGGGAGAGGGTGGTGTGGGGGAGGGGGCGGTGTGGGGGGTGGGCGGTGTGGGGGAGGGGGGGTGTGGGAGAGGGGGGGTTGGGTAGTGGGGGTTGTTGGGGGCTGGGCAGGGGGGACTGTGGTGTGTGGGGAATGGGAACCTTCAAAACCTTCATAACTTTTGTGCTATTTCATCGATCGGAACAAAACCTATTTGACTTGCAGCAGAGAAGAATGGTGGCAAAAAATTGTCGCACTAAGCAGGATTGTGTTTGCTCAAGTTTAATTACAATGCAGACACGAAGTGGTCAAGTTGAGAGTTTTAGTAATACATATAGAATAGAATAGATAGAAGATAGATATAATCAGTAGTGACACTGTTGCATTGTCATCAAGAATTCATGTGTTGTTGGCATCTCAAATAGCAGATCTCTTCTGATCTTGGACACAGCTGAAACAAATTGGTGGTACAGATCAGCAATGCCAACAACCTGTCATAACCAGAATGACAATACTGCAAGGCTCCACATAAACTGTGACTCTGCACTATAACACATCATAAAAGGGTTGATTTAGAAAAAAAGAATGGGAAGATTTATACAAAAGAATTTTTTTTTTCATATTTACAGATTTATTCCAAGAGGCTCCCTGCTATTTTTATTTCACTGCCAGTTACAACAGAACCCCTTAGCTGGTTGCAGAGATCGTTCCTGTAATAGAGATTCACACAGCAGCAAACAATGATTTCCTTACCGCTAGCTCCTGATTCTTCCCATCAAGCTTTTTCTCCAACACATCCACGAGTTGTGTCCTTTCTAATAGTGCCTCTTCGTTTTCACGGAGTTTTTCCTTTAGGTTTTCCAACAACTGAGGAAGTTAACAAGTGATTAATACTTCGTTAGTCAACGTGAGTGACTACGTGAAGAGCCCGCCTCACCGCTGGTACGGCTTGACGTCAACGCTGACGGCGGAGAGGAGGTGCTGCAGTAATTGGAGCAGCTCCCTCGCAGCGTCGGAACGGCCCCCGCAGGTAACAGAAAGTTGGATGTCTTAGCGGGCGCTGGTAGTCCAGCAGTTTATAGGACATATATTTAAATCAGGTCAGAGTCATATTAGTGCTGGATATAAGCACAGATGATGAAGTAAACGTATATTCGCGGGTTAAATGCTTTGGGTGACAAATAAATATACGGGAAAGCTAGTGCGGAGCCGGTCCGATACCGGTGGCCGTAGATATACCCGTTAGCGAATTAGTTTTACAAAATGATAACCACGGAGAGAAATGCTCCCGAATATGAAAAATGGAAAATAAATATAAAATAAAAAATCTGAGAGGCCCGTGGTTTCTGATGACTCTGACATTGAAAGTCCTCCAGATAAGTAAAACTATGTGGAACTGATTATGGAGCATATGGAGAAATTCTCCAAATAAATATGAGACTAGGGTCAAAGTACCCGAAGGTTCCTAAAAATAGCCCTGAGGGGTTTAATTATTCTGAATATGGCCATGGGCCTAATTGGAAGTTGAACTCCGGACCCAGGGATTTGGGCCGGAAGAAGTCTCATGGGATGAAATCCCAATTGATTTAGGGCTGCAGAAGGCAGACCCTGTTGATGGTGATTTGCATTTGAAAGCACACCACAAAATAAAAATAAAAATAAAAATAAAATGAAAAAATATTAAAAGAGGCCAAAGATGCCTGGGATAGCAAAAGGTTTTGCTATATATGAAGGAAGTGGTGAGGCTAGGGAAGAAAACCTAGCTGCCAACATATATATATGGTATCTCACCCAACTTCATGATTCTGTGATGATTGAAATATTAAAATTGCACAGCACAGGAAATTGTGCCTCATTGGAAGAGCCTACGGTTTATCCGTTTAATATGGGCATCCATGACTCCAAATATGAGAGGTCAAATAGTGAGGTTTAAAAATCCTCACAAAATTATTCTGCTGGCTATTATGGCTTTTGGGCAGATGAAAGGAAAACAAAAAATAAAGACGACTATTGTGCAATTCTTTCTATGAAATTTTGTATAAAATAAATGGCTATTTGGCCCATTTTTTCACCCAAGGTTGCATACCTGTGTCGAGCAAGTGGTGTTTAAGCTCTTGGTTATCTGTTTGGAGTAATCTGCCTAACTTATTGAAATTGGATGAAAAGCTAAATATTTTAGTGCATGAAACCTTCGTCTTTGGACGAAAAGGTATTTTCGCCCAGAAGGGGATTGATATTGGAAATAGAGCAGAAATATGTCAAGGAAGTTTTATTGTACTGCACAACCAAATACTTACCCGAATTCAGGGGATAAGGAGACCACCACGCTCATATGGAGAGGAATTAAAGAACTTCTTCTATGCTTAAAGAAACTGCGGATTAATCTCCAGTTAAAGGGAGATTACAAAAAGTTTATTAAGACTGGCTTACTATTATTTTTGATCAGTATATTACGAGCAGTTTCATTAACTACTATTACTTTTAAAGAAGGGGTTAATCCTCCTGTACAGAGTAAACCTGCTTATGTTTTCGTGTTTTCCTGCAATGAAAAAGCAGAGATTAATGTCCACATTGCCTAATTATCTGAAAAAGGGGTAATGGAAAAGACTTTGAACACGAGCATAAATTTGTCTTTAATGTTAGAAGGCATTACAGATGATGGTTGCAGAAGATTCTGACCTTACAGGTCTAAAAAGTTTGTAGAATACAAACATGTTCAAATGGAGACATTGAATACTGCAAAATATTTAATTCAGCAGGTTGTTATATGGCTAAGATTGATGAAAAGACGCCTATTATTCTGTACCTATGCATCAGGTTTCGGTGGTACTTAAAAATTTAATTGGTTGTGACAATTATGGCAGTTAAGCTTTGCCAAATGGACTGAGTTCAGCTTTTTAGTCTTTACGAACTGTTTGAAACCAGTTAGCCCAATTAGAGCACAAAATGCACATCATTATGGCTTATCTCAATGACATTCTGGTCATTAGTGATTATCAGGAGTCAGCTGAGGACTCAGTTTCAGTTACTAAAGCTTTGTGGTAAGCTAAGGTTCTTAATTCATCTAATTAAGCCCCAGCTGCAGCCAGCACAAACAATTTACTTTTGGGGTTTGTAATTAACTCAGTGACTATGTTAATATCTTTACCAACAGATAAAGTCGATGATATTTTGGTAACTTGTCATTATCTCATTCAAAACCTTATCCTTCCATCCGAGAAATGGCGACAACCATTGTGAACTGCTAGCAGCATTTCCTGCAGTAAATTTGGTCATTACATTATCAATATCTTCGAAGGTACAAGATACGAGCTCTCAAAGAGAAGGCAGGCCATTTGACAGGCCTATGTAATTAACAAAAGAAGCTGTATTGGAATTACAATGGTGGGTTAAAAAAGAAAAAATGTCCCACAAGCTGCTAATAAATAATTATGATTAAACAGCCTGAAATTGGTTTTACATACAGATGCTAGTGCTCTCGGATGGGGGGCCACAGATTTAT
The DNA here is from genome assembly GCA_035221665.1 of Okamejei kenojei. Classification (NCBI taxonomy): domain Eukaryota; kingdom Metazoa; phylum Chordata; class Chondrichthyes; order Rajiformes; family Rajidae; genus Okamejei; species Okamejei kenojei. The sequence continues at coordinate 74,567,378 of CM069141.1, forward strand.
CCTCCAGTTGTGGAGGTAGATGGAAAACTGAAGAACAAGTGTTTCTCCAAGAGTATGGTATTAACTATTTGGAATTATTGGGGGCCTTTTATGGGCTTAAAGCATATTGTTGTGCTAAACAAGGTCTGCATGTGTTAATACAATTAGACAATAAAACGGCTGTGTTTTACATCAATCACATGGGGAGAGAGTTAGATCAGTATCATGTGATTGTCTGGTCAATGAGATATGGCAATGGTGTATTGGTCGGCAGATATGGATTTCAGCAAGCTATATTCCAGGTAAGGACAATGTGGTAGCAGATGAAAGGTCCAGGATTTTTAAAGATAATACGGAATGGATGCTTAAGCCAGCAATATTTAAGAATATTGTTAGACGATTTGGGTTGCCAGAAATTGATTTGTTTGCATCCAGGCTTAATCATCAATTGCTCATTATGTGTCTTGGGAACACGATCCGGACGCAGTTGCAGTAGATGCGTTTTCATTACACTGGGGAAAGATGTTCTTTTATGCTTTTCCACCATTTGCTCTGATTCAGAGATGCTTGAAGAAAATAGAGCAAGATTCAGCTTCCGGATTGTTGGTAGTGCCAAATTGGCCACTCAACCTTGGTTCCCAGTTATGCTGAATATGATTAAAGAACCGTATATGCAGATTTCCTAACTGTAGTGATATCTTGACTAATCCAGTAACAATGAAGGTTACCCATTATATGCATATAGAATTTGTTAATCTGCAGGTTTTGACCAGACCACTACAGAACTGGGATTGTCGGACCAAACTTTGACAGTTTATTGGCGCATCATGGCGAGATAGCACACAGAAACAATATATGACACATATTAAGAAATGGGAAGAATTTTGCACACAGTCAAATATTTCTGATGATTCTGTGAATGTTACTCATGTTTTGGAATTCCTTGCCAATTTGCACTTTGGGCAACATTTAAGTTACAGTGCCATTAACACTGCACGCAGTGCTTGTCGTCCTATTTAGGACTTATGACTGGTGAGAAATTAATTGGGTCGCATCCATTGATATCACGATTCATGAAAGGAATTTTTCACATGAATCCGCCAAAATCTAGATATACAGAGATTTGGGATGTGAGCATTGTACTTGCTCTACTTAGAGAATGGACTCCAATTGAAGGGTTGCCATTGGATAGGTTAACATTGAAATTGGTCATGTTAATGTCACTGGTCTCAGCCCAAAGAGTGCAAACTTTACAAATGTTGCGTTTAGACTGTATGCATGTGACTACAGATAACGTTGTCTTCTATGTTTCGATCTGATCAAACAAAGTAGACCAAGGAGATCTGGAACAAAGGTAACCTTTCAAGCTTTTTCATATTGAGCCTGCTTTGTGTGTGGTTAGACATTTGAACCAATATATTAAAGTTACGGACACTTTTCGAGGAAACGAAAAGACATTACTGCTTACGCACAAAAAGCCACACACAAAAGCTTCAGTTCAAACTATCTCAAATGGTTGAAACAGTGTTTGGTTTTAGCGGGAGTAGACACTGATGTCTTCAAATCTCACTCCACCAGGGCGGCAGCTACGTCCGCGGCGAAGGGGCGGGACGTACCCTCCGAGCATATTTTAAAAATCGCAGGGTGGAGTAAAGAAGAAACTTTTCAAAGTTCTACAACAAACCTGTTCACACTATGACAAGCTTTGGACACGCGGTGTTGGGAGCACTATATCACCTGCTTTGTTTGCTATTAATTGCTATAATCAGTTGTGTAGTCACTGATATCTTTTGTTACTTGTAATCATTTTTCCCTCAAATATAAGGAGGGTATTATATGGTCTTTCAACCATTAAAAATTTAATTGTGAAAAGATCTAACATTTGTCTGCTTTCTCATGTATGTTTACTTAGCCGGACTGTCGTACGGATTAATTCTACGACATAAAAAACACAGAAAGCTTTAAAACTCTTCACGTAGTCACTCACGTGACTCCGAAGTAAAATAGTAAGATTAAACGAGAACTCACCTGTTCGAAGTTTGATCGTTATTTTACGAGGAGTTACGATGAGGGATTACGTGCCCTCCACTCCCACCCTCGTAAATAAATGATCAAATGGTGGTTCTAAGTCTTTTTTATGAGCCTTACTATGTTACTCCGGCTTTGGTGTTCTGTGTTTTTCATGCCGTTGCTTTGAAGTATGCCGTTACCAGCGTGGGCGGGCTCTTCACGTAATCCCTCATTGTAACTCCTCGTAAAATAACGATCAAACTTCGAACAGGTGAGTTCTCGTTTAATCTTACTATTAATACTTCCTAACAGTGTTAAATCTGGGCAACATAGAATGGAAATCACACACATGCAACATTTGTAATTCAACTGCACCAATAGTTAGGTCTTCAATTCCAACTTGGTATTAAGACATTAAAATTAAAATGATCATTAATGATATCAGGGGATGAAATCATTAATTTGCATTTAATGGTTTAATGGTCCTTAATAAAGTCACATGTACTGAGGTAAAGTGAAATTTGATTTACCACACAGTCATACCAAAAAAGCAACAAGACACAAAACTACATAAAGATTAAACATAAACAGCCACCACAGGGGGGTGTGAGAATCCCTAGGGCACCCAGCATAAGTGGAGACCCACAGCCATCAGATCAATGTCCGGGCCACACACACGCTCCTTCACCGACCGCTGGACTCTCTCCGCAGTCCCTATCAGCCCAAAGTAAGAAAGCCGCCCACACTCGCACCAGACTCCAGGATCACTGCACTCACGGCAATCCCTCCAACTCCACACCAGGGTAGACAGCTCGTCCATTGTGTTTTCGGCACCCACATATTCCCCAATGTGACGGAAGGTGAATAACTTTCACCATCTTTCTCCTTTTCTCCCATGGTCAGGGCAATCGAAACACCCACAGTTGGGGCGATGATTTCATTAAGATCATCACTGACCTAATTCACCCAGTTTATCATGAATCGATCCCGTCTTGAAAATATTCTACGAGTCTGCATTGTCTACACTTTGACAACCATAGTTCCAAACATGCATGCCGTTGTCAAAGAAACAAAAATGCTAATGCATTAAATGGGCAACCGCTTATTTTTAAACAGTGATCCCGGATCTACATTTTCTCGACATGTTTACTTTAGTTTAGTTGAGATACAGCGTGGAAACAGGTCCTTCGGTCCACCGAGTCCACATCGACCAGCGATCCCCGCAAATATACACGTCTAGGGAAATTAGGGGCAATTTACACTCATACCTAGTATACAAGCCCAAGCCAATTAACCTACAAACCTGTACGTCTTTGAAGCGTGGGAGGAAATCGAAGATCTCGGAGAAAACTTACGCGGTCAAGGGGAGAACGTACAAACGCCGTACAAACAGCACCCGTAATCGGGTTTGAACTCTGGCGCTGCAACTCTACCGCTGCTCCAGCGTGCCACCCAACACAGTGCCTCCTCACCCAACCTCTCAAAATTTGTAAGAAACTTGTATTCTTTAATAGTTTACGTGATACGTGACAATTCACTAAACTAAAATCCCATCTGCATCTTCTCCTGTACAATTTCATATTTGCTGTTATATAATAACAGGAACCACTCCACGACAATTTGAAAAATTTACTGGCACCATTCGTTTGACCAGGGAAGACTGAAAACATTTAGTCAGAGCCTCAGCTGGTCCCACTCTTGCTTCTTTTAACTGGCTATGAATAATTTCTGCCGGACCTGATGATCTGTCCACCTTCAGAGATGCCAACTTCACTAAATTAATGCAGTAATCCAGACATGGCTGCAATTGCACTGCAAATTTAGCAAACCTCACAGCCTGCATTTGGAATCTAGCCCCAAAATGATTCAGTGGCTAAACAAACTCTCTCATGGTCAAGGTCCAAGGATTCATTACTGGATTTAAACAGAAAACAATGACTTCCTCAGGGTGCCTAAAATGTGTTTGCAGCCAATGTTGCTTATAAGGTACCTTTGTTGTTCAATTAAAATTGGAATGTCGTAAACCATGGAACTAATTTGAAAATAACAAATATGTGATCATGTACATGAAGGGTTTTACGTTTGGGGTAAAGACTGGAAAAGTCACCCAGGAAAACACATTTCTTGCTTTAAAATATGCCAAAATAAAATAGTTCACATCCTCCTGAGACACCAATCACGATTTAATTTAACATTTCATTGAAAGTTGGCACTTCAAGTGCAGCATTCTCTCAGTATTGTACTGGAAGCATCAGTTGTGACTTTCAGCTTAAATCATTTGAGTAGGACTTTTAAATTTTACAGTCTATTTTGAAGTACAACCTAAACCAAGTATGAAGGCATCCTTTCAATTTCCTTGAAAAGATCTATCACACAACGTTAAACGGTTTAACAATAGTCTATGCTTTAGAAAATAAGAAGCATTGTAAACTATTATTGTTAAAAAGAAAACTTGCAATATTTTGGACTGAATTTTCCGTCTTTAAACTGAAATCCAACTGCAGAAATGCAAACATAAAGTACGCAGTGTAATAGCTCACTCAGTGAGGGTAACAAATATTCAACTGGAATTTATGTTACCTTAAGCTGTTGATCTCTCATGTGAAGCTGGGTCTCTTTGTCTTGAATTTGGTCTTTCAGCTGCAATACTAGTTGTTCATTCTGAGCCAGCTGCTCAGTTAAATCGGCCACTGAATACTTACCTGCAGACTTCTGGCAGCTTAGTGCCTGCAGAATAATTGGTCACCATTAATAACTGCATCATCACAGTGAATCGGACTTCAGAGAAAACAGTATAGAAATATTCAGTGACTTGAGAAGTGCATTAATGTGGAATGCATGGAAGCCAATGCACTTTTTTAATTGCAAGGCCACTGCTGCAAAATCCAGTAACTCTGGAGACCCAACGTAATTGGCCTCGTGTATTTTAACATGCCCAAAGGCTTTCCCACAATGAATTCTCATATTGAGGGGGAAAAAATAGGATAGACAGACGCAATGTACTGGATTAACTCAGCAGGTCAGGTGGTATCTCTGGAAAAAAAGGATGGTTGATATTTCGGGTCAGGACCCTTTTTCAAATTTGTCGTGGTCTTTTCTTGCTTCCAGATCCACCCCCTACGCCGGCAGCCCGCGCCCCCATCTCACGTGCGGCACTGTAAGCAGCAGCTCTACCGCCGCACCACCATTACTGCAGCATTTCTGATATATACCAGCATCTGCATTTCTTTGTATCTGGGATGCAAGTCTGATTTGCTAGTAATACTGGGAAAAGGGGAAGTGTCCTGGAGAGCAGCACGTGAGGTGGGGGCGCAGGCACAATCCACCCAACGAACAACCGCGCCGCTGACCAGAACGTGCACCGGTAGGCTAGGCTCGCCCTACAGGCTTCCCATGGGACCGAGGTGAATCCGGATGGCGAGGTCTGCGTCGGCTGAGGGATCCTCAGTAGCGGCGGCGATGGAAGCCTCAACAGCAAAGGGAGCTTCCACGGTGACGGGAGCCTCAGCGGCAGTGTGATCCTCGCCGGCAGTGGGGCCTCACGTTCGACCTGGATTCAGTGTTCAATGAGAGTTGGGAGGTGGGAGGAGAAGACAATAGGGACACGGGTGTGGGAGGAATGCCGTGAAGAACAATGAGGACACAGCATGGGGGGACTGCCTTGTCTCATTGGTCTGTTCTTCAAAATTAGACTGTTTCCAACCTGCAACTGGCCCAAAGCGCCTCAGCGAGACTCCTGACTTGCACCCGAAAAAGGGACAACATCACCCCGATTCTGGCCTCTCTCCACTGGCTCTCTGATAAATTTCAAGATCCGGCTTGCCCCCACCTACATCAAAAGACTGCTTACCCACCACACAACCTCCAGGTCCCACAAATCGGCCGACTTGGGGTTACTGGTCTAGGCATAAGCTCAGGGGCGACCGAGCCTTTGCGGTTGCAGCTCGTAGATGGTGGAATAGCATCCCTCTTCCCATCAGAACTGCCCCCTACATCGACTCTTTTAAGTCGAGACTTAAAACTCATCTTTACTCTCAAGCCTTTCTTGATGTCCTCTGAGGGAGGGCTATATGTATATTTGAGCTTGGGTCCTGCTCAGGCCAATCCCCTTTATCTGGGAACAAACAGGATGCCCATCTTTTCCAGGGTTGCTTTTACATTAGTGGCCCACCATTACTCATCACTGCACAGGACAGGGAGAAAGTCTTGAATGTCATAAACGTCCCAGGTTTACTTTGAGGAGAAGGTATTTTTTGAAGTAGTGAACCAATCACATTACACAAATAAACATTTCTCGGCCTCAATATGCACAACCCATCTCATAAAAATTTGAAATGCCAATAACAAATAATAAAACATGAGAAATTCAATTTGAAATAGCTAAAATTTACCAGAGGCAAAATATAATAGATAAATTAAATTAAGCACTGGAAATGCATTTTCATGAAATATTTTTCAAATTAAAATCATAAGCAAGAGATTGTAGTCCACACATTCTTTTATACAAGGAAAATCAAAATTCCAAAATATATCATGAATACAAATACAAATGTTATAAATACATATGCAACAATAGGAAATTACAAAAATACTTACCCCCTCCGACTCAAGGGGCGGTTCATTTGCACAAAAGCACCTCCACATGCTTCTATTTTAATGTTGCTGCAAATTAACCAAAATAATAATTAAATCGAATTGGTACAAAGCAGATAAGCAGAGAAGATTAGTTTAACCTGGCATCATCCTTGGCACGGACATTGGGGGACAAAGAGCCTGTTCCTTTGCTATACTGTTCTACGGTCTATGTTCTGGAGTTTTGGTTTAGTTTGTTGTCACGTGTACCGAGGAACGCTTATGTTGCGTGCTGACCAGTCAGCAGAAGGACAATACATGATCACAATCGATCCATTTACAGCGCAAGGTAAACCGAGCAAAGTCTGATCAAGGATAGTCCGAGGGTCATCAAAGTGGTAGATAATAGTTCAGTATTAATGATGCGAATGATGAGATTAGCAAATGCCAGAGGGGTCCAATTAAAGAAAGTGACACCCATGCAAAGCAGATCAGTGGCAGATTATAAAGATACATTAAAGTGAATGGGGAGGAGGAATTTCTTTAATCAGAGGGTGGTGAATCTGTCTAATTCATTGCCACAGAAGGATAAGGAGGCCAAGTCAATGGATATTTTATGATGGATATTGATAGATTCTTGATTATTGCGGGTGTCATGGGATATGGGGAGAAGGCAACATGTATGAAGGCAGCTGGGCTCTAAAATTCAGGTAGTTCCGTTGTGTTACATTATCATACATCTAAATTCCTTACAACCAACAAGCAGGGCAGGATTACGGGCTCAAAGATGCCTCAATAATGTTCAATAATGGAGAGTTGCAATAATGAACAAATTATGATGCAATGGAATACACAAAATATTTCTGCGAGAGTGGATACGTGGAACTTGGGACCACAATTGTTTTGGAAGCAGGGTCAAATTTCAGTTGACTTTTGGTCATTGAACATGTACATGGTTTCACTTTGATAACGTAGCTTTCAATGAACACATAATATCAACACATAGTTCTAGGGTAATATTTCTCTAGCCAATGGAAAGCCAGCCTATTACAAATCAAAATGTTTAAAATAGGAAATATCCTGTGCATGCTAGATTCAACAATGGAAATCAAACAGAGGCAACTGAAAAGTATAACATGTAATGGTCACAAGACAAAGGAGCTGCCATTTAAAACAGGTGTGCAAGAATTTCCTCTTGCAGTGGATGATGAATCTCTGGATTTTTCTATCCTGGATGATTGTGGTGGTTAGATGACTTGAGGTATTCAAACACAAGGTAGATCAATCAAATCATGTTACCAATTAGGTCCACTTAATATAAATAATCTTCACAAAATCACATTACATCCAATTCACATTGTAAATAATCATTACAGCAGAACTACCTGTATCAAATCATACACAAACGTCCCAAATTACCTTAATTTCACAGATTACATCACCTCACAAAATGGTGCAAAAACAGCAAATTAAAAGGCACAGATTAAAGTTGCATCTCAATGTAATTAGTTTAACATCATATTCCATAACTGTGCCACAGTTGATCATCTTATTTACAACGACTGGCTCTACTTGTGAATAAAGTTTTCCATCCTATACTGCACAAAAGTAGAACACAGCTTGATATTCAATTGCAAACATGAGACTTTGCACCTCCTATCAGCTGTTATTTAAAACTACAAGTATGGCCAAAGTTATATATAGATTTCCTTTGCCAATATTGCACATCTGTATTTCCTCCTGTTTCCATTTCCACGTGCAAGGACACAAATTGCATGAGCACTTTCCATTTTTCAGCATTCCAATAATTTTGAATTATTGTTACTGCTATGATACAGGAAAACACACCAGCTGATTTTGACATGGCACAGTTCTCCCAATAACCGGATAAAATATACTGGTGAAGTTGGTTCCTGTTTAAGTATTAGGCATTAAAAATTCCCGGTATTCATCAAATAGTATCACTGAACGTCAGACAACAGATGAGGCCTATAGTTCATCCAGAATTGGCACCTCGGACAATGTAGCACTTCCTTATCACTGGATTGGCAATTCTCTGTAGGTTATGTGTCTATAAACTGACTCAAAAGCAAATCCTGCTCTATTGTAAGAGTACAGAATCTTTATGTCCCTGTTAGGTTGAAAGGAAATAGTAAAAATTGGAAAGAGCCATGGTTTTCAAGGGAAATTGGACACTTGTTTCGAAAAAACAGAGATATCTACAATAATTATAGGAGGCATGGAGTAAATGAGGTGCTAGAGGAGCATAAAGAATGTAAAAAGAATCTTAAGAAAGAAATTAGGAAGGCTAAAAGAAGATATGAGGTTGCTTTGGCAAGAAAGGTGAAAGTAAACCCAAAGGGTTTCTACAGCTATATTAATAGCAAAAGGATAACGAGGGATAAAATTGGACCATTAGAGAACCAGAATGGACAACTATCTGCAGAGCCAAAAGAGATGGGGGAGATATTGAACAATTTCTTTTCTTCGGTCTTCACCAAGGAGAAGGATATTGAACTCGGTGAGTTAAGGGAAAGAGTAGAGTAGCTATGGAAACTATGAGATTCAAAGAGGAGGAAGTACTGACACTTTTGAAAAATATAAAAGTGGATAAGTCTCCAGGTCCTGACAGGATATTCCCTAGGACATTGAGGGAAGTTAGTGTAGAAATAGCAGGAGCTATGACAGAAATATTTCAAATGTCATTAGAAACGGGAATAGTGCCGGAGGATTGGCGTACTGCGCATGTTGCTCCATTGTTTAAAAAGGGTTCAAAGAATAAACCTAGCAATTATAGACCTATTAGTTTGACGTCAGTGGTGGGCAAATTAATGGAAAGGATACTATATATAAGCATCTGGATAAACAGGGTCTGATCAGGAACAGTCAACATGGATTTTTGCCTGGAAGGTCATGTTTGACAAACCTTCTTGAATTTTTTGAAGCGGTAACTAGGGAAATTGATGAGGGTAAAGCAGTGGATGTTGTCTATATGGATTTCAGTAAGGCCTTTGACAAGGTTCCCCATGGAAGGTTGGTTAAGAAGGTTCAATCTTTGGGTGTTAATGGCAGAGTAGCAAGATGGGTTCAACAGTGGCTGAATGGGAGATGTCAGAGAGTAATGGTGGATGGCTGTTTGTCAGGTTGGAAGCCGGTGACCAGTGGGGTGCCTCAGGGATCTGTGTTGGGTCCACTGTTGTTTGTCATGTACATCAATGATCTGGATGATGGGATGGAAAATAGGATAAGTAAGTATGCAGATGATACTAAGATAGGTGGTGTTGTGGATAATGAAGTAGATTTTCAAAGTCTACAGAGAGATTTGGGCCATTTGGAAAAGTGGGCTGAAAGATGGCAGATGGAGTTTAATGCTGATAAGTGTGAAGTGCTACATCTTGGCAGGACAAATCAAAATAGGTCGTACATGGTAAATGGTAGGGAATTGAGGAATGCTGTGGAACAGAGGGATCTAGGAATAACTGTGCATAGTTCCCTGAAGGTGGAATCGCATGTAGATAGGGTGGTAAAGAAAGCCTTTGGTGTGCTGGCCTTTATAAATCAGAGCATTGAATATAGGAGTAGGGAAGTAATGTTAAAATTGTACAAGGCATTGGTAAGACCAATTCTGGAGTATGGTGTACAATTTTGGTCGCCTAGTTATAGGAAGGATGTCAACAAAATAGAGAGATTACAGAGGAGATTTACTAGAATGTTGCCAGTGTTCCAGCAACTATGTTACAGAGAAAGGTTGAACAAGTTAGGTCTTTATTCTTTGGAGCGCAGAAGGTTAAGGGGGACTTGATTGAGGTCTTTAAAATGATGAAAGGGATAGACAGAGTTGACGTGGATACGTTTTTCCCATTGAGGGTAGGGAAGTTTCAAACAAGAGGGCATGACATGAGAATTAAGGGACAGAGGTTTCGGGGTAACGTGAGGGGGAACTTCTTTACTCAGAGGGTGGTGGCTGTGTGGAATCAGCTTCCAGCAGAAGTGGTGGAGGCAGGATCGATTTTAACATTTAAGAGTAAAGTGGATAGGTATATGGACGTGAAGGGAATGGAGGGGTATGGTCTGAGTGCAGGTAGATGGGACTAGGGGAAAACAAATGGTCGGCACGGACTGGAAGGGCCAGAGAGGGCCTGTTTCCGTGCTGTAATTGTTATATGGTTATATGGTTATTCTCAAAGTAACTAAACCTCAAAACAAATAAATCAATGGATTTTGCACTCATAAAATGAGCAGCACAATAGCGCAGCCGATAGAGCTACTACCTCACAGCACCAGAGACCTAGGTTCGATACAGACATTGGGTGCTGTGGAGTTTGAGTGACTGTGTGGGTTTCCTCTGGGTGTTCCAGTTTCCTCCTACATCCCAAACACATGCAGCTTTTTAGGTTACCGTAAATGGCCTCCATAAAATTGCCACTAATGTGCAGGGAGTGTTTGAAAAAAGGGGAATAACATAGTGTAGCGACACCCGGAGGTGGCACAACTAAACTAAAACGGGTGACCGATGGTCACCATAGAATCACTGGCCCGAAGCACCTGATTGATGTTGTATCTCTAAACTAAATTAAAATCGCTTCTAACCAGCAGCTTGTGAAATTCCTTGGTTTCTTTGCTTATGTGATGGAAGTCACTCGGAAAACATATGTAATTTTGTGCACACAAGTCTCCACTATAAAATGTCCTGAAACATTTGGCTTCCCACACTCATACAGATTTACAGGAGTGAACATCTTATGTAAATTATCAGCACTTTACAAGGAAAGTGGAAAAGAAAATTACAATACCTTTATCAATTTTCCAAACAATAACTGTATATACTCTAAATATCACACTATATTAAAAAATATTTGATGATCTTTCCCCAAGCTGACAATTTCCAGATTGAATTTATCCTTCTGATAGTCACGTACTTGCACAAGGTAGAGCAAGTAATTAGAAAAACACAAAGGAAGGCTATTGTCTACCTCGAGGGGAATTGATTACAAAGGCACGCAGATTACGTTTTAGTTTCTGCGGATATTCGCGACACTTCCCCTGAAAGATTTTTTACAGGAAAAGTCTCAGAATATAGAAATGTTAAGAATAACAAGTTGTTCAAATTAAGTTTGCTAAACCAATAGCTGAAATGGGATAGGCTGTGCTGTCTTCTCACTGTTACCATCGGACAGGACACACAGAAGTATAACACTCCCAGTTCAAAAAAAGCTACTGTCCCATCAGGTTCTTGAACTGACCTAATGCTACCACAGGAACGGAACATTACAGACCATCTCTTGGCAACCATGGATTGTTTCATTTTCTGAATTCCATTTTATAGATGATGTCATATGACAATTACCTGCATGGTGCAGGAACAGGTCATTTGGCCCTTCAAGCCTGCACCACCATTCACTGTGATCATGGTTGATCATCCGTTCCTGCCTTCTCCCCATAGAATAGAATATAGATTATTGGAGGTGTTTCAGTTTGTTCCTGCATCTAAATAATTTATCACCTCAAATTCCTTTAGTCCACTGGAAGTAGATCACCAAACCTCAAAGATTTCCTGCTTCTATCGCCATATTCTCCAAGCACTATGCCATTAATCCCAACATCGATTTCTTTCGATTCCTACCATCCATACATTTAGAAAGCTAATTGCGCCCTCCATTGTGGAGAACTGAACAGCATTTATTCCGCAATTTATTTGTTCCCAACCAGGGTTTCTAACCAAGAGACTTATTTTTGTTTTCAATTACATTTCATCAGAACTAGAAGAAGATATAAAACAAGGTTATATTTCTCACTTTTTCCCAGTTCTCATAAAATGTTGTTGACCTGAGATGAGAACTATGTTCCTCTCGCCACAAATGAAAGTGAGTAGCTCCAACATTTTCTGCTTCTCTACAGCCATCAGGCTATTAAACAATAAGATCTGAACTACATAGACTTCAGCGGTTTTGTTTTTGTGGTACTGCAGCTATTTACAATATACATCAGATGCATTTTAATGTGGATAAATGTGAGGTTATCTACTTTGGTAGCAAAAACAGGAAGGCTTTTGGTAACAAAAAAAGGCAGATTATTATCTAAATTATGTCAAGTTGTGCATTTGAGGGTCCTTGTTCATCAGTCAATGAAAGTAAGCATGCAGGTACAGCAGGCAGTGAAGAAAGTGAATGGCATGTTGGCATTCATAACAAGAGGAGTTGAGTTTTGGAGCAAAGAAGTCCTTCTGCAATTGTATAGGGCCCTAGTGCAACCACACCTAGAATACTGTGTACAGTTTTGGTCCCCTAATTTGAGGAAGGACATTCTTGCTATTGAGGGAGTGCAGCAAAGATTTACAAGGTTAATTCCCGGGATGGCGGGATTGTCATATGCTAAGAGAATGTAGCGGCTGGGATTGTATACTCTGTAGTTTAGAAGGATGAGTGTGGATCTTATTGAAACATATAAGATTATTAAAGGTTTGGACACGCTAGAGGCAGGAAACATGTTCCCGATGTTGGGGGAGTCCAGAACCAGGGGCCACAGTTTGAGAAAAGGGGTGAGCCATTTAGAATGCAGACGAGGAAACACATCTTCTCACAGAGTCTGTGGAATTTCTGCCTCAGAGGGTGGTGGAGGCAGGTTCTCTGGATACTTTAAAGAGAGAGGTAGATGGGGCTCTTAAAGATAGCAGAGTCAGGTGATGTGGGGAGAAGCCAGGAATGGGGTACTGATTGGGGGTAATCAGCCTTGATTCAAGATTCAAGATTCAAGAGAGTTTATTGTCATGTGTCCCTGATCACACAATGAAATTCTTGCTTTGCTTCAGCACAACAGAACATAGTAGGCATGACTACAGAACAGATAAGTGTGTCCATATACCATTGTATAAATATATACACACATGAATAAATAAACTGATAAAAAGTGCAAATAACAGATAATGCGTTATTAATGTTCAGAGTTTTGTCCGAGCCAGGTTTAATAACCTGATGGCTGTGGGGAAGTAGCTATTCCTGAACCTGATCGTTGCAGTCTTCAGGTTCCTGTACCTTCTACCTGAGGGTAGCAGGCAGATGAGTGTGGGGCCAGGATGATGTGGGTCTTTAATGATGCTGCCAGCCTTTTTGACGCAGCGACTGCGATAAATCCCCTTGATGGAAGGGAGGTCAGAGCCGATGATGGACTGGGCAGTGTTTACTACTTTTTGTAGTCTTTTCCTCTCCAGGGCGCTCAAGTTGCCGAAGCAAGCCACGATGCAGCCGGTCAGCAAGCTCTCTACTATGCACCTGTAGAAGTTAGAGAGAGTCCTCCTTGACAAACCGACTCTCCGTAATCTTCTCAGGAAGTAGAGGCGCTGATGTGCTTTCTTAATAGTAGCATCAGTGTTCTCGGACCAGGAAAGATCTTCAGAGATGTGCACGCCCAGGAATGTTACGCTCTTGACCCTTTCAACCATCGACGCGTTGATATAAACGGGACTTTGGGTCCCCATCCTACTTCCAAAGTCCACAATCAGTTCCTTAGTTTGGTTGGTGTTGAGGGACAGGTTATTGTGCTGGCACCATATGGACAGTTGCTCGATCTCTCTTCTATACTCTGACTCATCCCTATCAGTGATACGTCCCACAACAGTGGCAAAATGGATGATGGAGTTCGCACTGTGACCGGCTACGCAGTCATGAATATTGAGTGAGTACAGCAGGAGACTGAGCACGCAGCCTTGAGGTGCTCCCGTGCTGATTGTTATTGTGGCTGACACATTTTCACCAATACGAACAGACTGTGGTCTGTGAATGAGGAAGTCGAGGATCCAATTGCAGAGGGATGCGCAGAGACCCAGTTTTGCGAGTTTGGTAACCAGCTTGGAGGGGATGATTGTGTTAAATGAATAACAGCCTGACATATGAGTTTTTGTTGATCCAAGTGGTCCAGAGCAGAGTGGAGGGCCAGCGAGATCGCATCCACCGTTGATCTGTTGTGGCGGTAAGTGAACTGCAGTGGGTCCAAGTTTTTGTTGAGGTAGGAGTTGATTTGCTCCATGATCAACCACTCAAAGCACTTCATCACCACAGGCGTTAGTGCCACTGGTCGATAGTCATTGAGGCACATCACCTTGCTCTTCTTGGGCACTGGTATAACAATGCCCTTTTAAACCTCAGAGCTCAGAAGTGAGAGGTTGAAAATGTCCGTAAAATCTCCTGCCAGTTGGTCCGCACAGGACACAACCGGGTATACCATCAGGTCCAGGCCCTTTTCGAGGGTTCACCCCTCTGAAGGATTTCCTGACGTTGGCCTCTGTGACTGAGACTGAAATACCATCACAGCGAATGGGGGCTCTGGAAGGCACATCAGTATTCTCACTATCAAAGTGTGCGTAAAACGCATTGAGATCGTCAGGGAGTGATGTTTCGCCGACATTCGAGCTACCTCCTGGTTTCGTCTTGTAGGAGGTGATTGCATTCAGGCCCCGCCACAGCTGCCGAACATCTGTCTCATCCTCCAGTTTGGAGCAGAAGTCCCTTTTGGCCTTTTTGATGGCCTTACCAAGGTCGTATCTGGACTTCTTGTACGCCACTGTATCATCGGAGGTGAATGCCCGATGTCTGGACTTCAGAAGAGAAGTTCATCCAAGGTTTCTGATTGGGAAACACTCGGAAAGTTTTCGTAGGGATGCAGTCCTCCACACATTTCTTTATGAAGTCTGTAACGACTGTGGCATATTTGTTCAAGTCCGTTGCCGAGTCCTAGAACATTGCCCAGTCTACAGACTCCACAGTCCTGGAGTTGTTCCTCTGCTCCCCCCACGTCTGAGCACCATGCAGAGTTGACCATGAGTAGACGCCCCCTCCTCTCCCTTTCCCAGACGCCAGTGTACGATCCATACGGTGGATGGAGAACCCTTCAGGCTGGACCGCTGAGTCTGGGGAGCTGGGGGTGAGCCATGTCTCTGTGAAATAGAACACGGACCATTCCCTCAGCAAACCTTGATAAAGCAGTCTTGCCCTTAAGTCCTCCACTTTATTTTCAAGGGACTGTACATCGGCCAGTAGGATAGTAGGGAGAGGGGGCCGAAGTTCCATGCGCTTCAGTCTGACCTGAAGTCCTGCTCGCCGGCCACGTTTCCGGACACAATGGAGGCTTCCCCTTTGTTTCCAGGTAATGTATTTACTGTACCTGCTGTTGCAGCGGCCCCTACAGCCTGTCTGTCTTTATTTTAATTAATTAGTTAATTAATTGTCTAGTTAAATGTAGTGTTCCGTGTTTTTAATACTGTTTTTAACTGTGTATATGTGGGGGGGCTGAGGGGGAAACTTAAACAAATCTCTTCCCAGTACGGGAGACCCGACCTTTTTCCTGTCGGGTCTCCGTTGTCGTTGGGGCCTAGGACCGTGGAGCGGCCTCCGACCGGGACGACCTGGGGGGTCCAGTCACAGAGCCTGCTGAGCTGAGTTCTCACCATCGTGGGGCTGGCTGGCCTCGGAGCATGGGGAGAGGTGACGGCTCGCTGCTGCGGCCCGAATCCGGGGCTCGGAGGCTCCAGCTGCAGCCGCAGGTCTGCTGGACTGGGACATCGGGAGCTCGCGGGTCCAGGTGGGAGACCGCTTTCCGTTGCTCCTGCAACGCAACTTCTCCAGCCCGTGTTGCGGGGTTGGAACGACCCGGAGCGGGGGCCGTATATCGTCCGGCGCGGCTGTAACAGCCGCGGGACATTCCAGCGCCTGCCGGGGGCTCCAAACCTTGTGACCTTTGGGCCTGGAGCGGGGCCGTACATGGCCCGGCGCAGCCTTAAATGGCCGTGGGACTTACCATCGCCCGCCTGGGGGCTTCAACATCAGTAGAGAAATGGTGTTGGAAATGAAATGGGAGAGAAAAGACTTTGCCTTCCACCACAGTGAGGAGGAGATTCACTGCGATGGATGTTTGTGTAAATTTAATTGTTTGTATGTTTTGTAGGAAATTGTCTTTGTTTGTATGGCTGAGGAAACAGAGTTTCGTTTGAGTCTCACTGAGGTTCAAATGACATGGAATAAAATATTGTATTGTATATTGTATATAGTGCAATAATAATAATTCTCTGTTGCAGTTCAGAGCTTATTTGTTGTCGTGTTTAATAGCCTGATGGCTGTAGGGAAGAGCTGTTCCTGAACCTGGACGTTAGTTTTCCGGGCTCCTGTACCTTCTTCCCAATGGCAATGGTGAAATGAGTGTGTGGCCAGGATGGTGTGGGTCTTTGATGATGTTGGCTGCCTTTTTGTGGCAGCGACTTCGATAGATCCCTTCGATGGTGGGGAGGTCAGAGCCGGTGATGGCCTGGTCAGTGTTTACAACTTTTTGATTCTCTCTCCTGTCAATCACTGCCATGAAGGCCACGTCCCTTCCAGTGGGAGGGGGAGGGACTATAAAACCCGGAAGTGTGGGCGTGGCTCAGTCTGTCTGCAAGATGGCGAGGGAGAGGTCAGAACTCTCTGTCAGAGCTGGGAAACTACAGAACACTGAGTATGAAATGTGCTTGAATAAATGATTTGTTGCCCCTTAATGAAAATGAAATGAGTTGTTTGGCCTGCCTTGCGCTTGAAAGTGCAATGGCAAAGGAAGTGAAGTGAAAATGCAATCAGCGGTTTGGCTTGAGCCTGCCATGTGCTTGAAAGTGCAGTGGCAATGGAAATGTAGTAAAAATGCAATGAGCTGTCTGGCTTGAGCTTGCCCTGTGCTTGGAACTGCAATGGCAATGGAAATGAAGTGAAAATGCAATGAGCTGTTGGCCTGCCCTGTGCTTGAAACTGCAATGCAATTGAAAATGAAATTAAATGAGTTGTTTGGCCTGCCTGAAACCACTAATTTTGGCCCACAAGGCCCTATTAGCCGAGAAACTAGTCCCTTTCGCCCAAAATGCCCGTGCCAGGCCTAGAAGTCCTGAAAAATTGCCTTTCACTGAGAATTTCCTCAGATTTTTTTTAAGAGTCCCTTCGGCCCTCAGACCTGTACTAGACCAGTTTCATCAGTAAGTATTCCCCCTGCAAGTATTAAATCTCACCCCAGTATTTTTCTCCCTCCCTTCATTGGCTCCCTGTGAGATCCAGGCCAGGATACACTTTCCTCCTTCATTGCTGTGATCTGCAGAAAAAGAAGAAAAATGTCTAAAATTGATTCTCCACCCTCTCCTTCTTCTCTCTCTCTCTCTCTCTCTCCCCCATTCTCTCACCTGTTTTGAACAGAATGTCTGGGAGTTTCTGAGCTGCCAGCCCAACAGGCCTGAGTGACTGAGCTGCTGGCCCAAGAATCCATTTGGCCCACAATGTCCATACTAGCCTGCTGGAACAGTCCGTTCGGCCCATAACACCCATACTAGTGCTCCAGAAAGCGTTCCCGCCACTGGCCAGCAATATTGGAATAGTGGAAATATTGCATTGGGGGACCAGCGCTCCTGTGTAAACCTGGGACCCAACGGGTCCCACTTAGTCTAATATATATATATATGCATGCAAAAGTATTCATACCCCATTGAACTTTTCCACATTTTGTCACGTTACAACCACAAACGTAAATGTATTTTATTAGGATTTTATGTGATAGACCAACACAAAGTGGCGCATAATTGTGAAGTGGAAGGAAAATGATACATGGTTTTCAAATCTTTTTACAAATAAAAAACTGAAAAGTGTGGCGTGCAAACGTATTCAGGCCCCTTTACTCTGATACCCCTAAATAAAATCCAGTGCAACCAATTGCCTTCAGAAGTCACCTAATTAGTAAATAGAGTCCACTTGTGTGTAATCTAATCTCAGTATAAATACAGCTGTCTGTGAAGGCCTCAGAGGTTTGTTAGAGAACATTAGTGAACAAACAATGTTCCTTGGGCATCATGAAGCCCAAGGAACACACCAGACAGGTCAGGGATAAAGTTGTGGAGAAGTTTAAAGCAGGGTTAGGTTATAAAAAAATATCCCAAGCTTTGAACATCTCACGGAGCACTGTTCAATCCATCATCCGAAAATGGAAAGAGTATGGCACAACTGCAAACCTACCAAGACATGGCCGTCCACCTAAACTGACAGGCGGGCAAGGAGAGCATTGATCAGAGAAGCAGCCAAGAGGCCCATGGTAACTCTGGAGGAGCTGCAGAGATCTACAGCTCAGGTGGGAGATTCTGTCCACAGGACAACTATTAGTCGTGCACTCCACAAATCGGGTCTTTATGGAAGAGTGGCAAGAAGAAAGCCATTGTTGAAACAAAGCCATAAGAAGTCCCGTTAGCAGTTTGCCACAAGTCATGTGGGGGAAACAGCAAACATGTGGAGGAAGGTGCTCTGGTCTGATGACCCAAATTGAAGTTTTTGGCATGAATGCAAAACGCTATGTGTGGTGGAAAACTAACACTGCACAGCTACCTGAACACACCATCCCCACTGTGAAACATGGTGGTGGCAGCATCATGCTATGGGGATGCTTTTCTTCAGCAGGGACAGGGAAGCTGGTCAGAGTTGATGGGAAGATGGATGGAGCCAAATACAGGGCAATCTTGGAAGAAAACTTGTTAGTGCCGGCAAAAGACTTGAGACTGGGGCGGAGGTTCACTTTCCAGCAGGCCAACACCCCTAAACATACAGCCAGAGCTACAATGGAATGGTTTAGATCAAAGCATATTCATGTGTTAGAATGGCCCAGTCAAAGTCCAGACCTAAATCCAATTGAGAATCTCTGGCAAGACTTGAAAATTGCTGTTCACAGACGCTCTCCATCCAATCCGACTGAGTTTGAGCTATTTTTCAAAGATGAATGGGCAAAAATTTCAGTCTCTAGATGTGCAAAGCTGGTAGAGACATACCCCAAAAGACTTGCAGCTGTAATTGCAGCGAAAGGTGGTTCTACAAAGTATTGACTCAGGGGGGCTGAATACTTTTGCACATCACACTTTTCAGTTTTTTATTTGTAATAAAATTTGGAAACCATGTATCATTTTCCTTCCACTTCAAAATTATGCACCACTTTGTGTTGGTCTATCACATAAAATCCCAATAAAATACATTTACGTTTGTGGCTGTAATGTGGCAAAATGTGGAAAAGTTCAAGGGGTATGAATATTTTTGCAAGCCACTGTATGTATATGTATATATATATGTATGTGTGTTTATATGTGTATATGTATGTGTGTATATATGTGTACATGTGTATATATCTGTGTATATATATTAATATATATACATATAAATGTGTGTATATATACGTGTGTTTATGTGTGTGTATATGTGTGTGTGTGTATATATATATATATACACACACATACATATACATATACATATACATATATATATATACATACATATATACATACATATATACATATGTCTGTATATATATGTGTGTATATCT
This sequence comes from Okamejei kenojei, assembly GCA_035221665.1. Classification (NCBI taxonomy): domain Eukaryota; kingdom Metazoa; phylum Chordata; class Chondrichthyes; order Rajiformes; family Rajidae; genus Okamejei; species Okamejei kenojei. The sequence goes on from CM069141.1 coordinate 74,587,292, forward strand.
ACACACACACCCCCCACCCCCCTCCATCTACACCACATATGCTCCCAGGATGAGGTGTTCCACACCAGGGCATCACAAATGTCCTCATTTTTCAGGGAACTGGGATTACCCTCCCTCACTATAGATGAGGCTTGCATAAGGGTCGCCTCCATACCCCGTAACGCTGCCCTCTCTCCCCACCCACCTACTCGCAACCAGGGCAGAGTCCCCCTTGTCCTCACCTTTCACCCCACCAGCCGGCACATACAACACATAGTCCTCCGCCAGTTTCGCCTCCAATGTGACCCCACCACTCGCCACATCTTCCCATCTTCTCCCCCCGTCTGCCTTCTGCAAAGACCGCTCCCTCCACAACTCCGTTGTCAATTCTTCCCTTCCCTCCTGCTCCAGTCCTTCCCCGGGCACTTTCCCTTGCAACTGCAAGAGATGCTACACGTGTCGCTTTACCTCCCCCTTCCACTCCATTCAAGGACCTAAGCAGTCATTCCAGGTCTGACAGAGATTCACCTGCACCTCCTCCAACCTCATCTATTGCATCCGCTGCTCTAGATGTCAGCTGATCTATATCGGTGAGACCAAGTGGAGGCTTGGCGATCGTTTCGGGGGGCTGAATACTTTTGCACCCCACACTTTTCAGTTTTTTATTTGTAAAAAAATTTGAAAACCATGTATCATTTTCCTTCCACTTCACAATTATGTGCCACTTTGTATTTATGTGTCTATCGCATAAAATCCCAATAAAATACATTTACGTTTGTGGTTGTAACGTGACAAAATGTGGAAAAGTTCAAGGGGTATGAATACTTTTGCAAGCCACTGTAAACAGCATCTGCAGTTCTTTCCTAAACACTGTGCATTTGCATGATCCATTCCTCTCATAAATTTATACACAACAGCAGAATAGAATAGAGTAAAGAGATAATTAATAATCCCAGAATCAACGGGAAAGAAAGCTCACAAAGAGATAGGAGAGTATGGCCAAGTGCAATTGGGATGGATGTGAAAGGTGAGATGCATTAGGAATTAAAATTATTGTACTTGAACGCGCGAAGTATAAGTAGTAAGGCGGATGAGCTTGAGGCTCAGTTAGAGGTTGGTTGACATGACATTGTGGGGATTACTGAGACGTGGCTGCAGGAGGATCTGGCCTGGGAACTTAGGGTTAGGATTATATTCAGGGTTATACATCCTATATGATATAGTTGGGATCACAGAGACATGGCTCCAGTGTGGCCAAGGCTGGGAGCTGAACATCCTGGGATATTCATTATTCAGGAGGCATAGACAGAAAGGAAAAGGAGGTGGAGTAGCGTTGCTGGTTAGAGAGGAGATTAACGCAATAGAAAGGAAGGATATTAGCTTGGGGGATGTGGAATCGATATGGGTAGAGCTGCGAATCCCTAAGGGGCAGAAATTGCTAATGGGTGTTGTGTACAGGCCACCTAACAATTGTAGTGGAGTGGAGTTGTGGATGGAATCAAACAGGAAATTAGAAATTCGTGCAACAAAGGTAAAACAGTTATAATGGGTGACTTCAATCTACAAAAAGATTGGGTGAATCAAATTGGCAGGGGTGCTGAGGAAGAGGACTCATTGCAATGTAAGCGGGATAGTTTTCTAAACCAACATGTAGAGGAACCAACGAGAGAGCAGGCTATTCTAGACGGGGTATAGAGTAATGAGAAAGGGTTAGTTAGCAGTCTTGTTGTGCATGGCCCCTTGGGTAAGAGTGACCTTAATATGGTTGAGTTCTTCATTAGGATGGAGAGTGACATTGTTAATTCAGAAACAAGGGCTCTGAACTTAAAGAAAGGTAACTTTGAGGGTAAATTGGCCAAGTGATTATTTATGGGTTGACGGTGGAATGCAATGGAAGGCATTTAATGACTGCATGGATGAACTACAACAATTGTTCATCCTAGTTTGGCAAAATAATAAATGAGGGAAGGCAATGCATCCGTGGATAACGAGGGAAATCAGGAATAGTATCAAAACAAAAGATGAAGCATACAAATTAGCCATAAAAAAAAGCCTACCAGAGGACTGGGAGAAATTCAGTGGTGGACAAAGGGCTGAATTAGAAAAGGGAAATTAGAGTCCAGCAGTGGAGGACAAAGGGCTTAATTAGGAAAGGGAAAATAGATTATTAAAGAAAACTGGCAGGGAACATGAAAACTGACTGCAAAAGGTTTTATAGATATGTGAAGAGAAAAAGGTTAGTTGAAACAAATGTAGGTCCCTTGCAGTCAGAAACAGGTGAATTGATCATGGGGAACAAGGACATGGCAGACCAATTGAATAACTATTTTGGTTCTGTGTTCACTAAGTAAGACATAAATAATCTGCCGGAAATAGCAGGGGACCAGGGGTCAAATGAGATGGAGGAACTGAATGAAATCCAGGTTAGCCTGGGAAGTGGTGTTAGGTAAATTGAATGGATTAAAGGCCGATAAATCCCCAGGGCCAGATAGGCTGCATCCCAGAGTACTTAAAGAAGTAGCCCCAGAAATAGTGGATGCATTAGTGATAATTTTTTAAAACTCTTTAGACTGTGGAGTAGTTCCTGTGGATTGGAGGGTAGCCAATGTAACCCCACTTTTTAATAAGGGAGGGAGAGAGAAAACGGGGAATAACAGACCAGTTAGTCTAACTTCGGTAGTGGGGAAAATGCTCGAGTCAGTTATTAAAGATGGGATAGCGGCACATTTGGAAAGTGGTGAAATCATTGGACAAAGTCAGCATGGATTTATGAAAGGTAAATTATGTCTGACAAATCTTTTCGAGGATGGATAAGGGAGAACCAGTGGATGTGTTATATCTGGACTTTCAGAAGGCTTTTGACAAGGTCCCACATAAGAGATTAGTATACAAACTTAAAGCACACAGTATTGGGTGTTCAGTATTGATGTAGATAGAGAACTGGTTGGCAGACAGGAAGCAAAGAGAAGGAGTAAACGGGTCCTTTTCAGAATGGCAAGCAGTGACTAGTGGGGTGCCGCAAGGCTCAGTGCTGGGACCCCAGCTATTTAAAATATATATTAATGATCAGTATGAGGGAATTGAATGCATCACCAAGTTTGCGGATGACACAAAGCTGGGTGGCAGTGTTAGCTGTGAGGAGGATACTAGGAGGCTGCAAGGTGACTTGGATAGGTTGGCTGAGTGGGCAAATGCATGGCAGATGCAATATAATATGGATAAATAGGAAAAGGGGAGATGCAACGAGACCTGGGTGTCATGGTACACCAGTCATTGAAAGTAGGCATGCAGGTGCAGCAGTCAGTGAATAAAGCGAATGGTATTTTGGCATTCATAGCAATTCTACTGCAGTTGTACAGGGTCTGGGTGAGGCCACACCTGGAGTATTGTGTACAGTTTTGGTCTTCTAATCAGTGGAACGACATTCTTGCCATCGAGGGAGTACAGAGAAGGTTCACCAGACTGATTCCTGGGACGGCAGGTCTTCCATATAAAGAAAGCCTGGATAGACCAGCTTGTACTCGCTGGAATTTAGAAGATTGAGGGGGGATCTTAAAGAGACTTACAAAATTCTTAACGGGTTGAATAGGCTAGATGCAGGAAGATTGTTCCTGATGTTGGGGAAATCCAGAACAAGGGGTCACAGTTTAAGGATAAGAGGGAAATCTTTTATGACCGAGATAAGAAAATCATATTTCACACGGAGTGGTGAATCTGTGGAATTCTCTGCCACAGAATGTAGTTGAGGCCAGTTCATTGGCTATATTTAAGAGGGAGTTAGATGTGGCCCTTGTGGCTAAAGGGATCAGCGGGTATGGAGAGAAGGCAGGTACAGGATACTGAGTTGGATGATCAGCCATGACCATATTTAATGGCGGTGCAGGCTCGAAGGGCCGAATGGCATACTTCGGCACCTATTTTTTATGTTTCTATAGAAAGGACAGACAGGTGGGCGGAGGAGGGGGGGTAGCTCTGCTGGTGAGGGATGGAATTCAGTCCCTTGTGAGGGAAGACATAGAGACTGACGAGGTAGAGTCACTGTGGATTGAGTTGAGGAATTGTAAAGGAATTAACAAAAAATTGTTAAAAGTAAAGTGGATAGGTATATGGACATGAAGGGAATGGAGGGGTCTGGTCTGAGTGCAGGTAGATGGGACTAGGGGAAAACAAATGGTCGGCACGGACTGGAAGGGCCGAGAGGGCCTGTTTCCTGCTGTAATTGTTATATGGTTATATGTTATAAAGGGAAGAAGACACTAATTGGTGTTATCTACAGACCCCCAAATAGTAGCCCAATGTAGGGTGTAAGTTGCAGCAGGTGTTAAAACTGGCATGTAACAAAGGTAATGCCACTGTGGTGATGGGGGATTTCAATATGCAGGTAGACTGGGAAAATTAGGTTGGTTCTGGACCCAAGAAAGAGAGTTTGTAGAATGCCTCTGAGATGGATTCTTAGAGCAGCTTGTAGTGGAGCCGACCAGAGAAAAGGCAATTCTGGATTTAGTGTTGTCCAATGAACCAGATATGATAAGAGAACTCGAGGTAAAGGAACCGCTTGGAGTTAGTGATCATAATATGATTAGCTTTAATCTGCAATTTGAGAAGGAGAAGGTTAAATCGGAAATGTCAGTGATGCAGTTGAACAAAGGGGACTATGAAGGCATGAGAGAGGAGCTGGCCAAGATAGACTGGAAAGGGATCCTAGCAGGAATGACGGTGGAACAGCAATGGCAGGAATTTCAAGGCATAATCTGGAAGAAGCAGGATCATTTTTATTTCAGAAAGGAAGAACAATTATGATGGAAGTCGCACACAACCGTGGCTGACAAGAAAAGTTAGGGCTAGAATGAAACTAAAAGAAATGATGCATAACACAGCAAAGAGTAGCCGGAAGCCAGAGGATTGGGAAACTTTCATAGGACAACAGAAGGATACAAAACGGGCAATACGGGCTGAAAAGATGAAGTACGAAGGGAAGCTGGCCAGGAATACAAAGAAGGACAGTAAATGCTTCTTTAGATATGTTAAGGGAAAAAGAGTAGCAAAGTGAAATGTGGGTCCCTTAAAGGCAGACATGGATTAAATTATTATGGGTAACGAGGAAATGGCAGAAGAGTTGAACAGGTACTTCGGATCAGTCTTAACTAAGGAAGACACAAAGAATCTCCCAGATGTACTTGAGGACAGAGGATCTCAGGGGGCAGAGAAACTGAAAGAAATTTTCATTAGACGAGAAATAGTATTGGGTAGACTAATGGGACTGAAGGATGATAAATCCCCTGGGCCTGATGGTCTGCATCCCAGGGTCCTCAGGGAGGTGTCGCTAGAAATAGTGGACGCATATTTGCACCACCAAGATGGCGCCAGCCTGCGGCGACTTTTGAAAAGCACAAGAACATGAAAGGATCACCTACAACACCCAACGGCTCACCCGCATCAGGGTAACATCAGACATCGGTGAAGTTTCGGAGAAGCTGTTTGGGCACCCGAAGGCTCTTGCAATTTTGCAATCTCTCGCAGCTGCGGGAACCATGGACTTTAAACTTTCCCACTCGCGGGAAAACACCCGACTGAGGAACGCAGGTACGGTACCTGGAAACTCCGGGATGACCTCCAGAGCCGACCAGCTGGATCTTCCAGGAACAATGGAGCTGCAGCTGCCGACTTTGAGGGTACCCCCATTCTTTAACGAGCTGGAGCTGCCAACTGTGAAAGAATCCCCCTTCAAGCACAGCTTCGCAGAAACCGCAGGTACAGTAAACACAGTACCCAGAAACAAAGAGGAAGCCTACATTGTGTCCGGAAACGTGGCTGATAGGCAGGACTTCAGGTCAGACTGAAGCGCATGGGACTTTGGCCCCCTCTACCTACTATCCTATTGGCCAATGTGCAGTCCCTTGAAAATACAGTGGAGGACTTGAGGGCAAGGCTGCTTTATCAAAGGGAGCTGAGGGAATGCTCTTTGTTCTGTTTCTCAGAGACATGGCTCACCCCCAGCTCCACAGACTCAGCGGTCCAACCTGAAAGGTTCTCCATCCACATTATGGACCGTACACTGGCATCTGGGAAAGGGAGAGGAGGGGACGTCTGCCTCATGGTCAAATCTGCGACGTGCTCTGACATGGCAGTCCTGCCCAACTCCTGCTCTCCACACCTAGAACATCTGGCGGTAAAGTGCGGTCCCTTTTACCTCCCAAGGGAATTCACCTCCATCATCCTGACCGCGGTCTACATCCCACCCCAGGCAGATGTCCGTCTGGCACTGGAGGAGCTGCACGCCGTGGTCAACAAGCATCAGACGTCTTACCCCGAGGCGTTTACCACCATAGCTGGGGTCTTCAATAAAGCAAACCTCACGAAATCGCTCCCTAACTTCCACCAACATGTCTCCTGCTGCACCAGAGAACCAAACACCCTTGACTACTGCTACACCACCATTGAGAATGCCGACCACTCTATCCCTCACCCCCACTTCGGTAAATCCGACCAAACAGTGGTGCTGCTGCTTCCTGCCTACAGGCAGCAATTGAAGTGCGCACAACCCGAGGTGAGGACTGCACAGAGCTGGTCGGGGTGTGGGGGGGGGGGGGGGGGGGGGCAGAGGAACAACTGCCCCCCCCCCCCCACACAACCCGAGGTGAGGACTGTTTGGAGTCAGTAGACTGGGCAATGTTCAGGGAGTCAGCAAGAGACCTGAACGAATACGCCACAGTCGTTACAGACTTCATAAAGAAATGTGTGGAGGACTGCACCCAACAAAAACCTTCCAAGTGTTTCCCAATCAGAAGCCTTGGGTGAACTATGAGATCCACACTTTTCTGTAGACCAGACACTGGGCATTCATGTCTGATGATACAGTGGCCTACAAGAAGTCCAGATACTACCTTGGTAAGGCCATCAAAAAGGCCAAACGGGACTTCTGCTCCACTCGCCACTGGACAATGCTTCTCGCCACTCCGCTCTGGCCCACATGGACAACAAAAACTCATTTGTCAGGCTGTTATTCATTGATTACAGCTTGGCATTTAATACAATAATTCCCTCCAAGCTAGTTACCAAACTCACAGAACTGGGTCTCTGCGCATCCCTCTGCAATTGGATCCTCGACTTCCTCATTCACAGACCACAGTCAGTTCGTATTGGTGGAAATGTGTCAGCCTCAATAACAATCTGCTCAATAATAATCAGGAGCACCTCAAGGCTGCGTGCTTAGTCCCCTGCTGTACTCACTCTATATTCATGTCTGCTAAGCCGGTCATAGTGCAAACTCCATCAAGTTCGCTGACAACACCACTGGTGTGGGACGTATCACTGATGGGGAAGAGTCAGAGTACAGAAGTGAGATCGACCAACAGACCAAATGGTGCTAGCACAATGACCTGGCCCACAACACCAGCAAAACCAAGGAACTGATTATGGACTTTGGAAGGTGGAGGATGGGGACCCACAGTCCCATTTATAATCAAGGTGGAAAGGGTGAAGAGCTTCAAATTCCTGGGCGTGCACATCTGAACATCTCTCCTGGTCCGAGAACACAGATGCAATCATAAAGAAAGCACATCAGCACCTCTACTTCCTGAGATGATTACGGAGAGTCGGTATGTGAAGGAGGACTCTCTGTAACTTCTACAGGTGCACAGTGGAGATTACGCTGACTGGTTGCATCATGGCTTGGTTCAGAACCTTGAGCGCCCTGGAGCGGAATAGACTACAAAATGTGGTAAACACTGCCCAGTCCATCATCGGCTCCGACCTCCCGTGCATCGACGGGATCTATTGCAGTAGCTGCCTCAAAACGGTTGGCAGCATCATCAAGGACCCACACCATCCGGGCCATACACTCATCTCCCCACTATCTTCAGGTAGAAGGTACAGGAGCCTGAAGACTGCAACGACCAGGTTCAGGAACAGCTACTTCCCCACAGCCATCACGCTATTAAACTCAGCTTGGACAAAACTCTGAACATTAATAGCCAATAATCTGTTTATTTACACTTTATCCGTTTAATTATTCATGTGTTTATATGTTTATGTTTATGCAATGGTATATGGACACACTGATCTTTTCAGTATTCGTGCCTACTATGTTCTGGTATGCTAAAGGAAAGCAAGAATTTCATTTTCCCATCAGGGACACATGACAATAAAACTCTCTTGAACTCTCATTGATTATTTTCCAATGTTCGATCGATTCGGGATCAGTTCCTGTGGATTGGAGGATAGCTAACATTATCCCACTTTTCAAGAAAGGAGCGAGAGAGAAAACGTGGAATTACAGACCAGTTAGCCTGACCGGTGGTGGGAAAGGATTAGTCCAAGTCAACATGGAGTTATGAAAGGGAAATCATGCTTTACTAATCTTCTGGAATTTTTTGAGGATGTGACAAGTAAAATGGATGAAGGAGTGCCATGGATCTAGTTTATCTAGACTTTCAGAAAGCCTTTGAAAGCCTGACTAGAGTGGATGTGGAGAGTATGTTTCCACTAATGGGATAGTCGAGGACCAGCGGATATAGGCTCAGAATAAATGGACACATCTTGAGAAAGGTGAAAAGGAGGAATTTCTTTAGTCGGTGGATGGTGAATTGGAGGAATTATTTGCCATAGAAGACTGTGGAGGATGTCAATGGATAATTTTAAGGCAGAGATTGATAGATGCTCGATTAGTACGGGTGTCAGGATTTATGGGGAGGGGCAGGAGAATGGACTTGAGAGGGAAAGATAAATCAGCCATGATTGAATGGTGGAGTAGACTTGATGTGCCGAATGGCCTAATTCTGCTCCTATAACTTAAGAAGTTATGAAAATTCAGAACTAATGCCCTTAATGCAAGGGGCCAGATTCATAGAAGCTTTAAGATAGAATGGAAAGATCAAAATTATATTAAATAATTGAAGCAGCAGCAAAAATTGTAGTGATAAAACATACAGCAAACATAAATAATTATACATAAATAATTATACAGAAAAGTATACATCCCCAAGTCAGACCTGAACCAGAAGCCAATAGGGCATTATTTTCAACAAATGTATCATTTATATTATCATTTATATATAAATGAACGAAATGTAAATGTTGATGTGAGTAAGTTTGTGGACGACACCAAAATTAGACATTGCATATAGTGAGGAATTATGTGAGAAGATCCAGAGGGATTCAGATCAGCTGCAGAAACGGGTTGAGAAATTGCAAGTGGATTTTGAATATATTAGAGATTATACAGTTAATGGCAAAAAGCTTAATAGAATTGATATAAAGAGGGATTTTGGAGTCCAAGTTTATAGTTCACAGAAGGAGACAGCACGAGAAGATAAAGAAGGTAGTAAAGAAGGTGTACGGTATGCTTGCCATCACTGCTGGTGGCATTGAATACAAGAGTCAGGAAGTCATGATGCACTTGCGTTGGGCTTTGGTTTGGCCACATTTGCCTTGCAAAAGCATTCATACCCCTTGAACTTTTCCACATTTTGTCACATTACAACCACAAACGTAAATGTATTTTATTAGCATTGTATGCGATAGACCAACACAAAGTGGCGCATAATTATGAAGTGGAAGGAAAATGATACATGATTTTCAAATCTTTTTACAAATAAAAAACTGAAAAGTGTGGCGTGCAAAAGTATTCAGCCCCCTTTACTCTGATACCCCTAAATAAAATCCAGTGCAACCAATTGCCTTCAGAAGTCACCTAATTAGTAAATAGAGTCCACTTGTGTGCAATCTAATCTCAGTATAAATACAGCTGTCTGTGAAGGCCTCAGAGGTTTGTTAGAGAACATTAGCGAACAAACAATGTTCCTTGGGCATCATGAAGCCCAAGGAACACACCAGACAGGTCAGGGATAAAGTTGTGGAGAAGTTTAAAGCAGGGTTAGGTTATAAGAAAATATCCAAAGCTTTGAACATCTCACGGAGCACTGTTCAATCCATCATCCAAAAATGGAAAGAGTATGGCACAACTGCAAACCTACCAAGACATGGCCGTCCACCTAAACTGACAGGCCGGGCAAGGAGAGTATTGATCAGAGAAGCAGCCAAGAGGCCCATGGTAACTCTGGAGGAGCTGCAGAGATCCACAGTTCAGGTGGGAGATTCTGTCCACAGGACAACTATTAGTCGTGCACTCCACAAATCAGGTCTTTATGGAAGAGTGGCAAGAAGAAAGCCATTGTTGAAACAAAGCCATAAGAAGTCCCGTTTGCAGTTTGCCACAAGCCATGTGGGGGACACAGCAAACATGTGGAGGAAGGTGCTCTGGTCTGATGAGACCAAAATTGAAGTTTTTGGCATGAATGCAAAACGCTATGTGTGGTGGAAAACTAACACTGCACATCACCCTGAACACACTATCCCCACTGTGAAACATGGTGGTGGCAGCATCATGCTGTGGGGATGCTTTTCTTCAGCAGGGACAGGGAAGCTGGTCAGAGTTGATGGGAAGATGGATGAAGCCAAATACAGGGCAATCTTGGGCAGACCTGTTAGAGTCTGCAAAAGACTTGAGACTAGGGCGGAGGTTCACATTCCAGCAGGACAACAACCCTAAACATACAGCCAGAGCTACAATGGAATGGTTTAGATCAAAGCATATTCATGTGTTAGAATGGCCCAGTCAAAGTCCAGACCTAAATCCAATTGAGAATCTCTGGCAAGACTTGACAATTGCTGTTCACAGATACTTTCCATCCAATCCGACTGAGCTTGAGCTATTTTGCAAAGAAGAATGGGCAAAAATTTCAGTCTCTAGATGTGCAAAGCTGGTAGAGACATACCACAAAAGACTTGCAGCTGTAATTGCAGCGAAAGGTGGTTCTACAAAGTATTGACTCGGGGGGGGGCTGAATACTTTTGCACGCCACACTTTTCAGTTTTTTATTTGTAATAAAATTTGGAAACAAATTATGACAGAAATATTTCAAATGTCATTAGAAATGGGAATAGTGCCGTAGGATTGGCGTACTGCGCATGTTGTTCCATTGTTTAAAAAGGGTTCAAAGAATAAACCTAGCAATTATAGACCTATTAGTTTGACGTCAGTGGTGGGCAAATTAATGGAAAGGATACTTAGAGATAATATATATAAGCATCTGGATAAACAGGGTCTGATCAGGAACAGTCAACATGGATTTGTGCCTGGAAGGTCATGTTTGACAAACCTCCTTGAATTTTTTGAAGCGGTAACTAGGGAAATTGATGAGGGTAAAGCAGTGGATGTTGTCTATATGGATTTCAGTAAGGCCTTTGACAAGTAGATAGGGTGGTAAAGAAAGCCTTTGGTGTGCTGGCCTTTATAAATCAGAGCATTGAATATAGGAGTAGGAGTAGGGAAGTAATGTTAAAATTGTACAAGGCATTGGTAAGACCAATTCTGGAGTATGGTGTACAATTTTGGTCGCCTAGTTATAGGAAGGATGTCAACAAAATAGAGAGAGTACAGAGGAGATTTACTAGAATGTTGCCAGGGTTCCAGCAACTATGTTACAGAGAAAGGTTGAACAAGTTAGGTCTTTATTCTTTGGAGCGCAGAAGGTTAAGGGGGGACTTGATTGAGGTCTTTAAAATGATGAAAGGGATAGACAGAGTTGACGTGGATACGTTTTTCCCATTGAGGGTAGGGAAGTTTCAAACAAGAGGGCATGACATGAGAATTAAGGAACAGAGGTTTTGGGGTAACGTGAGGGGGAACTTCTTTACTCAGAGGGTGGTGGCTGTGTGGAATGAGCTTCCAGCAGAAGTGGTGGAGGCAGGATCGATTTTAACATTTAAGAGTAAAGTGGATAGGTATATGGACGTGAAGGGAATGGAGGGGTATGGTCTGAGTGCAGGTAGATGGGACTAGGGGAAAACAGATGGTCGGCACGGACTGGAAGGGCCAAGAGGGCCTGTTTCCGTGCTGTATATGGTTATATGGTTATTATAAACCATGTATCATTTTTCTTCCACTTCACAATTATGCACCACTTTGTGTTGGTCTATCACATAATCCCAATAAAATATATTAACGTTAGTGGTTGTAACGTGGCAAAATGTGGAAAAGTTCAAGGGGTATGAATACTTTTGCAAGCCACTGTATCTAGCTCTTTGTGAATTTATAGCCCAGGAAAAATTAAGGATCAGCAACTCATCTTTTAATTTGGCTCATTGTATGATTTTGATTCCACGATGAATTCAAAACCTCAGGTTGTAAACCTCTTCATTCAGTGAACAGCTGATAGCATTAATCCTACATGTTACGTGATCTGCCTTTCTCGCCACATTTCTTAACTTTGATTCTCTCATCCCTTTTCCTTTACCTGTTCTTTTACCTCACCACTTACCTCGAGCTTTTCACTTCGATCGGACAGATATTGGTGCAGACAGAAAGTGACTGGGCAAAAGCACATTGTTCCAAATCTATAAACATTATCTGGCCTGCAGAGTGTTTCCAGCATTTCAGTTTGGACTGTGGGAATTGTGGGAACTGAACTGTCCTTCTATCTTGTCATGAACATGGGCAGCAATTTGTACTGTGGGAATTGAACTTTATTCCAGAAATATTCCACCAGTGCTAGGCTGCGCACATCTAATCATGTCTAACTTACCTTGCACATCATGCTCCTCAGTGATAAGGCTGTGTTTCTGTGGGTAAGAGCAAAACCACTATCCATGTAAACAACTTTATGTAACCCACTCCACATCTTTCCCTGTCACAAATGATATAAAATGGCTACATGTTTTCTGTGATGACCTAGTGTGGAACACCTCATCCTGGGAGCAGATGCGGCGTAGACGGAGGATAACTACTTCGGTTCTGTCTTCACTAAGGAAGACATAAATAATCTGCCGGACATAGCAGGGACCGGGCGTCAAACAAGATGCAGGAACTGAGTGAAATTCAGGTTAGCCGGGAAGTGTGGATGTATTAGTGATAATTTTTCAAAACTCTTCAGATTCTGGAGTAGTTCCTGTGGATTGGAGGGTAGCTAATCTCCCTCCCCACTTTTTAAAAAAGGAGGGAGAGAGAAAATGGGGAAGTACAGACCAGTTAGTCTAACACCGGTAGTGGGGAAACTGCTAGAGTCCGTTATTAAAGATGTGATAGCAGCACATTTGGAAAGTGGTGAAATCATTGGACAAAGTCAGCATGGATTTACGAAAGGTAAATCATGTCTGACGAATCTGATAGAATTTTTCGAGGATGTAACTAGTAGAGTGGATAAGGGAGAACCAGTTGGTGTGTTGTATCTGGACTTTCAGAAGGCTTTCGACAAGGTTCCACATAAGAGATTAGTATACAAACTTAAAGCACACGGTATTGGGGGTTCATGAAGCAAAGGGTAGGAGTAAACGGCTCCTTTTCAGAATGGCAGGCAGTGACTAGTGGGTTACCGCAAGGCTCACTGCTGGGATCCCAGCTATTTACAATATATATTAATGATTTGGACGAGGGAATTTAATGCAACATCTCCAAGTTCGCGGATGACACAAAGCTGGGGGTCAGTGTTAGGTGTGAGGAGATGGCCAGGAGGCTGCAAGGTGACTTGGATAGGCTGGGTGAGTGGGCAAATGCATGGCAGTTGCAGTATAATGTGGATAAATGTAAGGTTATCCACTTTGGTGACAAAAACAGGAGGGTAGACTGTTATCTGAATGGTGGCCGGTTAGGAAAAGGGGAGATGCAACAAGACCTGGGTGTCATGGTACACCAGTCATTGAAAGTTAGGCATGCAGGTGCAGCAGGCAGTGAAGAAAGCGAATGGTATGTTAGCATTCATACCAAAAGGATTTGAGTATAGCAGCAGGGAGGTTCTACTGCAGTTGTACAGGGTTTTGGTGAGACCACACCTGGAGTATTGCGTACAGTTTTGGTCTCCCACTCTGAGGAAAGATATTCTTGACATAGAGGAGGTACAGAGAAGGTTCATCAGACTGATCCTGGGATGTCAGGACTTTCATATGAGGAAAGGCTGGATAGACACAGCTTGTACTGGTGGCTAAATGGATCAGGGGATATGGAGAGAAGGTAGGTACAGGATACTGAGTTGAATGATCGGCGATGATCATATTGAATGGCGGTGCAGGCTCGAAGGGCCGAATGGCCTAATCTTGCACCTATTTTCTATGTTTCTATGTTTTTAATAGTAAGAGAACAGAAGACTAGAACTACCAGATGATATTGATGAGGGTTGGGAGCGGAGGGCAAGTAGTCCCTCATCGTAATGCCTCATAAAATAAAAATCAAACTTCAAACTGGTAAGTTCTCGTTTAATCTTACTATTTTACTTCGCAGTCACGTGAGTGACTACATGAAGATTTCAAAGCTCTGTGATTCCATCCCGTGAGAAACGAGTATACACAACCACAACTGCTTCATTGACAAATGAAGGAAAACATTCATAATGCATACATTTGCCATAAATCATGACATAGATTTAAAACATGCTGATGCTGTTTAAATGGAGTAATAATATTCCCATCTCTCACCCAGATGGAAAGTATAACCAGAGCGTAGAGTTGACAAATACCCCTGGTTCAGCAATGGGTTATTATAAATGTTTGGAGGTTCGTTCATTGGAACTGGGCCGCAAGGATTTGGCCCAGTGGAACGTAAATACCCTTGCTGCTGATGTTGTAGCAGCCCTGGTGGATGAGATCTGGAATCAGTATCTATACTTATATTACGCAAACTCCGTTTTATCATCTGGAGTGGCCTGAACAGATACGTTCTACTAAGTGTTTTGTGACTAACAAACATTGCTAGTTCAGAGCCTCGAAGGCTCTTGGTGACCTTGACGTATTGTTGTATATATGTGTGCTTATGTTACCAAAGGTTCCCTGGCATGCCTGTGACTATTTTGAGACCTGACACCCCTTCTGCTCTGCTCAAGTATTTATAATATAAAATATTACATTATTATTTACAGATGTAATCATCCTGTACCATCGCAATTAAGTAGCAACTGAACCTGCTGCGCTAAACCAGCGCCAGAAGGATAACTACCTAATGAGCTCCAGCCAAATTTAAGGTTGTAGCTGGAGCCTCCTGGTGAAATCATGTTCACAAATGTCAACATCCCATATGGCATTGTACTGGTCCTGGGAGACCTTGTGTTGAAGATATACTTACAAGCTTGATATCCGGGGTGAACCCGACAGAACGGATCTTGTATGCTACAGCCAATTCAATGAGAAAGCATGTTGACACAGTTAATGGCCATACAACTCAATAATTGATAAAAGATAATTTAACATGAACTCCAAACGTCAGCAATTTATACCGTTTTCAATGTAATACGAGCATGAAACAAACTCTTTCATCTCCTGGAAAAGAAAAGTCCTGCTTTTTGGTGCTATCTAAGCACTTTGGACACATAGAAGGATAGATGTAACAACCCAAGCATTAGGGCATTTTATTGAATCTGCAGAACATATTTGAGTTTATCATGCAACAAACGATTTCCGAAGCCTCAGACTGAACCAGCAAAGTTAAGTTTAAAATAACCATATAAGGTTATATTATTATTCCTGACAAATCGGGAATCAAAGTTGCATAAGCCAATCACACAATAAGAACCTAAATCGGCCTCTTAATGACTTTATTTGAAGCCCCGATTGATGAAACAAAATGGAGGAAAACATAAAAGACCTTCCTTCTCCTTGTAGTGAGAATATATATTTTGCCACTGTTATGCCACATATTCTGCGACCTGTGAATAAGCATGAAAACACCATATCTATATTTGGTGTTCCATTTAACCAGAGTGTCATAATACAGTGTGATTCAACATGAATTCTGTGTTGCCATTGACCCATACTTGATTCTCCTGTGGCAAATGAGATTATGTAACCATTACAGGAGTCTTTAATTGATTGCACCCATGTGACTAACATATGTCACCATCATAATGTATCAACATGAAGTTGATCATGCAGATATGCCTATTTGCTCAATCACTCTTTAACCCATACAATGCCCGTAGGGTCCATAGATAGTTCATACCAATAAGAGAAGAATTGGTAAGTCATGCAAATCGGCTCCACCTCCAAACTCGATGATATTCGCAATTTCGTGTCTGCCGTGAATGGCAACTGTGGCCCGATTTCCGAGCCAGTCTTGCAAGACAATCGTGGCCATTATACTGAGCCGGCCCAATTCTAATCTGCATGGGATCTGGTATTTTTACATGGTTAGACCCCTCGAAGTGGATGATAATGTCTCAATCATTTGTATTGTACAACCAAGTGTACATCTCACCAAGTTGTAAGTGGTCCCTTAGTTGTAGAGTAGCACAAGTAGAGTGCGTGGAACCTCTGGCCAGCTTTCATGCTGCCACCAGCTTCAGTGAACCACTTACTGCCGATGAAGACGTGGGAGCGTTGTCGCCGAACTATGAAACCTTACTCATTCCAATAGCTTGTGCTTCGTTCTCCAGATTTCACCTATGGAAAGGTCTTACCTGAACAGAAGATTCGGCGGCCAGCTCCAATGTCCCCCTGATAACGGCTATACCCTCAGACTCGGCGTTAGACTATACTGATACTGCATGCTCTCCTCTTACATGACGGAGACATTAAGCAGCCCTGTTACAAGGCGCCACTGGTGCGGCTTCAGCAATACGCCGACTTTGCCATGGACTCGCCGTCAGACTAACACTGACGTGGCATGCTCTCCTCTTACATGAGGGAGACATTAAACAGGCCTGCTACAAGGCAATGCTGACGCAAATTCCCATTTTAGGGCCATTAGGATAATTTTTCAATACAATGAAATATTTACCTAACAACTACTGGAGCAGTAATGAATACTGTTTGTCCATCAATGTGACATTAGTAGCTTCAGCTGGTAATAACAAGTTGTGTTAACAATCACCTATATGGCACTTTACAGTTTACCATTTAACAGGATGATAGTTGGAAACATAGAAACATAGAAATTAGGTGCAGGAGCAGGCCATTCGGCCCTTCGAGCCTGCACCGCCATTCAATATGATCATGGCTGATCATCCAACTCAGTATCCTGTACCTGCCTTCTCTCCATACCCCCTGACCCCTTCAGCCACAAGGGCCATATCCAACTCCCTCTTAAATATGGCCAATGAACTGGCCTCAACTACCTTCTGTGGCAGAGAATTCCACAAATTCACCACTCTCTGTGTGAAAAACAATGTTCTCATCTCGGTCCTAAAAGACTTCCCCTTTATCCTTAAACTGTGACCCCTTCTCCTGGACTTCCCCAACATCAGGAACAATCATCCTGCATCTAGCCTGTCCAACCCCTTAAGAATTTTGTAAGTCTCTATGAGATCACCCCTCAATCTTCTAAATTCCAGCGAGTACAAGCCGAGTCTACCCAGTCTTTCTTCATATGGAACTCGTGCCATCCCAGGAATCAGTCTGGTGAACCTTCCCTGTACTCCCTCGATGGCAAGAATGTCTTTCCTCAGATTAGGAGACCAAAACTGTATGCAATACTCCAGGTGTGCCTCACCAAGACTCTGTACAACTGCAGTAGAACCTCCCTGCTCTTGTACTCAAATCCTTTTGCTATGAATGCCAACATACCATTCGCTTTCTTCACAGCCTGCTGCACCTGCATGCCTACTTTCAATGACTGGTGTACCATGACACCCAGGTCTCGCTGCATCTCCCCTTTTCCTAATCGGTCACCATTCAAATAATAGTCTACCTTCCTGTTTTTGCCACCAAAGTGGATAACCTCACATTTATCCACATTATACTGCATCTGCCATGCATTTTCCCACTCACCCAGTCTATCCAAGTCATCCTGCAGCCTCCTAGCATCCTCCTCACAGCTAACACTGCCCCCCCCACCCCCCCCAGCTTCGTGTCATCCGCAAACTTCGAGATGTTGCATTTAATTCCAGAGCGTGACATCTGGGGGGGTTCTCTACATACATATACCTCCGCATCTGCTACCCATCTTTAATAACTGACTCTAGCGGTGGCTGTGTGGAATGAGCTTCCAGCAGAAGTGGTGGAGGCAGGATCGATTTTAACATTTCAAAGTAAAGTGGATAGGTATATGGACGTGAAGGGAATGGAGGGGTATGGTCTGAGTGCAGGTAGATGGGACTAGGGGAAAACAAATGGTCGGCACGGACTGGAAGGGCCGAGAGGGCCTGTTTTCGTGCTGTAATTGTTATATGGTTATATGGTTATATGGAATGAGCCTGGTCTGAACAATCTTCTCTGTACTCCCTCTATCGCAAGAATGTCTTTCCTCAGATTTGGATACCAAAACTGTATGCAATATTGCAGGTGTGGTCTCACCAAGACCCTGTACAACTGCAGTAGAACCTCCTTGCTCCTACACTCAAATCCTTTTGCTATGAATGCTAACATAACATTCGCTTTCTTCACTGCCTGCTGCACATGCATGCCTACTTTCAATGACTGGTCTACCATGACACCCAGTTCTCGTTGCATCTCCCCTTTTCCTAATCGGCTACCATTCAGATAATAGTCTACTTTCCTGTTTTTGCCACCAAAGTGGATAACCTCACATTTATCCACATTATACTGCATTTTCCCACAAACAGCAGCCTATCCAAGTCACCTTCCAGCCTCCTAGCATCCTCCTCACAGTTAACACTGCCCCCCAGCTTCGTGCCATCCGCAAACTTGGAGATGTTGCATTCAATTCCCTCGTCCAAATCATTAATGTATATTGTAAATAGCTGGGGTCCCAGCACTGAGCCTTGCGGCACCCCACTAGTCACTGTCTGCCATCCTGAAAAGGACCGGTTCACTCCTACTCTTTGCTTCCTGTCTGCCAGCCAGTTCTCTATCCACGTCAATACTGAACCACCAATACCGTGTGCTTTAAGTTTGTATACCAATCTCTTGTGTGGGACCTTGTCGAAAGCCTTCTGAAAGTCCAGATATAACACTTTCAAAGTCCAGATATTGCTTCTCCCTTATCCACTCTACTAGTTACATCTTCAAAAAATTCAATAAGATTTGTCAGACATGATTTACCCTTCGTAAATCCATGCTGACTTTGTCGAATGATTTCACCACTTTCCAAATGTGCTGCTATTCCATCTTTAATAACTGACTCTAGCAGTTTCCCCATTACCGATGTTAGAGTAACTGGTCTGTAATTCCCCGTTTTCTCTCTCCCTCCCTTTTTAAAAAGTGGGGTTACATTAGCTACCCTCCAATCCTCAGGAACTACTCCAGAATCTAAAGAGTTTTGAAAAATTATCACTAAGGCATCTGCTATTTCTGGGGCTACTACCTTAAGTATCCTGGGATGCAGCCTATCTGGCCCTGAGGATTTATCGGCCTTTAATCCATTCAATTTACCTAACACCACTTTCCGGCTAACCTGGATTTCACTCATTTCCTCCATATCATTTGACCCCTGGTCCCCTGCTATTTCTGGCAAATTATTTATGTCTTCCTTAGTGAAGACAGAACCAAAGTAGTTATTCAATTGGTCTGCCATGTCCTTGTTCCCCATGATCAATTCACCCGTTTCTGACTGCAAGGGACCTACATTTGTTTTAACTAATCTTTTGCGCTTCACATATCGATAAAAACTTTTGCAGTCAGCTTTTATGTTTCTTGCCAGTTTTCTTTCAAACTCCATTTTCCCTTTCCTAATTAAGCCCTTTGTCCTCCTCTGTTGGTCTCTGAATTTCTCCCAGTCCTCTGGTAGGCCGCTTTTTCTGGCTAATTTGTACGCTTCATCTTTTTCTTTGATACTATCCCTGATTTCCCTCGTTATCCACGGATGCGCCACCTTCCCTGATTTATTCTTTTGCCATACTGGAATGAACAATTGTTGTAGTTCATCCATGCAGTCTTTAAATGCCTTCCATTGCATATCCACCGTCAACCCCTCAAGAATCAATTGCCAGTCCATCTTGGCCAATTTATGTCTCATACCCTCAAAGTTCTTTCTTTAAGTTCAGGACCCGTGTTTCTGAATTAACAATGTCACTCTCCATCCTAATGAAGAACTCAACCATATTATGGTCACTCTTGCCCAAGGGGTCACATACAACAAGGCTGCTAACTAACCCTTCCTCATTACTCAATATCCAGTCTAGAATAGCCTGCTCTCTCGTTGGTTCCTCCACATGTTGGTTTAGAAAACTATCCCGCATACATTCCAAGAAATCCTCTTCCTCAGCATCCCTGCCAATTTGATTCACCCAATCTATATGTAGATTGAAGTCACCCATTATAACGGTTTTACCTTCGTTGCACGCATTTCTAATTTCCTGTTTGATGCCATCCCCAACTCTACTACTACTGTTAGTGGCCTGTACACAACACCCACTAGCGTACTCTGCCCCTCAGTGTTTCGCAGCTCCACCCATATCAATTCCACATCCTCCAAGCTAATGTCATTCCTTTCTATTGCGTTAATCTCCTCTCTAACCAGCAACGCTACCCCACTTCCTTTTCCTCTCTGTCTATCCTTCCTGAATATTGAATATCCCTGGATGTTCAGCTCCCAGCCTTGGTCACCCTGGAGCCATGTCTCTGTGATCCCAACTATATCATAATTATTAATACCTGTGTATTCCACATCACAATAGGAACCCATTGGGCGGGAAAGGCTGCAGTGCCAGGGAGCGCGAAGTGTGGATGGGGGGTTGAGGGGGGATGGAGTGAGTGCAGGACAGCCCCCACTTGAACCCGTCCTCCCCCGACAGACCCCGTCTGAAGCCGTCTCATTCCCCCGGCTACAGGATGCACCCAACCGGTCCAGACTGAAGCCGGTGGGGAGCGGCAGCGACAGCGCACGGCCACAGCAGCTATAGGCAGCGGCAGCGGTAGGCCACAACTTCGATAGGCCACGGTAGTCCGCACCTGAAGCTGCCCTCCTCCCCCGGCTGAAGGACGCTCACCCCACCGGCCCCCGCCTGAAGCTGTCCCCCTCCCCCGCTGCAGGAAGCTGCCCACCGGCCCCCGCCTGAAGCTGTCCCCCTCCCCCGCTGCAGGACGCTCACCCCACCGGCCCACTAAGCAGCCCCGTCTAAGGTGCTGCTGGCACGGCCTTTCTCATAGGCCGGTACTGCCATAGACTTGGCATCCCCATGAAGCAGCCCTGAGCAAAGGTGCTGCTGGCACAGCCTCTCCAACAGGCTGGCACTGCCATCACTTGGCATCCCCATGAAGCAGCCCTGAGCAAAGGAGCTGCTGGCGCCCACGAAGCAGCCCTGAGCAAAGGCGTTGCTGGTGCGGCCATTCCCATAGGCCATTATTACCATAGACTTGGCATCCCCATGAAGCAGCCCTGAGCAAAGGTGCTGCTGGCACAGCCTCTCCAACAGGCTGGCACTGCCATCACTTGGCATCCCCATGAAGCAGCCCTGAGCAAAGGTGCTGCTGGCACAGCCTATCCAATAGGCTGGCACTGCCTATTACCATAGACTTGGCATCCCCATGAAGCAGCCCTGTGAAAAGAGGTGCTGCTGGCACGGGCTCTCACATTGACCTGCGCTGGCCCAACTCCTGCTGTAGGAGTATAGCTAGATTCACATTCCTGGAGGGGAAACCCTCCCAACATCCGGACTGACCATTGTGTAAGTTGTCCACATATCTAGCAGCCTCTGCCTGCAGCCCATTTGTTTTTTCCATCTTTTTTTTTTAATTTTTAGTCAGTTTAAAGTTTGTGTTTGGGGGAATCTTTAACTTTTTTTTATGTGGGGGAGGGGGCAGGGTAAGGGGAAACTAACTCCTATTTCTCCGAGTCGCGTCCTCGCCCACAACCTCGCAGCCTACCACCTGGATTGGAGCGGCCTTTCCTGCCGGGGACCAGGAACCGGACCAGAGCTGCAACAGCGGCAGCGGCGCTGGAGTCACCACAGAGCTGGTGGTGCCTACCTGGGTCGCCGTTGGAGCTCCGCAGCGTTGGGCCGCTGCTCCAAAATCATGGTGCTCTGGTTTAGAGAGCTCCCAACGCGGGTGGTGCTGAACAACTCCCTGGAGTCCTGGGGCCCTTTGCCGAGGGCCTCCAGTGCTGCATCTCCACCCGGTGCGGCCAGTGGACTTTGGGAGCCACGGACTCCGGTAGGAGGGGGCCGACTTGGGGTCCAGGCCGCTGAGGACGTCCTCCAGCCCCGACGTCGGACTTACATCACCCCGAGGAGCGGTCCTGAACAACTGGTAGCGGCAACTGCGGAGGGCTCGGGGAGGGCTCGGGGAGGCCCGACCACGGGTGAACAGTGGGGAACATCAGGGGAAGAGACTGACTTTGCTGCCTTCCCTCACAGTGGGAAATTTTGATCCTGCTGTGGGGGGATGTTTCATGTTGAATCCTATCTACTCCATGTTCTTTATTTTTAATGTATGGCTGTATGGTGATTTAATTTCGCTGTGCCAATTGGCACATGTGACAAATAAATGCATCTTATCTTATTGTTGCTGGATTTCCCCTCCCCGGGAATCCATATATAAATGGCTGACCATTTAGTTCAGTTTAACCCCATATCCTGCGTACTACTGCGATCTGGGAACCGCATTTATTGGGTTTCCCCTCCCCAGGAACCCAACGTCTAGAGTCACTGACCATGTTATCAGTGACTCCGATCATGAAAACCGACATTCGCAGCTCCCCACTTCCGCGGTCGGACCAAGGTTTTCCCATAGCCCTTAGCTGGTTCCCTAGTCGGCCGTGCGAACATCCTGCAAAAACCTCTAAAAACCGAGGTCCCTGCAGGAGACCTAAAACAGGTAAGGAATACAACTTACCTGAAGTTTAGACTCACCGCTGGAGGAGTTCCACTGCTCCAACCGGTCGCCTGCACAAATGCATCTGACGTATGTGCGGCTGGAAGGGGTTCTTCACGTAATCACTCACGTGACTCTGAAGTAAAATGCATAACACAGCACATCAAAAACACATTCAAAGGTTACAATACATCAAGCAATCATTATAGTACAATGGTATAGTCATTATTTACAATGCTGTCGACCAGCATTGACGGAAGGCCCCCAGAGTCCCCGTGGACACCGCGTGTTCCCTCTCCAGGGATACACGAGCACGGACATGGTCCCGGAAGAGGGGCAGGCCTCCGACTCTAGCCTGACCATCGACCGCCCGCTGCCTGGACCCGTGAATGGTCATCTTGGCCAGGCGCAGAAGCAAACCGACAAGGAGGTCCCAACCCCCCGACCGGCTCTCCCCACGCCCTTGGGTCTAAAATGTAACCAAAACTTGAGGAACAACCCCTTCAGATATTGATACAAGGGCAGTATCACATTCCATATACATGTGGAACACGGTCTCTTCCTCGCCACAGAAAATACAGGCGGCCGGCGACCCCGTGAACCGACTCAAAAGTTTGTTACACACCACCTCTCTTTGCAACACTCTCCACCCCAGGTCCCGAAAGTAAAGGGGGACGACTCCCTTGTAGAGAGACCTCCACTGGGGACCGCCCTCGCCTCCAGGTGGTAGCACAGACCGCCAAGGTGTGTCGGGATGGAAGACGAAGGCAAGGAGGTGCAGAATGTGCAAGAGCATTCTGTACATTATGCGTCTCTTCGCTTCACAAAACGGCACGCTGGGCATCTCGGAAAGGCGGCCCAAGTTGTGTGGAGCCAACGCCTGAGAAATATCCCGGAGCCTGGGCCCGATGAATAAATCCGATGAAGCGGGGATAAGCTCAGTCAGAACCACTCTAGGCGCGCGCCTCTCCTCGACACCCGCCATGAAATGGTGACCACAACCACAACACCCCCCACCCCCAGAAACTAGACAAATGCCCTCAGGCGGGTCGACTCTAGCCACGAGACCCCCCTTAGGCAATGACCCCGACGGAAAAAATACGTGGCCAGAGCGTGACATCTGGGGGGGTTCTCTACATACATATACCTCCGCATCTGCTACCCATCTTTAATAACTGACTCTAGCGGTGGCTGTGTGGAATGAGCTTCCAGCAGAAGTGGTGGAGGCAGGATCGATTTTAACATTTCAAAGTAAAGTGGATAGGTATATGGACGTGAAGGGAATGGAGGGGTATGGTCTGAGTGCAGGTAGATGGGACTAGGGGAAAACAAATGGTCGGCACGGACTGGAAGGGCCGAGAGGGCCTGTTTTCGTGCTGTAATTGTTATATGGTTATATGGTTATATGGAATGAGCCTGGTCTGAACAATCTTCTCTGTACTCCCTCTATCGCAAGAATGTCTTTCCTCAGATTTGGATACCAAAACTGTATGCAATATTGCAGGTGTGGTCTCACCAAGACCCTGTACAACTGCAGTAGAACCTCCTTGCTCCTACACTCAAATCCTTTTGCTATGAATGCTAACATAACATTCGCTTTCTTCACTGCCTGCTGCACATGCATGCCTACTTTCAATGACTGGTCTACCATGACACCCAGTTCTCGTTGCATCTCCCCTTTTCCTAATCGGCTACCATTCAGATAATAGTCTACTTTCCTGTTTTTGCCACCAAAGTGGATAACCTCACATTTATCCACATTATACTGCATTTTCCCACAAACAGCAGCCTATCCAAGTCACCTTCCAGCCTCCTAGCATCCTCCTCACAGTTAACACTGCCCCCCAGCTTCGTGCCATCCGCAAACTTGGAGATGTTGCATTCAATTCCCTCGCCCAAATCATTAATATATATTGTAAATAGCTGGGTACTGATCCCAGCACTGAGCCTTGCGGTACCCCACTAGTCACTGCCTGCCATTCTGAAACTGACCCGTTTATTCCTACTGTTTGCTTCCTGTCTCCCAGCCAGTTCTCTATCCACATCAATACTGAACCGCCAATACCGTGTGAATTAAGTTTGTATACTAATTTCTTATGTGGGACCTTGTCGAAAGCCTTCTGAAAGTCCACATATAACAAATCCACTGGTTCTCCCTTATCCACTCTACTAGATACATCCTCAAAAAATTCTATAAGATTCATCAGACATGATTTACCTTTCGTAAATTCCTGCTGACTTTGCCCAATGGTTTCACCACTTTCCAAATATGCTGCTACCCATCTTTAATAACTGACTCTAGCGGTTTCCCAACTACCGATGTTAGACTAACTGGTCTGTAATTCCCCGTTTTCTCTCTCCCTCCTTTTTTAAAAAGTGGGGTTACATTAGCTACCCTCCAATCCTCAGGAACTACTCCAGAATCAAAGAGTTTTTAAAAATTATCACCAATGCATCCACTATTTCTGGGGCTACTTCCTTAAGTACTCTGGGAGTTCAACGTTACCTTTATTTAAGTTCAGAACCCTTGTTTCTGAATTAATTATGTCACTCTCCATCCTGAGGATGAACTCAACCATATTATAGTTACTCTTGCCCAAGGGGCCAACTAACCCTTCCTCATTACTCAATACCCAGTCTAGAATAGCCTGCTCTCTCGTTGGTTCCTCTACATGTTGGTTTAGAAAACTATCCCGCATACATTCCAAAAAATTATCTTCCTCAGCACCACTGCCTATTTGATTCACCCAATCTATATGTAGATTGAAGTCACCCATTTTACTTCGGAGTCACGTGAGTGACTACGTGAAGAAGGCCCGCCTGGCACTAGAACGGCATTACGTCGACGCTGACGGCAGAAGCAAGAGCTGCAGAGCGTAGCTCCTCGCAGCGGCCGGAACGGACCCGCAGGTAAGTAGCAAAGAAAGTGGGGACGTTCTAAAAAAGTCGTTACGCTGGTAAAACCAGCAAAAGAGAAAGTAAAAGTAAAAATCAGAGTCACGCTGGCGTAATGATTGAGCCAGATAACAAAAAAGAAAATGGAGAAGTCTCAAAAGAAAATTTCGCGGGTAAAAAGATCGTCCCGGGGTGAAGCTAAAGAGTCGGGACAAGAGATTAGTGCGGATCCGGTTCCGATACCGGTGGCCGCTGATTCACCCGTTAGTGAGACTATAATTTCTCCAGAAATGCAAACCACGGAAGAAAATGTTCCAAGAAAAAGTAAAAAGAAATCTGTGAGGCCCATGGTTTCTGATAATGACTCTGATAATGAAAGTCCTCTGGATAATAAAGCTATATGGCTTAAAATGGAACATATGGAGAAAGTACTCCAAAATATAATGAGACAAGGGTCACAGTACCCAGAGGTTTCCCAAAATGAACCTGAGGGGTTTGAATATAATGAATATGGCTATGTGCCAAATTGGGAATTGAAACTCCAGACCCAGGATTAAGGGCGGAGTAAGTCTCATTGGATATAATTCCAAGTATATCAGGGCTGCAGAACACAGACCCTGCAAGTGGTGATGTAGATTATGAGTGCACACCACAAATAAAAAAGAAAAGGCCAGATGTGCCTGATATGGAAAAATATTTTGCTATACCTGAAGGAAGTGGTGAGGCTATGGAAGAAAGCCTAGCTGCCAGTATTAATTATATGGAATCTCACCAACTTGAAGATTCTGTGATGACTGAAACAGCAGAATTATATAAAACACCGGAAAATTGCACCTCATTGAAGGTACCTACGGTTAATCCGTCCAGATGGACGCCTTTGACTCCGGGCATGAGAGGACAAGAAATAAGATTTCAAAGAATCCTCAAATTGATTTCAGCTGCCATTACTGCTTTTGGAAGGCAAATGGAGGGGTCGGAAATGGTTAAAATCCAAAAAGATACTTTGGGCTTATTGTGCAATTCCTTCTATGAAATTAATTGTATGAGAAAAATTGCGATTCGGCCCATATTCCATCCAAGGTTTGCAGGTCTGTGTCGATCAAGTGGTGTTCAAGCTCCTGGTTATCTATTTGGAGAGAACCTGCCTAAGCAAATAAGAGAAATGGATGAAGAGGCTAAATCTATTAGCCACATGAGACCTTTCGTTTTGGACAAAAAAGGTATTTTTCGTCAAGAAGGGGATTTGATTTTGGAAGCAGATGCAAGAATATGATAAGAAAATATTTCCATCCGACTCAGCCTAATGTTCACCCGTGTACGGGGAGAAGGAGACCACCACGTTCATATGGAGAGGTACAAAAAATTTATTCAATTCTTAAAGAAACTGTGGACAAATCTCCAGTTGAAGGGAGATTACAAATGTTTTATAATGAATGGCTGGCCATCACATCTGATCGATTTATTTTACAAACAGTTTCAGGAGCTACTATTACATTTAAAGAAGGTGTTAATTCTCTGGTACAAAATAAACCTGCTTATGGTTTCATGTTTTCTGCAATTGAAGAGGCAGAAATTAATGTGGAAATTGACAAATTGTGTAAAAAAGGTGTTATTGAAAAAACTGTTGAACATCAATTTGTGTCAAACATATTTCCAAGAAGTAAAAAAGATGGTGGTTGCAGAATTATTCTGGACCTTACAAACTTTAATAAACTTGTCGAGTATAA
Source organism: Okamejei kenojei (assembly GCA_035221665.1). Taxonomy (NCBI): domain Eukaryota; kingdom Metazoa; phylum Chordata; class Chondrichthyes; order Rajiformes; family Rajidae; genus Okamejei; species Okamejei kenojei. Next base: position 74,614,585 of record CM069141.1, read on the forward strand.
ACATTTTAAGATGGAAACATTCAACACTACAAGACATTTGATATCAGCAGGTTGTTATATGGCTACAATTGATTTAAAGGATGCGTACTATTCAGTACCGATACATCAGTTCTTTCGAAGGTATTTAAAATTTAATTGGCTGGGACAGCTGTGGCAATTCAAAGCTTTACCAAATGGGTTAAGTTCAGCTCCCAGGCTCTTTACAAAGCTGTTGAAACAAGCTCTAGCACAATTAAGAGCACAAAAGCACATTATTATGGCTTATCTGGATGATATTTTAATCATCAATAGTAATCTGGAATCAGCTGAAAAATCAGTTTCAGCAACTAAAACTTTGTTTGAGAAATTAGGTTTCTTGATTCATCCAATTAAGTCCCAGCTGCAGCCAGCACAGTCAATTAACTATTTGGGGTTTGTGATTAACTCAGTTACTATGTTAGTAACTTTGCCAACAGATAAGATTGATGATATTCTAATGACCTGTAGGGGTCTCATTCACAAACCTTATCCCTCCATCCGAGAAGTAGCAAAAGTTATTGGTAAATTAGTAGCAGCATTTCCTGCAGTAGAATTTGGTCCATTACATTACCAAAACCTTCAAAGGGACAAAATAAGAGCTCTAAAAAAGAGAGCAGGCATTTTGATAGGCCTATGCAATTAACAAAAGAAGCTTTATTGGAATTGCAATGGTGGATTGAAAATGTCCCACAAGCTGCTAAAAACATTTTGATACAACAGCCTGAAGTAATTTTACAAACAGATGCTAGTGCTCTCGGATGGGGGGGGCAACAGATTAATTCACCAGCTGTGGGGGCAGATGGACTGTCCAAGAGGAAATGTTTCTCCAAACATATGGTATTAACTATTTAGATTTATTGGGAGCGTTTTATGGGTTAAAAGCCTATTGTTCTACAAAAAAGAATCTGCATGTACTGATTCAATTAGACAATAAAAAAGCTGTTGCATATATTAATCACATGGGTGGAGTCAGATCGGTATCATGAGATTGTCTGGTCAATCAGATATGGCAATGTTGTATTAAGCACCAAATTTGGATTTCGGCAAATTACATTCCAGGTAAAGATAATGTGGTGGCAGACAATAGATCAAGGGTGTTTAAAGACAACACAGAATGGAGGTTGAACCCAGTAATTTTCAGTAAAATTGTGATTCAATATGGGTTACCAGACATTGATTTGTTTGCATCAAGATTAAATCATCAATTGCCTAAATATGTGTCTTGGGAACCAGATCCAGATGCAGTAGCAGTAGATGCTTTTTCACTACATTGGGGGAATATGTTCTTTTATGCCTTTCTGCCATTTGCTCTGGTTCAGCAATGTCTGAAGAAAATAGAGCAAGATTCTGCCACAGGATTATTGGTGATTCCAAATTGGCCGACACAACCATGGTTCCCATTGATGTTAAACATGATTAAAGAACCATATATGTCAATTCCTAGCAGCAGTGATTTATTGATAAAACCAGTAACCAAAGAAATTCATCCATTACATGCTTATATGAATTTGTTAATCTGCAGGTTTTGACCAGACCACTACAAGAGCTTGGATTGTCGGATAGAACTATGGATATTATAGTCGCATCATGGCGAGATAGCACTCAGAAACAATATATGACACATATAAGGAAATGGGAACATTTTTGTAGACAATCAAATATATCCTATCATACTGTGAACATTGCAAACATATTGGAGTTCCTTGCCGAGTTGCATTTTGAACAGCACTTAAGTTATAGTGCCATTAATAGTGCACGTAGTGCCTTATCATCTTACTTAGGACAAATCTCTGACCAGAAATCAATTGGATCACATCCATTAATATCCAGATTTATGAAAGGAATCTTTAACAAAAATCCACCCAAACCATGATATACAGAAATTTGGGATGTCAGCATTGTACTTACTTTACTTAGGCAATGGACTCCAATCGAAGTTTTGTCATTGGAAAAGTTAACATTTAAATTAGTCATGTTAATGGCATTGGTTTCAGCTCAAAGGGTGCAAATATTACAAATGCTACATTTAGACTGTATGCATGTGGCTGCAGATAACATTGTGTTCTATGTTTACGATCTGATCAAACAAAGCAGACCAGGGAGAACTGGAGTAAAGGTAATGTTTCAAGCTTACCCTATTGATCCAACGTTGTGTGTAGTTAAACATTTGAATCAATATGTAAAAGTTACCAAAACTCTTCGAGGTGATGAAAAAACGTTAATGATTACGCATAAAAGCCACACACAAAAGCTTCAGTGCAAACAATTTCAAGGTGGTTAAAACAGGTGTTACTTTTAGCAGGAGTAGACACTGATGTGTTCAAATCTCACTCCACCAGGGCAGCAGCTACGTCCGCGGCGAAGTTACAGGACGTACCACTCGAACACATTTTAGAAACCGCAGGGTGGTGTAAAGAAGAAACTTTTTCAAAGTTTTACAATAAACCTGTTCACACAATGACATGTTTTGGACACGCGGTGTTGGGTTCACTATAATCACCTGCTTTGTTTCACTATCGATTGATATTATCGATTATGTTATCACTTATATCTTTTATCACTTTGTAATGGTTTCCCCAGATGTAAAAAGGGGGTTATTATATGTTCTTTTATCATTAAAAGATTTATGGAAAGAACTAAAACTAGTCTGGTAAAAGGTTTTTTACTCATGTATGTGTTGACCTAGCCGGACTGTCGTATGGAAGAATTCTATGACATGGAAAACACAGAAGCTTCAAAATCTTCACGTAGTCACTCACGTGACTCCGAAGTAAAATAGTAAGATTAAACGAGAACTTACCAGTTCGAAGTTTGATCGTTATTTTATGAGGAGTAACGATGAGGGATTGCATGCCCTCCACTCCACACCCTCATAAAATAAATGATCATCTAGTAGTTCTAAATCTATGGTGAGCCTTACTGTCTTACTCTGGCTATTGTGTTCTGTGTTTTTCATGCCACTGCTTTGAAGTATGCCGTTCTAGCGCCAGGCGGGCCTTCTTCACGTAATGCCTCATCGTTACTCCTCATAAAATAACGATCAAACTTCGAACTGGTAAGTTCTCGTTTAATCTTACTATTATAACTGTTTTACCTTTGTGGCACGCATTTCTAATTTCCTGTTTGATGCCATCCCCAACTCCACTACTACTGTTAGGTGGCTTGTACACAACTCCTACTAGCGTTCTCTGCCCCTTAGTGTTTCGCAGCTCCACCCCTATCGATTCCACATCCTCCAAGCTAATGTCCTTCCTTCCTATTGCATTAATCTCCTCTCTAACCAGCAACACTACCCCACTTCCTTTTCCTTTCTTTTTTTTTTTTTTTTTTTTTAAATATTTTTTTATTGTAGAAACAATATATACCAAGTACACTCTTATACGACATTGAGAGTTATATAATGTATAAAATTATAACATATTGATTATTGATTAGTACTATTTATGATAATTGTAGTATTATCCATTATACATTTCATTATTATTTATTTTATATAATTGGGAGTATATGTAGTATATTCCTAAAATAAGTAATACACTTAGATTTCTCAAATCATAGATATTCTTCTAATTACCAAATAGAAATCCCCGCTAATTTAACTACGTAGTACCCAATCTTAAACAAAAATTTTTTTTAATATTCATAATGTTATCAAAATATTAATAATGTTTGTATTATTGTTAATTTTATATTTCATAATTATTGTATAATTGAAAATACATAGTTTTTATATAATTACAAGTTTAAGACATCTATAATCTTTTTCATACGAACAGAAATAAGTGTGTACGTATTAAAAATTTATATAATATGTTTCTATAATTTTTTTCCTTAATTAAAGATAGAGAGATAGAGAAAAAGAATAGAAAATAGAAAAGAAAGTGTGAAAAGTTTGATGGAGATTGAAGTATTACTAAGTAATCCAATCTTGGAGATACATTCATGATTTGTTATGTGTATTTCTTCATCCACTCAGATATTCAGGCCTCAGTCAAGTCCCTGCGCCGAACCGTTGTGACCCTGTAGATATTTAATATAGGGAGACCATATCTCCTTGAAGAGATCTAACCTGTCCATGAGGACAAGTCTCAATCTCTCCAAGTGAAGTGTCTCCGTCATTTCTGTATTCCACATTTTAATTGTTGGGGATACAGGGCCTTTCCAAAATTTTAATATTAATTTTTTCCCAATTATTAAAAGAGTAGTCGATAAAAGTTCTATGATTCCTTGTAATTATTTGTTCCGTTTCCGGTATTCCAATTATGATTAACTTTGGGTCATAAATCATAGTAATATTAATAACTTTCGAGATTATTTTGAATATTTCATTCCAATATTCTAAAATCTTCGTACAATTAGTAAATGAGTGTGACAGAGTTGCTTCCATGATTTGACATTTATCACATATAGGTGATAGTTTTGGAAATATATTATGTAGTTTAGATTTAGAATAATGTAATCTATGTAAGATTTTAAACTGTATAAGTGCATGTTTAGCATTTAAAGAGCAATAATGTATATGTTGTAGGCTTTCTTCCCATATTTCTGGACTTATTATTTGACTTAGTTCATTTTCCCAGCGCTGTCTATGTATTTCCGATGATGGGATATCACTTTCCAACAAAATATTATAAATGTATGATATCATTTTTTCTGTATTTGGGTGTTTATTCAAGCATTCATCTAAAATTTCACTCTTTCTATTTCTAAGTTCTTGTGTATTTGCAGAGATATAGTTTTCTGATTTGTAAATATCTGAAATATTCATTATTATGAAGCCCGTAAGTTTGTTGTAATTCTTGAAATGAAAGAAAAGAATTATCCTTATAAAGATCCCCTATATTTAGAATTCCTTTATTTTTCCATTGTATAAAAGCTTTATCCATCATTGACGGTTTTAAACGTAAAATTGTTGGCAATTGTAAGAGCTAGCGGTATAAATTTTAGTTTTAGTGTTTTCTTTATTTGTTTCCAAATACGTATTCCACTTTCTATTATCAAATTTTCACTATAAATTTTCTTAGGTACATTAATATTAGCAAATATTATAGAGCTAATTTCAAATGGAAAACAGTCTTCTCTTTCCATTTTTAACCAATTTGGTTTATTATCTATTTCTCCTAACCAAAAATTCATAATTTCTAATGTTAACTGCCCAATAATAGAACATAAAATTTGGTAAAGCTAAGCCCCCGTTTATTTTAGCTTTACATAAATGTTTTTTTATTTATTCTATGATTTTTATAGTCCCAAATAAAGTTAGTGACTATTGAGTCTACTTTTTTAAAGAAATTTTTTAGAGAGATATATCGGGATTGATTGAAATAAATATAATAATTGTGGGAGGAAAATCATTTTTATTGCGTTTATTTTACCTAACATTGAGATAGGTAAGCTTTTCCAATATAAGATATTTTTATTTAATTTATTCATAATAACGGGAAATTAGATTTAAATAAAGAGTCAAATCTTTTTGTAACAAAAATACCAAGATATTTAATATTTTCATTTGTTATCTTGAAAGGAAATTGTTGTAATATCTGTAAATTATTCATGGTTATTGGCATAAGTTTCACTTTTATTCCAATTGATACTATATCCTGAAATTAAACCAAAATTCCGTTTATTAGTTTTAACAAATTACAGATACTTATTTCCGGTTTAGTAATATAAAGTAATATATCGTCCGCATATAACGAGATTTTATTCTAGTATCTTTAGTATCGTATCCATATATTTCTGGATGTAATCTTACCCTTTGAGCAAGGGGTTCGATTGCTAACGCAAACAGTAATGGTGATAAAGGACAGCCTTGTCTACAACCTCGAGATAAACTAAACTTAGTTGATAACATATAATTTGTTATTATTCTAGCTGTTGGATTTGCGTATAATAATTTAATCCAAGTAGTAAACTTATCACCAAGCTTAAAGGCTTCCATCACCGAAAATAGATAAGGCCATTCCACCTGGTCAAAAGCTTTTTCTGCATCCAACGAGATGACTACTAAGTCTTTTTTATCACTTCTTTTCGAATATATAATATTAAATAACCGTCTTAAATTATATGAAGAATATCTTTTAGGTATAAATCCTGTTTGATCAGGATGAATTAATTCGTTAACAATTTTGCTTAGTCTTTGTGCAAGAATTTTTGTTAAAATTTTTTGATCCGTATTTAATAAAGCAATTGCTCTATACGATCCTGGGTCATCCAAATCTTTATTTATTTTGGGTATAAGTGTTATAATAGATTCGTTCAATGTGTCTGGTAATTTCTCTTGTATATATATCTGTTCATATAATGATTTTAAATATGGGACCATTTGGGCATGAAAAATTTTATAAAATTCCGAGCCTATACCATCTGGTCCTGGAGTTTTACCATTTTTTTAAAGATTTAATAGATTCTTGGATTTCTTTTATTGAAATATCGGCATTTAAAAATTCTCTATTTTGTAAATCTAATTCTTTTAAGTTACATACATTTAAAAAGGCATCTATTTCTGTTTTTATTTACTGTTGTGTTACCAGTATAACAAATTTTTATAATATTGCATAAATCTTTCATTAATATCCTTGGGTTGTATTAATAATTCACCGTTTTGTGATTTAATCCTATGTATAATTTTTTCCGCTTCAATTTTCCTTAATTGTCGAGCCAATAGTTTTTGTGGTTTGTCTCCAAATTCAAACAACAATTGTTTAGTATGTTGGTAGTATTTTAAAACTTGATCAGTATATATTTTATTTAATTTATACTTCAATGCTACAATTTTATTATGTATTATTATCTGCTTTTGTTGCATTCTGTATATCTAATTGTTTGATCTCCCTTTCTAAGTCATGTTGTTCCTTCCGAATCTTCTTATTATGGAATGCTTGTGAAGAAATCATAATTCCTCGAAGATATGCTTTAAATGTTTCCCATAATAAAGAGCGAGATATTTCTGGTTGATCATTTATTTCAAAAAACATCTTAATCTGAGTTATGATGTATTCCTGAGTTGTTTTATTTTTTAAAATTTGTGGATTAAGTTTCCATTGTCCTAGATTTCCTGTTTTACCATTTATTTTAATTTTAAATGTTAATGGTGCGTGATCTGAAATTATAATATTATGATATTTGGATTCGTAAGTAAGTGAGATAAAGCTTTGCATCTACTAGGAAGTAATCTATTCTTGAATAGGTTTTATGTACTGGCGAGCAGAAGGAATATTCTCGACCAGTAGGATTTTCTGTTCTCCAAACATCTTTAATGTTAGACGTTTGAATGTATGCGTTTAATAAATCACTAGAATGCGATTTAGTTTTCCTTTGTTTTTGAAGATCTATCTAAATAAGGGTCTAATGTACAATTAAAAATCTCCTCCAATTATCAAATTGTAGTGTGTTAATTCTGGAATATTATTAAGTACTTTCTTAAAGAATAAAGGACTATCAAAATTTGGACCATAAGATGTTAACAAAAATCATTTTTTTCCCTATTTATTTCTCCTATTACAATAATGTATCTGCCATCTTTATCAGATATAGTAATATATATGCTTAAATAAAGTACCTTTACGAAATAATATTGCTACGCCTCTTGAATTTATGTGTAAAGGAAGAGTGATATATTTTATCTATCCATTTAGCTTTTTCAGCCTATTTTCAGCGTCTTTCTTTAGGTGAGTTTTCTTGAATATAAATTACATCAGCTTTCATTGCCTTTAAGTGTGTCAATATTTTTCCTCTTTTTATTGGTTCATTGATACCTTTAAATTCCAACTGCAAAAGGTTAATCCCTCGTTCCCCATATTTCTTTTTAAATCCTGCATTTTAGGTTTGTGGGAATCTAGAATAGGGTCCAAGGTCCGCGCAGTAGACTTAACCTTACACCCGAACACCGAGTAGATGAATTTTAGATCTCTTTTATGTGCTTCACGAGTGTATCTCCATTGTTCCAGTATATAGCTCCATTCAAACTGAAAGATATAGTAAAATAAAAAAATAATGAAAAGTGAATAAAAAGCTTAGTAAGGTGTATAAAGAATAGAAGAACTACAAATAAAATATTTGTAGTTTGTGAAAGCCAAGTTGTGTTGGCTATTAATCTAAAGGCTTCCGGCATTGATGTTATTAATTTAGCCAGCTCCTAATTTTAAGGAATTATTATTCCATGATAATATTTTAACGGAATATAGTATTAAAGAAATGAAAAGAGTGATATTAAACATCATAAAAGTATATATATCTAAGATTAGTTTAAAAAAAATCCAATTATAGAGCCACAGTTAAAGAATTTTTTTTTTAAAATACAAAAAAATAGAAGTCATTATTAAAAGAGGGAGAAATATAATTGAGGGGGGGATATCTCCAAATGTAACAGGACATAAGATATTAATTATTAGTAGTATTAATTAGCAATAGTGCACAGTCTTGGTTAATAACAGTCATAGTAATAATAAAACCGCGTTTATAATTTTAGTAGGTGTTGTTATTTGTTTGTGTTAGTTGTATATTATGAATAATTGTCAATGTTCGGTGAGCTTCTTCCAATCCGGGAAAACATTTCGTTCCATACGACATTGTCCATTCCTTCTGATTTCTTCTAATTCCATGTTGTCGTATAAAGTTTCATAAAATGTTAAGAGACCGTACTAGGTCTTTAAAAATAGTAAAAGGCAGTATATTTGCTTGTAGATGGTTTTCAAGTGTCAAACTGCTTTGCAAATTCCATTGCTTCTGATGGAGTCTTGAAAAAGTGTTCCACGTTGTTATAAGTAACTCTTAAGATGGCTGGGTAATTCAGACCGTATCTCAAGTTTTTACACCCCTCATAAGGTTTTTGGCTTCGTTAAAACGCTTTTCGTTTTCTGGCAACCTCTGGGGATAGTCTCGATAGATACTGATTCTTTGTCCTTGAAACATCAGATTCTTTGTTCTCGAGGCTCTTCGCATAATGTCCTCGAGGGGTGAAATCATATTGTAACTTGACGATGATTTGTCTTGGGGGGGCGTTTGTACGGGTCTGGCTTCTGCCGACTCGATGTGCACGAGCTAAAACAGGCATATCATCCAAAGATAAAACAGCTTGCAGTAATTTAGCAGTGAATTCTCGAGTGTCTTCGTGTTTCTCTAGACCTTCAGGAATCCCTGCAATCCTCAAGTTCTGCCTTCTTTGATAGCCTTCCAGCTGCGTGCATTTATGTTACTTTGGATAACAACTCCAGTAGAACGGTTCTTGTTCTGTTATCAGCTTTGCTGTAGACACAGTACTAGCCTCCGCTATCTTTTCAAGGTTTTTAATGCCATCAACTTGTTGTTCGACCACTTTTGCAATAGGGTCAATCTTATGTTTAAAGTCTTTTTTAACATTTTCAAGTTTACCCTCCATCTTGCGTTCCAGGTTATTAATCATATCAATGATTTCATTCTTCAATATTTCTGATTCTTTTCTTGAACTTATTATCAATTTGTGTCTTTGTATCTTTTTGAAATTCACACCATTGATTTTTCATCAAGTCCATCTGATTATTAATTTGAGATATTTCTTCCTTATATCTCCCTGTATTACTTTCATTTCTTTCTTTATATCTTTCATTTCTGCTTGAACTCACGTTTTAAATCAGCCATCTGATGAGAAATAAAAGTTTTCAAGTCCTCACCTCCTGTGTCTGCTTTCCTGGAAACGTCTTCCAAGGAGCTGGCCCTACTCGAGTCCGAGGCTTCTCCAGGCCTTCTCCGGTCTCGCCCGGGTTTTTTTCGAGCTTTTGTTTTTCTCGGTAGGGCTCCGTGCCGTCATGATTTGTCGCAGGGCTGATGACGTCAGCCGGTACCGTCGGTGTTGAGGCGGCAGACAGTGAAAGCAGTCGATCGGTAAGTTCTTTTAAATCTGTTTAAATCCCCGTTTTTTGAAAAATTTTTGCGGAGCTGGCTGGTGCTGTGGTTTACCGCTCCATAGCGCCACCGGAAGTCCTTCCTTTTCCTTTCTGTCTATCCCTCCTGAATATTGAATACCCCTGGATGTTCAGCTCCCAGTCTTGGTCACCCTGGAGCCATGTCTCCGTGATCCCAACTATATCATAGTCATTAATAGCTCTCTGCACATTCAAGTCATCCTCCTTATTACGAATGCTCCTTGTATTGAGACACAAAGCCTTCAGGCTTGCTTTTACAACACTCTTACCCCTTATACAATTATGTTGAAAGTGGCCCTTTTTGATTTTTGCCCTGGATTTCTCTGCCTGCCACTTTTACTTTTCACATTGCTACCTATTGCTTCTACCTGCATTTTACACCCCTCTGTCTCTCTGCTCACACATTTAAGAAACCCACCACCTCTTATTCTCTGTTTATTATTTTTTTCTTCTTTCCCCCCTACATGTTGGGTCTGAATGCTTCCCTTCTCTGCCTCCTGCCTCACACACTGTCTACTAGCTTTCTCTACTTAAGTCACTCCCCCCAACCATTTTAATTTAAAGTCTACCCAGTAGCCTTTGCAAATCTCCCTGCCAGGACAATGTCATATTGTCCGGCAGGGAGTCCACCTGCCCCTGACCCAGTAAAAGTCCTGAACACTTACTCCAGTTAATCCTGGTGGACGATGCAGCCAGGAAGACCTGCTAGCATTCACGCATCCGCTGCAGGTCACCAGGGTCAGTGAACATAAGGAGTACATCATCGGCATAAGCTGAAAGAACCACATCCACCGAGGTCCTGGTAGAGCCAGGCCTGTCAACCGCCTCCGAAGAAGAGACAGGAACGGCTCCACACAGACCGAGTACAACTGACCAGACATGGGACACCCCTGGCATACCCCCCTCTCAAAGTGAATGGGAGCCAACAACACACCATTAAACTTCATGATGCACTACGCAGCAGCATACAAAAGCCGGACCCGGGCCTAAAAAAAGGGATCCAAATCCGAACGCTTGCAGCGTCCCGAAGAGGTCGTCATGCTCTACCTGTCATAAGCCTATTCCTGATCAAGGGACAGAAAAGCAGCTGACTGACAGATGAATCTGGTCCCGAAACAGGTGGATGTTATCCTGAATGGACCGGCCAGGTACTGTATCGGACTGGTCCGGGTGGATCAGTTGGGATAGCACCGTTCCCGTGGAAAACATTATACTCCGTACAGAGGAGAGAGATCGGACGCCAGTTGTTCAACAGGCAGAGTTTGCCTTTCTTGGGCAGCAGGACAACGACTGCCCTACTCTACGAGAGGGACATCTTCCCAGTCGCCAGGCTCACCCCCAGAACCTTCATGTAATCACTCCCCAGGATATCCCAGAAGGTGCAAGTGAACTCTACTGTCAGCCCATTCAGCCCAGGGGACTTGCCCCTCCTGAGCTGGTGCACGAGTCAACTCCGCCGATGATAAGGGGTCATCAAGAAGTTCAAACGCCTCCCTGTCTACAGTCGGTAGACGTTCCCACAGGACCCGCTGAGCCTCCCCGCTGAATCCATCTGCGGAGAACAGGGACCATAAAAGGACCTGACTAAAGCACCGATCCTCTCCGCTCCCCACCCTTTCGCCAGAGGGATAAAGAAAGGCAAAGCTCGGTCCAGATCTTGCAGCATCTGGACCCGCGACCTCACGTAAGCACCTCCGGACTGCTCAAGCAGCAGGTTCCTCAAAGCTTCCTTCTTCTCCTGATATTCTCCCCACTCACAGGAGTCCTCACCAACCCAACCCTGGCGAGTCTCTGCATCGAGTAACTCCCTCCGAATCACTCTCCTGCCTTCCAGTCGACCCCCTCGTGTATTCCTGACAAAATAGATGGATGTAAGCCTTTCCCACATCCCACCACTGCCTCAGGGAAGGGAAGCTCCTCTGCCCTTCTCTCCACTTCACCCAAAACTGACTGAATGACTCCCGAAAACACCCTCCAGCAGCCGGTTATTAAAGTGGCAGTAGGTGGACCCAGCCTGTGTGTGCGCTGGAATAAAGTCCACTCATACCAGACAATGGTCCGAGCTCGGCACCAGCCGTATTGAGGCCGATGAGACATGGGAGACATACACAGCGGGGATGTACATGCGATCGATGCGGGAACCACCCCCTCAGACCTCCACGAAAAAGCGCTGGAATCAGCATTGACGTTCCGCCATGCATCAACCAAACTCAAAGGAATCAATCAAATCTCTCAGCTTCTTCACTACAGCAGGGGCACACCAGAGCGATCTCGCTCCTCAAGCGATCTCACACCTCAAGTGTGCAATTGAAATCCCCACCAAGGAAGACATACTCTCCACTCTCAATAGTGCTCAACAGAGCAGCCACCTCCTGAAGTAGGCAGGCCTGCATCGTGTCAGGGCTGGGGGTGTACACGTTAACGAAATGTAACGGCATGCCATCCAGGCTCACGGCCAGATAGAGCAAACGGCCTGGCACCACTTCGTGCAACTTCAGGATCACTGGCTGGAAAGTAGGGGCCAACAGAAAAGCCACCACACTTGAATTTGTGCTGAGGTGGCTCATGTAGACCCTTCCCACTCCATTCGCCAGGTGGGTTCATCACTGACAACAGTATGCAGAAAACTCACTGCATATTTCCCCTCTCTGAGGACTGATAGATGATGAAATCTATGAAAGTCCCCCTTACCGTCATTTAAGTTTAGATTAGCAACTGTGAATGTGACAACACGCTAGAATTTTTTCCTCACGCTCCTCATGGGAGCGGGGATCCTTTCTCTTAGGAACTTCAAAAAGTACCCAAACTGACGCTTCTCAGGCTCGGGAAGACCAATGTCTTTGCTGCCAAGGATAATGTCAAGTGTCTTAACAAATCCTGGCAGATCCATCCAACATCTCCCAGCTGCCTCCATTTTAGTCTTAGAGCACTTGTTTATTTTCAGATAGTCCCAAATCTCGCAGATAACAGCCCATTGTGACACAGCACTGGAGTCCGGGCAATTCGCCAACACACTGACACCTGGAGCACCATCCTCCACTATACTGTGCTGAAGGTTATCATCTGAGTTGGAGGACTACAGCTAGCTGTCAGCCAACCCACCCACTGCACAAGCTGGCTCCATCACTCTGTGGGCATGGCACCACCCCCAGGATCAATGTCGAGGGAGGGTCCCGATACCCCTGACAGCAATAAGCTGTCCGATGAAAGGCCAAGCTCCTGAACTCTCCCACCACCCCCTGGGCCTGGGGAAGAAAAAATAAGAGGCATCCCCAGTGCCCATGGTACGCAGGCACCCCCAGATTCTGAATGAGGGTACACGCCCGAAAACAGCCCCGACCCCCATTGCACCCAGGGTACCCGCTCCACCGGCAACACCCAGAGAGTCTCTACACTCCACCCCCAGGGGAGTAACCCCACTAAGGCCCACTGAAAGAGCTGGTGTTTCTGGAGTCTCCCCTACAACCTCAGCCAGTGGGGCAGCACACCCCACAGCAATTCTCGTGGTTCTAATAAGGAGCACAGACTGGAAAACTGCCCCATTCTCGAGTCTCCCACTTTTCGTTGTCTCTGCTCATCCCCCATCGCAGGGCACACATTTCCAGGGGAGCCAACCCCCAAATCAGGTGTGATAACACCCTTGGGAGGCCCCTGAAATTAAGTGATGTCCTCTGACTCAGAGGACACATTCCCGGGGGAGCCAACCCCAACAACCGGTGATATAACACTGTCGGAAGGCCCCTGAGACGAGGGGACAACTATCAGTCCAGAGGACATTTCCAGGGGAGTCAACCCCTGTAACTGGTCTGGTAACACCCTCAGAAGGTATCTGAAACAAAGGCCCAACCTCCGGCCCAGAGGACATTAGTTCTTGGCCACCATCATCAACAAGGGTGGAAGGTCTCGAAGTAGGCGTCCTCCTTAATTTGGGCCACGGCCTTGCTCTCCCTCTCCGGGCCCCCACCTTCTTTTAGTCCCGCTGGCATGCGCCGGTGAGGTGATTTCCATCATGGAAGGGTCCTCCGCCTCCACACTACCCGCTGCTTCTTTTCTGCCCTACGTTCAAGCTCCCCTGCCCCCTTCTGAACCTCCTCAGCTCCTTGCTGAGTCACACTAGGTACGTCTTGGACCTCACTGGGGCCACATGCACCCCTTGGGTGAGCTTATGTCAGGGAAAGGGCCCATCCACATGCGATTGACTTGCTTTGAGGTGCTTATTCTTCTTTTTGGACTTCTTCTTCCTCTGCACCACCCATACCCCCTCTCACCCCTTTGCCCTTCCCCTGCGCCTCGTTGTCAACTACCGCCACAGGTTCAGGACGAAGGGGGCGGGGGGCAGCACAGCCCTGTGCCGCAGAGTTGGAGCTGGCAGCCCCAGAAGGGTCAGCAGTGCTGCCCCGGGTCACCGAGGCAGAACAGGCCTCCCCGGACGGGCCAGCAGTATATCCCTGGGCCACTGCGTTAGGATTTCTAGCATCGGCCCGGCAATTGGGACAATCCTTGCGGAAATATCCAAACTCTCTGAACGCATTACCGTGCCTCCCCCCAACTCCAACGCACATGGTAGAGGTCACCCTCAAGTTCCACAACAAAGCTCCCCTCAGTGCCCAACCCCACTTCCACCTTCATGAAATCCCGCCTCTTGAAACGCTGATCCCTTTGAGACATGGGTTATTCCAGAAGTGCATAAGCCTAGTCAACGTAGACTGCCCCTCCACAATTTTGGCCAAGTGTGGAAGAAGATGCGCATCCCGGATGAACATGGGGACGTCCCGCAGGAGAACCGGTCTCACGGCGGGCACCCATGGTTCCACCCATACAAAGATCCGCCCCCACTGTGGTCCCCTTCTCCACAGCTAAGGCCACATCTTCCTGGGAATTTAGTATCATCCCACACTTCCCTCTTGCAAGTCTGAAGAAGGGTCTCGACCCGAAACGTCGCCTATCTCCTTCGCTCCTTAGATGCTGCTGCACCCGCTGAGTTTCTCCAGCTTTTTGTGTACCCTTCCCTCTTGCAACCTCGGCAGAGGCAATTACATCCTTCTGGAAAAGATCATGCATGCCCTGTGTTATAGCACCCCTGCTCCACAGGAACTTGGTTTGGGTTCCGAGATCTTGTATTTTCTAGCACCCAAGTCAACATAACACTCATCCTTGATGGGCCCCAAAGCCGCAGCCAAAACCGCAGCTGCGTAACTCCGAGTCCGAGCGAGCCCCCGCCATCTTGACCATGGCACAAACGAACACCAGGGACACCAGCAACTCAGCTCAAGAGTGATCTCAGAGTCAGTCGCAGTCTGAAAAAGCAACAGAAACAGTTCTCTCCAGCCGAGTAAGGAAAATCCCCACGCTCAACTCCACAGCCGAGAGCAGCTCTTGGGAGGCTTTTCAAAGCCCTTCCGAGCCTCCAGAAACAGCCGGAGTGAAAAGCACCTTCTCATTTATCCCAGGCATCCTGTTCTGGGCAAAACGGTATGGGGGAAGAGATCCGGTGTTAGAAACGACAAAAACACCGCACACATTCCTACTCCCCGGTCTCCAGGCACTCTTGGCAATCCGCCAGCCACAGCCGCTCGCACGGCGCTCCAGACGAATGCACGAATTCCACACTTAATGGAGAGACCCTTTAACAAAGGACAGTTTCTGCAGTTTCTGTCCCTCTTCCTTCAACAAATATCCTTGAAAGGTTGCTTTGAAACTTCTCCGGCGTCAAAGCAGAGAGAGACACAACATTTCTCTCTCTCTCTCTCTCTCTGTAACTCTCTCTCTGTATCTCTCTCTCTTAATATATAGATGGTGCACATTCAGCGTAGCTGTCCCTTCTCCTGGACCCCATGCTGTGCAGATTGTCAGCCATGGTTTCTACTGGAATGAGGGGAGCCCTGGGTCTATAGACAAGGGTTCGTCAAGTTCTGGTTGTCAGTGGTGCTTATGCCATTCTTTCCTGCCTGTTGGCTGAGCCGGTCAAGGGGCTCCATAGCTTGCACAGCGGCCTGAGGTACCACTGCACCCTGGTCCACAGCTGGCAGGCTCCTTAGATAATGTTCCATTACCACACGATCCACAACTTCCTCAGAGTTATGCCGGTCGGGCTGGAGCCAGCAAGTGGCGAGACCCCTTCGTTGGGGCATCTCAGGTCAGGAAGGTTTGTTGGGTGGTACTTCCAGTCATGGACTTGCTCTGCCATGACCTCGGGGAAGAGGTCAAGGCATCACAGTCTGCAGCCATTGCACATGTAGCAATAAATAAGCCTGCCGGGTCTCACCACTCAGGTATGGTGTCAAGATGTGCAGGGCCGGCCTTAAGCCGATTGGACCGATTGCTCCCAATTTGGCCCCGCGCCGAAGGGGGGGGGGGGGGGGGCACGCGCCGTGCACGGCTTGGCAATGCAGATACTGGTTTATACCAAAGATAGACACAAAAAACTGGAGTATCTCGGTGGGTCAGGCAGCATCTCTGGAGAAAAGGAAGGTGACGTTTCGTGTCGGCGCCGACAATGTAGTGCAGAGCAAAGATAAGGGGTGTGGGCTGACGGAGGGTCGGAGCGAATGATGGGCCCCGCACAGCAGCGGCCAACAATAGGAGATTTGGCAGCGACAGCGGCAGCAGCTCCTCCTCGTCCTCCAGCACCCCGCCCGCCAATCCGCTAACGGCGAAACCGCTTTCAAAACAAACTCTCCCATACGCCGAGGCCGGGAGGAGGGAGGGAGGGGGAGGCCCCCTTTCGCCGTCTGAGGCACCTACACCGCTCGGGCCCACACCTTGCTGGAGGAGGGGAGGCGGTGGACAGCAGGGTGATGATACCGTCCCTGTCCGATGAGCGCTAACCTTCCTTCACCCCCCCCCCCTCTCTCTCGTATGCCCCCCTTATCCTGGGACCCCTCCTCTCCACTAATCCCCATTCCCGCCTCTATTCAGTCCTCACTGACATCCCTTATCCTCCCCTCCCCATCTCCTCCACCCCCCCCCCATCTATTCATCCTGCACTGATCTCCCTATTCATCTCACATTGATTCTCCTGCTACCCCCATCCCCCCCATCCATCCTACACTGGTCCCCCAATTCATCCTGTACGCACCTCCTTTCCCATCCATCCTGCACTGCGCCCCCCGATCCATCCTGTACTGATTCCCTCATTCATCTTTTAGTGGCTGGCAACAGGGAAAAAAAGTTAAGTGAATGCCTTGTGGAGTAATCTACTCTCGGCTCGGATAGATCTACCCCGGGTGAAGGGGGGAGAGAGGGGTGGAAAGAGAGTAGAGGGGTGGAGGGGGAAGAAAGGTGTAGATGGGGAGGGGTGTGTGAGGAGGAATGGAGAGGGGGAGGTCCCTCATGGTCTCAGGGCAGCGCTCCCGCCCCTTCAGTCTCCGTGATTCACGCACACAGCCCAGGCTCTACCCCTCTCTCTCCCCTGGGTGACACGGTGAACAATACAGGGAGGGCCAGGCCGGGGTTTGGAACAACGTTTACAAACCTCGGCCTCGTCCCACATGCATTCGCCCGGATCCCGGCACCCGCTCCCGTCGCCGGCCTTCTCCCTTCCTAGGATGGGGCTGAAGCCTAACATTTAATGCCTTGACTGTTTTTTTGCCAATAGTTATTGGTTTCCCAGGATCTAGTTAATTAAATTACTTTTTTTTCATTTCACAGTCAATAAAACAAGCGGTATTGTAACTATGTACTTTTCAGATGTACGCTTACATGTATGCAATTTTACATTAAAGTGTAGCTTAGATCTGTTTGGTCCATTAACTCGCATGCACTTTTTAAGCACACATTTGATTACTTATATTTCATAGAGATATATAGTCTATAATAGACTTTATTTGTATTTCTATGATTCTACAGATCTTGGCTGGGAACCTGGGGCTCACGAAAATTGTTCCCAATTGGGCCCCGCACCTCCTAAGGCCGGCCCTGAAGATATGCATCCAATTCCTGACACGCCCATCCTTCCCTCTCAGCAGTCATTTAAAATGTGTTAAAAAAAATGCCAAGGTATGCTTTCACATGCACCCCAGGGCAATGTGCTTTCACTGGCACAATTTTTTTTTTGTTTTTTTTTTAATTTCAAAATATACTTGATTCAAATGATAAATATATACAATACATGAACCTTGCAGAAAACCCATTCGCCTTTTTCGGGGGCTGTACAAATTGATGAATACAGTTTAGACATTTCTTTTTCACAAATCAGTCCCCCACTCGTGCCACTCATGTGGCACAATGGCGTGGGATACCTTCCCTTATATTGAGGGGCGTCTCCACCATACCGTATCCCCCATGTCCAGCGGCGGAAGGGCCTTAGACTGTGGCCCTCCCCCACCGAGCCTTGGCGTTGGCTGCACCGAGCTTCAGTGCGTCCCTCAGCACGTACTCTTGCAGTCTGCAGCGGGCCAGTCGGCAACATTCCCTGACGGACATCTCGCTCTGCTGGGTGGTGAACAATGCTCGGGCAGACCAAAGGGCGTCTTTTACCAAGTTGATGACCCTCCAGCAGCACTCGATGTCAGCCTCTGAATGTGTCCCTGGGAACAGTCTGTAAATCACCGTGTCCTCTGTGACAGAGCTGTTTGGGATAAAGCGTACCAGGGATCCTTGCATTTTTCTCCAGACTCTTTTAGCAAACCCACACTCTGTAAAGAGGTGGGCAACCGTCTCCTCGCCATAGCAGCTGTCCCGAGGGCAACGTGCACTGGCAGTGAGGTTCCGACGGTGCAGGAAGGATCTGACTGGGAGGGCTCCCCTCACCGCCAGCCAAGCCAGGTCTTGGTGCTTGTTGGTGAGTTCTGGCGATGAGGCATTTTGCCAGACAAGCTGGGCAGTCTGCTCAGGGAACCATGCCACCGGGTCCATAGAGTCCTTTCCCTGCAGTGCCTGCAGGACATTCTGTGCTGACCACTGCCCGATGGACATGTGGTCAAAGGTGTTGGTCCGGAAGAACCCTTCCACTGACGACAGATGGGGCGGCAATGTCCAGCTGACTGTCTTCTGCTCGGATCCAGGGTAGGTCCGCAGACTGATTAGTATCTGCGACCAGTTTGAGTCGGCCACGGGAGCCAGGGTGAACCGCAGGAAGAGCGAGGCCATGCTCTTTGGCAACTGGCCCGACAGATCTTCTGTCCCCTTCACCATCAAGCCTGACTTCTTGAAGGTGCTGGGGATCTGGTTCGGGGGGGCTGAGGCATGTAACAAAAATTGGCTGGAGCGGATAGCCAGGGTGGGGAGGAAGCTGGAGCTGTGGAGGCAACGCTCCCTCTCCATATCGGGAAAAAATTTGGTCATCAGGTGTGAAGTGCTCTCAGGGCTGCTGTACTTGTCACAAGTGTGGCCTGTCCCTCCCTCCTACGCCACAGGGATCACCCGGGCCATCTTCCAGTTCATCTGGGGGTCGAGGATGGACCGGGTGCGATGGGCCACAATGTACAAGTCAGCAGACAACGGGGGTAAAAGCGTGCCCAATGTCGCCCTCATTCTGATGGCCTCCTTCGTGTGTGGCTGCATCAGGCGGAGTGTAGAGCCAAGGCACGTGGGCACCAAGTGTCACTACCTGCTGAGGTTCTACCTGTCCCCGGTGTTGAGAAGGATGGGCCTGGCGCAGGTGCCACGCAATGTGCCAGTCAGCTGGACATTGCCACCCCATCTTTCACTGGCACAAAGCAGCAGTGATTCTGTTCCCCCAGCAAGGTTATGGGTCTACTCTTCGGTTGCTGCTGTTGTTCTCAGGCAACTCACTGTTATTCAATGCTGGTCTCAGTTGAATGCCAGATCAGTCCCTCAGGACCCAGTACTCAGGCCCATATTCTCCACCAATGTGGCATCGGTCATGACACCACATCAGCAATAAACACACTGGAACACAGAGCAAGGTGAACTCTCAGAATGGGCTTTATTTCACAAAACAAGATAATCCCTTTCCCACCTCCCTCACCCCCAGGGTTTATAAGGACAAGGATAAGATGAATTGGTCCAATAACCATTAATCAGATGCAACTGTTGCTCGTTTGCCCGTGGCTGGGAATCGGAGCGGACCTTAAAATGGACATGTTGTCACAATATATAAATGTAAATGTAGATGGGTTGTTGAGTAAGTTTGTTGCCTATACTAATATTGGTGGAGTTGCCGATAGTGAGGAATGCTCCTAGATCACAGAGCACGATAAAGTGTAAGAAGAGAGTATGCAGTTAATGGCAAGACCAGCAAAAGCATTGATGTGCAGAGGGATCTTGGCGTCCAATTTCATAGTTTACAGAAGGTGGCAGCAGAAGTAGATAAGGTGGTAAAGGAGATAAATTGTGTGCTTACCAGCATTGTGAGGGCGATTGAATACAAGAGCCTGGAAGTTACGATGCAGCTGTATAGGACTTTGGTGAGGCCACATTTGTAGTATTGTCTGCAGTTCTGGTCGCCCCATTACTGGAAAGATAGTTCATAAGATGTGAAGGTTTTCGAGAGGGTGCAAAGGAGGTTTACCAGAATGCTACCTGATTAGTTTAGTTTAGTTTATTATTGTTACATACACTCAGGTACAGCGAAAAGCTTTTTGTTGCATGCCATCCAGTCAACGGAAAACCTATACATGATTACAATCACGCTGTCCAGAGTGTAGACATACAAGATAAAGGGTACAACATTCGGTGCAAGAAAAAGTCTGATAAAGTTTATTAAAGATAGTTCAAAGGTCTCCAATGTGGGAGATGGGAGATCGGGGCTGTACTCTCTCTGGTGAAAGGACTTTTCAGTTGCCAGTTGTCATGGTTTCAACGACAGGGAGAGGTTGGATAGACTTTAATTTGCTTCGCTGGAATGTCGGAGGTTGTGGGGAGAGTTGATAGAAGTAAACACAATGATGAGAGGCATGGATAGGTAGATGGGCAGAACCTTTTATCCAAGGGTGGAAAAGTCCAACACTAGAGGTCATAGCTACAAGGTCGGGTGTCTTAGGGTATCTCCTAGTCATGCAGCAAAGAAACAAGCACTTTGACTCAGCTAGACCATGGCAACCAAGGTGCCCCATCTACACTAGTTCCACCTGGCCATGTTTGGCCCAGATCCCTCTTAACCTTTCCTTTCCATGTACATGTGCATATATATTTTTAATGGTATTGTATCTGCCTCTCTTACAGTACCTCCCCCGGCAGCTCATCTCTTGTACCCATCACCCCGTGTTTGGAAAATATTCCCCTTCAGATTCCTATTAAATAATCCCTCTCTGACCTTCAACCTAATCCTCTGGTTCATGATTCCCCTACTCTGGGAAATAGACTACCCATCCTATCCATACCCCTCATGATCATATACAACTCTGTAAGATCACCTCTCATCCATGCACTCTCCGCAGAATACAGTCCTAGCCTGGTCAACCAGTCCTTATAGCTCAGTCCCTCAAGTCCTGTTCAGGTAAATCTCTACATTCTTTCTAGTTTAACAACATCTTCCCATAGCTGGGTGACCAACTCTGATCACAGTACTCCAACTGTGGCCTCACAGGCACCATGTACAGCTGTAACATCCAAACTTCTATCTTCAAAATCCTGATTGATGAAGGCCAAAGTGCCAAAATCCTTTTTGACCACCTTATCAACCTGTGCTACCAATTGCAATGAACTATTCACCTGCATTCTGAGATCTCTGCTCTGCAAAACTCCCCAGAGTCCTGACATTTACAGTGTAGATCCCATCCTGATTAGTGTTCCCGAAATGTTGTACCTCACATTTATCTGTATTAAACTATTAACCATTCCTCTGCCCCCTTGCCAACTGATCAAGATCCTGCTGCAATTTTTGTCAACTATTGTTGCTGTCAACAATAACAGTCACTTTAATGTAATCTGCAAATTTACTTATCATGCCTTGTAGGTTCACATCCAAATTGTTGATTTAAACCACAAACAGCAGTGGATCCAGCACCAAATCCTTGAGGCACGCATTAATCAGAGTCCTCACGTCCATAAAACAATGTTCCACCATCACTCTCTGTTTCCTTACATGAAGCCAATTTTCTATCCAGGCCATTAGCCACCTTTGGATCCCTTCCAGAACAGCTACCATGCAGAACCTCATCAGATGCCTTGCTGAAATCTATGTAGAAAATGTCTACAGCTCTGCCATCACTCTCCAAACCTGTCTTATCCATGTACCTGTCTAAATATTTTCCCCTTCTCCTTGAACCTATGCCCTCTAGTCCTCGATTCCCCTACTCTGGGCAAGAGACAGTGCATCTTGCTGATATATTCCTCTCATGATTTTGTACACCTCTATAAGATCGCCCTACTAAACCTCTCTCTACAGCTCGCATCCACCAGTCCTGGCAACATCCTCGTAAATCTTTTCTGAACCATTTCATCATGCGTGACAATATCTTTCCTATAACATGGTGCCCAGAACTGAACACAATATTCTAAAAGCAGTCTCACCAACATCTTACACAACTGCAACATGACCTCCCAACTTCTATACTCAATACTGTGACTGATGAAGGCCAAAGTGCCAAAAGCCTTTTTGACCACCCTACCCACCTGCGACTCAACCTTCAAGGATCCATGCACCAGTACTCCTAGATCCCTCTGCTCTACAACACTACCCAGAGGCCTACCATTTACTGTGTAGGCTTTGCCCTTGTTCGACATCGCAAAATGCAACATTTCACTCTTCTCAGTATTAAATTCCATCAATCCTTCCCCCACCCACCTGGCCAATTGATCCAGACCTGTAGAAGAAGAATGAATTGCACCTGAACTGGAAGGGAACAAATATCCAGGCAAGCAGGTTGGCTCCACTATATGGATGGGTTAACACTAAATAGGGTGATCCACAGAGGTCACATGTACTCCCTGTCTATTTTCATTTCTCATGCTCACCCACCTTCTCTCTTCCTGGACCATGGGCATTATAACTTCACCGCACATCTTATCAAAGAAGCTCTCATTCTCCCAGATAGTCCAAGAGTCATCCAGGTGCATGTCTCGCTTCCTAACCCAGTCCTTAACAAGCTGTACCTGAACACAATAACTACAGGAATAATTATCAGGGACACCAGCAGTTTTCCTACCATCCCACATCCTGATTGAGGAGTATTGTACCAATTTACCTGCCACCACCGCTGCACTCACCCAAGAAAGAAAAAAACAAACACAAAACTCACATACAAGTGCAGTATTTACGTTATCCTCTTAATCAACTTGCCCCACCCCCCCCCCCACACACAGTACTTGCCCCTCCCCCACACACAGCCCTAAAACCACCACCACCACCCCACCCCCACCCCCCCAGCATCTGACACACCGTCCTTCCCATTAATGCACAATATTTTATCTAGGTTAGGGAAATCAATAACCAGGTGACAAAGGCTTAAGGTGACAGGGAAAATCCAAGAAATCCAAGGGACAACTTTTTTACTCAGAGAACGGTGGGTTTTCTGATACAAGCTGCCAGAGGAGGTGCAGTAGCTGTGACGGGTACTATAGGCATTTAAAAGACACATGGAGAGATAAAGATAAACATATAAAATATACATTTATTTGTCACATATACGAATTGGTGCAGTGAAAAGTGTGGTCGCCATACGAATAATGAAGAGCCCATCACACTATAGTCTTAACACAGACATCCCCACAAAGCGGGATCAAAGATTCCCACTGTGAGGGAAGGCTCCCAAATTCAGTCATCCTTCTCTTGTCCTCCTGTGGTCGGGGGCTCCCGAACCCCCCGCTGTCGCCGCTATGGGCAGCCCGATGCTCAGGCCCACTCGCCGGGGTGATGGAAGTCCGACGTCGGGACTGGAGGACATCCTCAGTGGCTTGGACATCCGAATCGGCCACCTCCTACCGGAGTCCACGGCCCCAAAGTCCACAGGCCGCGCTGGGCTGAGATTTAACGCTGGCGGCCCTCGGCAAAGGGCCCCAGATCTCCGCAATGCTGAAGTCAGCGCCGCCCATGCTGGAAGCTCTGCAAACCACAGCTCCGATGTAGAAGCAGCGGGCCCAACACTCCGGAGCTTCAACAGCGATCCAGGTAAGGCATCGCAATGTATCCACCGCTGTGCCGCCGCTGCTGAAGCTCTGGTCCGGTCCACAGCAGGAAGACTGCTCCAATCCAAGAGTAAGGCCGCGAGGAGGGGGGTGAGGATGCGAGGAGGGGGGGCGAGGACGCGACTCAGAGAATAGTCGAGTCGTCGCCAGGAAGTGACTGGGAAACGGTTTCCCCCTTACCCTACCCCCATCCCCCACATAGAAAAGCTAAATAAATCTCCAAAACAATTTAGTAAGCATGGTCAATTGGGGCCGTCGAGCATGTTTGCATGCTGTATGACACTATGACAGATGGATAACTTGCCCCATGTGATGCTGCTAAACAAAATGAGAAAGCAAGTTATTAGACGGAAGATACCTGCATGGAAAGCAGGTTGGCTGAAGGCAGAAGGCAAAGAGTGGGGAAAAAAGGGACTTTTTGTGATAGGCGACTGGTGACTAGTGGTGTTCCCTACGGGACGGGGTTGAGGCAGCTACTCTTCACATAGTTTATCAAAGATTTGGATGAGGACATTGATGGATATGTGGCCGTTTGCAGATGATACAAAGCAAGGTGGTGGAGTAGCTAATGTAGAGGAAGCAGGGAGTCTGCAGAAGGACTTCGACAGGTTGGAAGAGGTGGAAGATGGAATATTGTGTAGCAAAGTGCACAGTCATGCGCTTTGATAGTAGGAATAAAGGCATAGACTATTTTGTAAAAGGGAGAGGATTCAGAAATCTGAGGAGCAAACGGACTTGGGATGCTGGTGGAGTGTTCCCAAAAGATTAATTTGCAAGTTAAATCAGTAGTAAGGAAGGCAAATGTCATGTTAGCAATCATTTTGAGAAGACTAGAATATAAAAGTAGGGATGCAATGCTGAGGCTTTATTGGATCCATCAGACTGCATTTGGAGTTTTGTGAACAGTTCTGGTCCACAGAGGAGGGATTTGCTAGCATTAGAGTGAGTCCATAAGAGATTGATGAGAATGATCCCAAGGAGGAGTGGGTTAATGTATGAGGAGCCTGTGAGAACTTTGGGCCTGTACTCGTGTGTGGTTAGAAGGATGAGTAGGAACCTCATTGAAACCAACTAAATAATGAAAGGACCACTTGAGTGGATGTTGAGGGGATGTTTCCAGTAGTGGGAGAATCTAGGACCACAGCCTCAGAATAAAAGAACATCATTTTAGAATGACGAGGAGGATATTATTTTGCCAGAGGTTAGTTTATCTGTGGAATTATTTGCCAGAGACGACTGTGGAAGCCAAGGCATTGGGTATTTTTAAAGCAGAGATTGAAAGGTTATTAATTAACAAGGGTGTAAAATGTTAGGAAGAAGGTGGGCCAACGGGGATCAAAGGGAAAGATCAACCATGATTGAATTGTGGAATAGAATTGATGGCCCAAATGGCCTAATTCTGCTCCTATGACATGAACATAAAAACATGAGAGTATGAAGTGTTTTTGTTCTCTTCTACATTGGAGACTGTGATAAAGGGCACAATAAAAATGAATTAAAACTGCATTTAGCATGGTGTGGTATTTTCAGGGGGCTGCTGAGAGTGCGGCTGGGCTGGGTGCTCTGAACTGTTTTCAAATTGCCAAAGCACCTGGTGGTGGAACGATGGAAATGAGAAGAGCACCTCATGGTCTGGATCACACTGTGGACAATGGGATCAATCATCTCCTTTCTGACGGTAAGCCTCTGTAACTGTATGCTTCATAGATGCAGGTATCGGCTCGGTGACTCGTTTCCGTTTCAAATTCTATAGACAATAGACAAGAGGTGTAGGAGTAGGCCATTCGGCCCTTCGAGCCAACACCACCATTCACTCTGATCATGACTGATCATCCACAATCAGTACCCTGTTCCTGCCTTCTCACCATATCCCTTGACTCTGCTATCTTTAAGAGCTCTATCTAACTCTCTCTTGAAAGCATCCAGAGAATTTGCCTCCACTGCCTTCTGAGGCAGAGAATTCCACAGATTCACAACTCTCTGGGAGAAAAGATTTTTCCTCATCTCCATTCTAATTGACCTACCCCTTATTCTTAAACTGTGGCGCCTGGTCCCAACATTGGGAATATGTTTCCTGCCTCTAGCGTGTCCAAACCCATAATAATCGTATATGTTTCAATAAGATCCTCTCTCATCCTTCTAAATTCCAGAGTATACAAGCTCACACTCCATTCTATCAACATATGACAGTCCGCTATCCCGGGAATTAACCTTGTGAACCTACGCTGCACTCCCTCAGTAGCAAGAATGTATTTCCTCAAATATGGAGACCAAAACTGCACACAATACTCCAGATGTGGTCTCCCTAGGGTCCTGTACAACTGCAGAAGGACCTATTTGCTCCTATACTCAACTCCTCTTGTTATGAAGGCCAACAAGCCATTTGCCTTCTTCACTGCCTGCTGTACCTGCATGTTTACTTTCAGTGACTGCCGAACAAGGACCCCCAGATCTGGTTGTACTTCCCCTTTTCCCTAAACACCATTCAGATAATATTCTGCCCTCCTGTTTTTGCCACCTAAGTGGATAACCTCATTATCCACATTACACTGCATCTGCCATGCATCTTCCCACTCACCCAACCCGTGTGAGTCACCCTGCATCCTCATAGCATCCTCCTCACAGTTCACTGCCACCCAGTTTTGTGTCATCTACAAATGTGTTAATGTTACTTTTAATCCCTTCATTGGTTTCTCAAGTGAAGGTGAAAGAATAAAATGGATCCAATAAATCCATTAATGGGCGGGTTCTTTCTCGTTGGTGCATTAGAGCAGACTGCGGTTCACGCCTTACTTCCTTCAAAATCTATTGGTTGTTTGGAGCAAAACATCATTTACTATGAAAACAGTTATCAAAGAATGAACTCTCAGATACGTTAGTGTGTCAGAAGATTTTGGAGAGACCATTCTATGTCCGTTGTGGGTGTTCAGTTGAAGTCCTGGCGTCATCGCTGCAAGTGACCGCTGGGAGAATGCTGCGGTCCTTCTTGACTTTGATTGTATTGCAGATTTGGAACTGTGAGTTCATTGAGAATGTTGAAAGTATTCGCTGATCAATGAACAAGATATTTATTATTAGACTCTATATTCCCGTATCTTTATAGCTACATAGTTGAACGTTGTGGTGTATGGACTGTGGATAGTAGAAAATATGTATTCTCTGAATGGAGACACAAGGGCCTGCAGATGCTGCTTTACGGAAAAAGACACAATTTGCTGGAATAACACAGTGGGTCAGGCAGCGTCTCTGGAGAACTTGGATAGATGACATTTCGGGTCGAGACTCGTCTTCAAACTGTTGCTGCCTGATCCGCTGAGTCACTCCAGCACGTTGTGGCTTATTACTAAATGTTGTGATGAAAAAAACACTGATCTGTTAAATTGCTGAAAAATTTCTGCCACGTGTGAAATTTCCACCTGTTCAGATCAGGGGTTTGGGTGTTTTTATAATGAGAACACGGGAGCAGAGATGAGAGAAAATGTTCATTTACTTCAAATTAATGACGGGAGAAGTGGACAGCTCAAGTGTGGCAATTATTTTTTATAAACAATTCGTTATTTTCTAATATTTTCTAACTGAGCCATTTTGGTAACTAGTTGCTGACTAATGTCGGAACAGTATGTGTTTGGATAATTTAGCCAAGATTAACATTTAACGTCCCATTCCGATTTTGTCAAACAGATTTAAACGTGAAATTTCATCCACGGGAATTTTCTTCAGTGACAGATCAGTCAACCCGCAAGACTCGGGTCTTGTGTATTGCAATTCAGAAAGAGATTGTTAATCTAAATTGATCAGAGGTATAGGGCGGTCACTGTTGGGACAGAGTGCATCGGAGTCCGGGGAGTATAAACTCCGTGAGGGTTCACAGCCTCCGTGAGGGGTCCAAAGCTGCAGCCGTTGCTGCCTGAAGCCGCGCACTAATTCCTGTCGCTGATAGTGCTCAGTTGCAGCTTTTTTTATCCACCATGTCACAGAGTGAGCGCAGCAAATTTATAAAATGCAGTTATGTTGGAAATGCTTTTATTAATTTTACAACATTACAAGGCATACCGATGCAGAATGAACATTGCTAAAATTAACATTAATTTTGTCATTGATCTTAAACACTCATTTGGAAAGATATTGACAACGACATTTCCACACACTGGCAGAGTTTAATTTGCCTACAATTATCTTCAAATGTGTGACATTATATATTTAACTGAGTTTTCAGTTTGCCCCTATGTGTGTGCGGCGATAAGTAGCAACTCATTTTGCTCGGGGCATTTTTGCATTCTCCATTCTGTTTACGTGGATAATCGCAATTTGTGAGGCGTTGCAAATTCACTTCTTCGATTCAGCTTGAAAGTTTAGTGCAGATTTCCGTGACAAAATGCAGCTTGATGTTTTATCTCATTCGTGTGCCTCGTGTTAAATGCACACATCTCATTCGTGTGCCTCGTGTTAAATGCACAATGAGAGAGCGAGAGAGAGAGTGAGAGAAGAGAGAGAGTGAGAGAGAGAGACGTGTAAACAGAACCTTCGGCGGGGCAGCAGCTGCTGAGGAAGGTATAATAGTCCACGTTGGGACTGATGGATAGAATTTCTGAAAAGAACAGCGGAGCACAAATCACCTTTGTTTCTCTTTCTGAGTGTACTGAGTGTTTCAGAGTTTTACCTCTGTTTTGAAGATTTCTCCCATTTGCTGCTTTCTAGATAAATGCAGGCATATATTCAGCTGTTGTTTCTCAATCCCCGTCCGTCCAACTCAGTGACGGTTCTATTTAGTGCCAGGTTCAGTCGATCGTATAGTTTCTCAATGTTCACGGTTTTGATTAAGATTTATTTTATAAACTCCATCAAAGGGAAATGCGCATTGCCTGACCGTGAAGACTTTCGGCAATTTTTATATTTTCTTTCCTTTGAAATCGATTAGCCTATATTGAATTTTCTGCAGAATATTTAGTTGCGTTTGATGAAATACCGATACTATTTTCACTATGCTTCCACTTGCTCCACGTCCTGCGTTTTCTATTAACAGCAACTTCTGTTTATCTCTGTTTGATATGTCGATCAGAAAATATGTATCTCCGGATGGAGACACGAGGGCTTGCAGATAATGGTTTACAAAAAAAAAATTGTTGGAATAACACACCGTGTCAGGCAGCATCTCTGGAAAACATGGTTTTAAATCAGCCTCCTTCTTCAAACTGATGCTGCCTGACCCGCTGGGTCACTGTAGCACATTATGACTGTATCTCTAAATATAGTGATCTATTAAAGTGATGAAAATGTCTTCCACGTGTGAATTTTCCACCTGTCCAGATCAGGGCTTTGGGTGTTTGGTAATGTGGGCACAGGAGCAGTGAATTAAAACAGATTTAAACATGAAATTGTGTCCATGGGATGTTGTTTTCAACCACATATCAGCCAGCCCGCAAGCCACGGGTCTTGCGTACTGCCATTCTAAACAGATTGTTTATCTGAATTCATCAGAGGGGTAGGGCGATCACTTTTGGGACAGAGAACATCGGAGTCCGGAGAGTATAAACTCCTTGAGGTGAACAGCATCCAAAGCTGCAGCTGTTGCTGACTGAAGCCGCGCACACATTCCTGTCGCTGATAGTGATCAGTTGCAGATTTTTTTATCCACCATGTCA
Source organism: Okamejei kenojei (assembly GCA_035221665.1). Classification (NCBI taxonomy): domain Eukaryota; kingdom Metazoa; phylum Chordata; class Chondrichthyes; order Rajiformes; family Rajidae; genus Okamejei; species Okamejei kenojei. Next base: position 74,644,178 of record CM069141.1, read on the forward strand.
CAGAGTGAACCAAGATCCGCGCTATGATATTTGGAGTGAACTGGGCATATTTATAAAATGTAGTTAGTATCGTGTTGTTGGGAAGGTTTTATTAATTTTCTATAATTAAAAGTCATACTGGTGTAAAATGAATACTGTTAAAATTAGCATTAATTCTGTCATTGAACACCCACTTCGATGGATATTGACGCTGACATTTCCACACAGTGGTCGAGTTGAATTTACTTTCAATTATGTTCAAATGCGTCAAATTATATATTAGCGGAGTTTTCAGTTTGGCACTATGCGTGTCCGGCTATTAGTAGGAACACATTTATTTCTCGGGGCATTTTTTGCATTCTCCATTCTGCTTAGGTGGATGTTAGTGAGATGTTGCAATTTTCTTTAAATTGCTTTACACTTGCTCTATTTTGGTTAAAAGTTCAGTGCAGATTTCCGTATCAAATTTCGCCTTGATATTTTATCCCCTTCATATACCTCGTGTATACACAATGAGGGACGGTTTGGGTTAACATAATTTGTGGAAAGAAAAGCCGAACACAATTTTCCTCTGATTCTCTTTCCACGTATATTGGCTTCTCTGTTATTTCAGAGTTTTACCTCTTTGTTTTTTGAAGATTTATCTCATTTTAACCGTTATAGATAAATTTAGGTATATATTTAGCTGTTGTTTCTCCATTCCCGTCCATCTCATTGTCTGAAGAAGGGTCTCGACCCGAAACGTCACCCATTCCCTCTCTTCAGAGATGCTGCCTGTCTCGCTGAGTTACTCCAAATTTTTGTCTCTAACTTCACCTCATTGACATTTCTATTTAGTACCATGTTCATTCGATCGTACAGTTTCTCAGTGTTCACGGTTTTGGTTGTGATTTATTTTATAAACTCCATCAAAAAGAAATGGTGGACTTTCGGCAATCTTTACATTTTCTTTATTTTGATATCGATTCGCAGATATTGATTTGTCTGCAGAATATTCAATACCGTTAAATTAAATACCAATACTTTTTTTCAGTATGTATCCACTTGCCACACATTCTGCCGTTTCTATTCATGGCTAACTTCTGTTTGTCTCTGTTTCATTATGTTTATTGATGTTGATCACAAATGTTGTTTTGCTGTCAGGGAAACAGCACTCCAATGTGCAAAGTATTTGTCTGCACATGATGCCATGAATGGTTCTTCCTTGGGATCCCGAAGGCAATTGGATACCAACAAACTGTTTTTGAAAATAAAGATTGTGAAAATAGTTATACAGAGAAAACAAAAGCAGGACATATTCATCCTTGAATTATCGGCGGAAATAGAGCGCTGGCTAAATCAAACACCAACTTTTCTTCTGATTTTTTCGTTAAGATAACATCACGTTATTGAATATTGTTGGAGCCTGTGTAATTCACACAATACATTAGCATCTAAGTAAATGTGTAGGAAGGAACTGCAGATTCTGGTTTAAACAAACAACATGGAAAGAGCGTTAAAGAAGGAACTGCAGATGCTGTAAAATAGTAAGATTAAACAAGAACTTACCAGTTCGAAGTTTGATCGTTATTTTATGAGGAGTTACGATGAGGGATTACGTGAAGAACCCGCCTCACGCTGGCAACGGCATACTTCAAAGCAGCGGCATGAAAAACACAGAACACCAAAAGCCGGAGTAACATAGTAAGGCTCATAAAAGACTTAGAACTACCATTTGATCATTTATTTTATGAGGGTGGGAGTGGAGGGCACGTAATCCCTCATCGTAACTCCTCATAAAATAACGATCAAACTTCGAACTGGTAAGTTCTTGTTTAATCTTACTATTTTACTTCTGAGTCAGGTGAGTGACTACGTGAAGATTTTAAAGCTTTCTGTGTTTTTTATGTCGTAGAATTAATCCGTACGACAGTCCGGCTAAGTAAACACATACATGAGAAACCAGACTAATGTTAGATCATTTCACAATTCACTTTTTTAATGGTTTAAAGACCATATAATAACCCTCCTTATATCTGAGGGAAATGATTACAAGCGATAAAAGATAGAAGTGACTACACCACTGATTATAGCAATTAATAGGAAACAACGCAGGTGATTATAGTGATCCCAACACCGCGTGTCCAAAGCTTATCATAGTGTGAACAGTTTATTGTAGAACTTTGAAAAAGTTTCTTATTTACTCCACCCTGCGATTTTAAAATATGCTCGAGAGGTACGTCCTGCCCCTTCGCCGCGGACGTAGCTGCCGCCCTGGTGGAGTGAGATTTGAACCCATCAGTGTCTACTCCCGCTAAAAGCAACACCTGTTTCAACCACTTTGAGATAGTTTAAACTGAAGCTCTTGTGTGTGGTTTTTTGTGCGTAACCATTAACGTTTTTTCATTTCCTCGAAGAGTCTCAGTAACTTTAATATATTGGTTCAAATGTCTAACCACACACAAAGTAGGATCAATATGATAAGCTTGAAAGGTTACCTTTGCTCCAGATCTCCGTGGTCTGCTTTGTTTGATCAGCTCGTAAACATAGAACACAATATTATCTGTAGTCACATGCATACAGTCTAAACGCAACATTTGTAAAGTTTGCACTCTTTGAGCTGAGACCATGACATTAACATTATTAATTTCAATGTTAATCTTTCCAATGTCAATCCTTCAATTGGAGTCCATTGTCTAAGTAGAGTAAGTACAATGCTCACATCCCAAATCTCTGTGTATCTTGGTTTGGGTGGATTAATGTTAAAGATTCCTTTCATGAATCTAGATATTAATGGATGTGACCCAATTGATTTCTGATCAGTCATAAGTCCTAAATAGGATGACAAGGCACTGCGTGCAGTGTTAATGGCACTGTAACTTAAATGTTGCTCAAAATGTAAATTGGCAAGGAATTCCAAAACATTTGCAATATTCACAATATCATAAGAAATATTTGACTGTGTGCAAAATTCTTCCCATTACTTAGTATGTGTCATATATTGTTTTTGTGTGCTATCTCGCCATGATGCGACTATAATTTCCATCGTTTTGTCCGATAATCCCAGCTCCTGCAGTGGTCTGGTCAAAACCTGTAGATTAATAAATTCATATATGCATATAATGGATAAATTTCTTTAGTTACTGGACGAATCAAAAAATATCACTACAGTTAGGAATCGACATATATGGCTCTTTAATCATATTCAGCATTACTGGGAACCAAAGTTGAGTTGGCCAATTTGGAACTACCAACAATCCAGAGGCAGAATCTTGTTCTATCTTCTTCAGACATCTCTGAATCAAAGCAAATGGTGGAAAAGCATAAAAGAACATATTTCCCCCAGTTTAACGAAACAGCATCTACTGCTACTGCATCTGGATCGTGTTCCCAAGACACATATTTAGGTAATTGATGATTAAGCCTTGATGCATACAAGTCAATTTCTGGTAACCCAAATTGGTGTATAATATTTTTAAATATTGCTGGCTTCAGCATCCATTCCGTATAATCTTTAAATATCCTTGATCGTTTATCTGCCTCCACATTGTCTTTACCTGGAATGTAGCTTGCTGAAATCCATATTTGGCGATCAATACACCATTACCATATTTATTGACCAGACAATCACATGATACTGATCTAACTCCCCCATGTGATAAATATATGCAACAGCCGTATTATTGTCTAACTGTATTAACACATGTACACCTTGTTTAGCACAACAATATGCTTTTAGTCCATAAAAGCACCCAATAACTCCAAATAGTTAATACCATCAGCTTGAAGAAACGCTTTTTCTTGAGCTTTTTCATCTACCTCCACAATTGGAGGATGAATCTGTTGCCCCCCCATCCGAGAGCACTAGCATCTGTTTGTAAAACCATTTCAGGCTGTTTAATCATGATATTTATTAGCAGCTTGTGGGCCATTTTTTAACCCACCATTGTAATTCCAACACAGCTTCTTTTGTTAATTACATAGGCCTGTCAAGTGGCCTGCCTTCTCTTTGAGAGCTCGTATCTTGTCCCTTCGAAGATTTTGATAATGTAATGGACCAAATTCTACTGCAGGAAACGCTGCTACCAGTTTACCAATGGTTTTCGCTATTTCTCGGATGGAAGGATAAGGTTCGAGTTACAAACCCCAAAAGTTAATTGTTTGTGCTGGCTGCAGCTGGGACTTAATTGGATGAATCAAGAACCCTAGCTTACCACAAAGCTTTAGTAACTGAAACTGAGTTCTCAGCTGACTCTTGATAATCACTAATGATCAGAATGTCATTGAGATAAGCCATAATAATGTGCATTTGTGCTCTTAATTGGGCTAAACTGGTTTCAACAGTTTCGTAAAGAGTCTAAGAGCTGAACTCAGTCCATTTGGCAAAGCTTAACTGCCATAATTGTCCCAACCAATTAAATTTTAAGTACCACCGAAAAAACTGATGCATAGGTACAGAATAATAGTCGTCTTTTCATCAATCTTAGCCATATAACAACCTGCTGAATTAAATATTTTTGCAGTATTCAATGTCTCCATTTTAAAATGTTTGTATTCTACAAACTTATTTAGATCTGTAAGGTCCAGAATACTTCTGCAACCGCCATCTTTATTCCTTCTAAAAATATTAAAACAAATTGATGCTCGTGTTCATAAGTTTTTCCCATTACCCCTTTTCCAGATAATTGGGCAATTTTATCATTAATCTCTGCTTTTTTCAATTGCAGAAACACGAAAACATAAGCAGGTTTATTCTGTACAGGAGGATTAACCCCTTCTTTAAAAGTAATAGTGGTTAATGAAACTGCTTGTAATATATACCGATCAAAAGTAATAGTAAGCCAGTCTTTATAAACTTTTTGTAATCTCCCTCTAACTGGAGATTAATCCGCAGTTTCTTTAAGCATAGAACAAATCTTTTAATTCCTCTCCATATGAGCGTGGTGGTCTCCTTTTCCCCCCCAATTCGGGTAAGTATTTGGCTGTGCAGTACAATAAGACTTCCTTGACATATTTCTGCCTCTATTTCCAAAAACAAATCCCCTTCTGGGCGAAAAATACCTTTTTGTCCAAAGACAAAGATTTCATGCAGCTAAAATATTTAACTTTTCATCCAATTTTAATAATTTAGGCAGATTACTCCAAACAGACAACCAGGAGCTTAAACACCACTTGCTCGACACAGGTATGCAAACCTTGGGTGAAAAATGGGCCAAATAGCCATTTACCTCATACAAAATTTCATAGAAAGAATTGCACAATAGCGTCTTTTTTTTTTTTTTTTATCCATCTCCGCAAAAGCCATAATAGCAGCAGAATAATTTGTGAGGATTTTTGAACCTCACTACTTGACGCTCTCATATTTGGGGTCATGGATGCCCATATCAACGGATAAACCGTAGGCACTTCCAATGAGGCACAATTTCTTGTGCTGTGCAATTTTAATATTTCAATCATCACAGAAACATGAAGTTGGTGAGATACCATATATATATGTTGGCAGCTAGGTTTTCTTCCATAGCCTCACCACTTCCTTCATATATAGCAAATTCTTTTGCTATCCCAGGCACATTTGGCCTTTTTTTTTTTTTTTTCTGTTTCTTTTTTATTTATTTTGTGGTGTGCTTTCAAATGCAAATCACCATCAACAGGGTCTGCCTTCTGCAGCCCTAAATCAATTGGGATTTCATCCCATGAGACTTCTTCCGGCCCAAATCCTGGGTCCGGAGTTCCAACTCCCAATTAGGCCCACAGCCATATTCAGAATAATTAAACCCCTCAGGGATTTTTTGGGATTCATCTGGGTACTGTGACCCTAGTCTCATAATTATTTGGAGAACTTTCTCCACATGCTCCATAAATAGTTCCACATAGTTTAATTATCTGGAGGACTTTCAAATATCAGAGTCATCAAAACCACGGGCCTCTCAGATTTTTTTTTTTTTTTTTTTTCCATTTTCGGGAGCATTTCTTTCCGTGGTTATCATTTTTGGAAAATAATTCGCTAACGGGTATATCTGCGGCCACCGGTATCGGAACCGGCTCCGCACTAGCTTTCCCGTATATTTATTTTTCACCCCAGGAAGCACTTTACCCGCGAATTTTCCTTTACTTCATAATCTGTACTGTCCAGCACTTAACTTGACTCTGACTTGATTTTACCTAACTATTACTGCTGGACCTACCCAGCGTCCGCTAAAAACATCGCAACTTCGCTGCACTTACCTGCGGGGCCGTTCCGACCGCTGCGAGGAGCTGCTCCTTACTGCAGCTCCTCCTTCCGCCGTCAGCGTTGACGTCATGCCGTTGCCAGCGTGAGGCGGGTTCTTCACGTAGTCACTCACGTGACTCCGAAGTAAAATCGAGGGTACACAAAATGCTGGAGAAACTCAGCGGGTGCTGCAGCATCTTTGGAGCGAAGGAGATAGGAAACGTTTCGGGCCGAAACCCTTCTTCAGACTGATGGGGGGGTGGGGGGGGGGATGGGTGAGGGGTGGGGGGGGGGGTGGCGGGGGGGAAAAAAGGAAAAAGGAGGTGCAGAAGCCCGAGGGCTGAGGGGGAGGTAGGAAGGGGCGGAGACAGCAAGGACAACATGGAAAGAGCCCTTGACCAACGAGTCTAATGCGAGCAGCAAACATCCAATTGCATAATTAATCCTATTTTATTTTTCCTCGTTCTCATCAATTCCCCGAAGATACTGCCACTCATGCACATGAGGGAATATTTTCAGTGGGTAATTAACAACCTAAGATGCCCGTTTTTTGAATGTAGGACAAAAGCAGAACGCGCGGCGAAACCCACACAGACACATAACCTGCAAAGTCCACACTGAGTACAATAGCCACACTGACAGCATTGAACTCGGGTCTATGACGCTGCTTGCAGTGGCTCTACTGGTTGGAAGGTGCACGTTATCGGTATCCTCTATTGAATTATACTACCGCTGCTTCCATCCAGTTGTAGCGATCTCGGATCATTCCTTACCACCGGTGCTGTATGACATGCGACAATACTTGCGTCTTCCCTGTGACTGTGCGCGTTTGCCCGGGTGCTCGGGTTTCTTCGCGCTTCCCAATGATTTGGTGCTAGGTAGTTTAAGTACCTAATGTAAATTATCTTGAGTAGAATGGTCAAACGGAAGAAAGAAGGGTTAGACACATAGAAACATAGAAAATAGGTGCAGGAGGAGGCCTTTCGTCCCTCGAGCCAGCACCGCCATTCATTGTTATCATGGCTGATCGTCCCCAATCATTAACCCGTGCCTGCCTTCTCTCCATATCCCTTGATTTAACTGGCCCCTAGAACTCTATCTAACTCTCTCTTAAATCCATCCAGTGACTTGACCTCCCTGCCCTCTGTGGCAGGGAATGCCATAAATTCACAACTCTCTGGGTGAAAACGGTTTTTCTCATCTCAGTGTCAAATGGCCTCCCCTTTATTCTAAGACTGTGGCCCCTGGTTCAGGACTCGCCCAACATTGGGAACATTTTTCCTGCATCTAGCTTGTCCAGTCGTTTTATAATTTTATATGTTTCTGTAAGATCCCCCCCTCATCCTTCTAAACTCCAGTGAATGCAAGCCTAGTCTTTCCAATCTTTCCTCGTATGACTGTCCCGCCATCCCAGGGATCAATCTCGTGAACCTATGCTGCACTGCCTCAATCACAAGGATGTCCTTCCTCAAATTTGGAGACCAAAACTGTACACAATACTCCAGATGTGGCCTCTGAATTTAATAACATTATCTAGATTCAAACATTGTAACGTGGGTTTGAAACTGTGAACGTAAATAGACTTTCCCCACTTCTTGAAAATCGGTTAAAAGAAAATGGCAACTCGCGAGACAGTATCTCTTCCTGGAGCCAAGTCGATAACAGAACTCAGGTGTGGGAGCAAGTCGTGCCCAGTTATTGCTGGACAACGCAGTGAACAAAGGAACCAACGTATAACGTTGGAATATCATTCAAGCATTCTCCACAAGCAAATCTGAAAATATATAGAGTCGTAAATATTAGCATCGCCGCACCTGTATTAAGATACTGGAAAGTAGTATAGATTCACTGTTAATTGCATTATGAATGTCCCATGCGATTTATCAGTTAGAGTGGCAACACAATGTATTTTTAAGGCTACGTAAAATGTGCCCGAACCTGTTAGTTCACCAGAGGCGATAGGAGAGTTGTCGTGGCCCGACTGACCTACTTTTCAGGTATATTGTTCCCTGTCGTTCGAAATGGTCACCCTGGTGTAGGAAGGATGCCATTAAGATGGAAAGAATGTAGTGATGATTTACAAGTACGTTTCCTGTACTTAAGGACTCGAGTTGTAGAGAGAGATTGGGCAAGCTAAGACTTTATTCCTTGGAGCGCAGGAGACCAAGGGGCGATGGAGGTGTATATAATCACGAGAGTGATTTTAAACCAGGATATAAACCATTTAAACACGAAAAAACCCGAACAGATTTAAGATTTATCAAAGGTATAAGATGAGACGGGAAAGATGTAATATAATCCAGAGGGGCGTTTTTTCCACACGCAAGGTGGTGGGTATATGGAACTAGCTGCCAGGGGAGGCAGCTGGGGTAGGTTTTTTATTTTATTTTTTTTATTTTTTTATTTTTTTAAATTTTTTTATTGTAGAAACAATATATACCGAGTACACTCTTATACGGCAGTGAAAATTATATAATATACAAAATTATATAATATTGATTATCAATTGATACTGTTTGTGTTAATTGTAATGTTATCCATTATACATTTCCTGGTTATTTATTTTGTATAATTGGGAGTGTATGTAGTATATTCCTAAAATAAGCAATATACTCACACTTCTCATACCACACATATTTCTTCTAATTACCAAATACAAATCCCCCCTAATATAACTACATAATACCCAATCTTAACCAAACTTCTATGATATTCATGATATTTCATAATATTAAGAGTGTTTGTATTATTATTAACTTATATTTCAAAATTATTATATAGTTGAAAATGCACAATTTTATATAATTACAAATTTAAGACATCTAATAATATTTTCATACAACTAATAAATAGGTGTATTCATACTAATATTAAGAATATATATAATATGTTTCTATACTTTTTTTCCTAGTTAAAGATAGAAAGATAGAGAAAGAAAATAGAAAATAGAAAAGAAAATGTGAAAAGTTTGATGGAGATTAAAATATTACTAAATAATCCATTCTTGGAGATACATTCATGATTTATTATATGTATTCCTTCATCCATTCAGATATTCAGGCCTCAGTCAAGTCCCTGCGCCGAACCATTATGCCCCAGGCTGGCTGCCTCTCAGCCGCTTACTCCCCATGCTTGCTGCCTCTTAGCCCCTTCGTCACCCAAGGTAGATTTCTCCGGGCGATTTACTTCCTTAAACTGACTCCCTCGGAGCGCAATACTCCCTAATGCTGGATTCCTCCCAGCCCCTTACTTCCCCCAAGCCTCATGCCTCCAAGTCCTTTACACGCATCCACTTACTCCGCCAACCTGATAGCCTCCCAGCTAGTTACACCCCCAGGTTGGCTGCATCCAAGCCCTATTTTCCACTCCGCTGCTTGCCTTCCACCCCTCTTTACTCCCCCAAACGTTTCGCCTCGCAACCCCTTACTCCACTAAGCTGGCTGCCATACTGCTGCTTATTCCCCAAGCTGGCAGCCTCCCACTAACGTACTTCCGAACTGGCTCACTCCGAGCCCCTTAATCCCACATGCTGGCTTCCACCCAACGCATTACTCCCCTCGTGTTGACGGATTGCCTCTTAGCCCCTTACGCCATTCAAGCTGGGTTCTTTCCAGCTCTTACTCTCCCAAAGCTAGCTGCCTTCCATCTCTTTTATTCCGCATCCCCAAATGGCTGCCTACAAACGCAATGCAACAAAATCTGCTGGCTTCCTGAGATTGATCCCTTGGAAGACGGGACTGTCATACGAGGACATATTGAAAAGACTAGGCCTGTATTCACTGGATTTTAGAAGGATGAGGGGGGACCTTATAGAAACATACACAATTATAAAAGGGCTGGCAAACTGAATGCAGGAAAAATTTTCCCAATGTTGGGTGAGTCCAGAACCAGGGACCACAGTTTTACAATATAGGGGAGGCCATTTAAGACAGAGGCGAGAAAAAAGGTTTTCACCCAGAGAGTTGTGAATTTGTTGAATTCCTTGCCACAGAGGGAAGTGGAGGCCAAATCACTGGATGGATTTAAGAGAGAGTTAGATAGAGCTCTAGATGCTAGTGGAATCAAGGGATATGGGGAGAAGGCAGGAACGGGTTATTGATTGGGGACGGTCAGCCATGATCGCAATGAACGGCGGTGTTGGCTCGAAGGGCCGAATGGCTTCCTCCTGCACCTATTTTCTATGTGTCTGTTTCCATGCCAGTTGTCAGCGTACGACGTCACAATGGGATCCCAAATCTCATTTACATAAAATACTTGCCCTGCCCGTTACAATGTTAGCAAATGATAGGACTCCCAGTGTATTGAGATATTTGTTCCATTGTTGTAAGGAGTGAGAGGGGGTGAGGGAGGGGAGGTGGAGAGGGAGGGGATTGTGCTTTAATGTTATTTAAATGTTGTGCTTAGTGAGTGAGTGGGAGAGGAGGGAGTTGAGGAGCAGGGAGATAGAGGGAGTGGATGGGGTAGGAAGGGGTTATGGAGGGAGTGACAGAAGGTATGGATAATGAGAGGGAGGGGTGGTGAGGGGCGGAGTAGGAGAGGGGAAATAAGAGGGAAGGTGAAGAGGAGGGGTAGGGAGTTCTGGGGGACGATGGTAAATGAGAGCCTGCGCAGTAGGGGGTGGTGGAATAATGCGTTGGGGGAACTGGACCCAAAGGTGCCCACTTGGTCTAGTTCACTATAAAGGTCTATATAGTGCCCTGATCTAACTTCCAAGTGGATTGGAGAAAATAGTACTATCTAACTCAGGAAATAAACAGGTACAACAGGAGCTGTTGAAGTGTCGTGGGCGGGTGCGTGGGTGAAGTCGACCTTCGATTCTGGACCCAATTTAGGGGAAAAGCATGAGAGGTGGACCACCCCAGGATGGAGATGGGACACTAATCCCTGGAGGAAGGGTACATCGGGCGGACGTCACTCGTGGGAGATTGTCAATTATTTTGTGCTCGGGGGTGTGTAACAGAGCTGATGGAACGAGGAGTGCAGGTAGATAGTTTCCTGAAAGTGGTGTCACATGATGATAGGGAGTGTTGTAGAGGAGAAGATCTTTCACTACAGGTATATAGTTCCCTGAAAGTGGTGTCACGGGTAGATAGGGAATGTTGAAGGACAGAGGGATTTCGACTGCGGGTATATAGTTCCATAACAGGTAGATAGGATGGTCACCCTTCATCACTCAGAGTATTTAGTATCAAAATTGGCAGGTCATGACTCAGTTATATAAGCGGTCACATTTAGTGGATTTTTTCGGTTCTGGGCACCATGTTACAACAAAGATTTTGTAAAGTAGGAATGATTCAGAGAAGATTTACGAGGACATTGCCAGAACATCAGGGCCCTTGCACACAAAGGGTTCCGGATGTAAAGGAGAGCTACCAGAGGAGGTAGTTAAGACATGTATAAAGAAACAACTTGACATGTACATGCATAGGACAGGTAGTAGAGGGAAACGGGCAAAGCGCAGACAGGTGGGACGTGTAGATGAGGCATGTTGAGTCAAAAGGATTTGACTATAGGAGCAGGGAGGTTCTACTGCAGTTGTACAGGGTTTTGGTGAGACCACACCTGGAGTATTGCGTACAGTTTTAGTCTCCAAATCTGAGGAAAGACATTCTTGCCATAGAGGGGGTACAGAGAAGATTCACCAGACTGATTCCTGGGACGTCAGGACTTTCATATGAAGAAAGACTGGATAGACTCGGCTTGTACTCGCTAGAATTTAAAAGACTGTGGGGGAATCTTATGGAAACTTACAAAATTCTTAAAGGGTTGGACAGGCGAGATGCAGGAAGATTGTTCCCGATGTTGGGGAGTTCCAGACCAAGGTGTCACGGTCTAAGGATAAGGGGGAATTCCTTTAGGACCGAGATGAGGAAAACATTTTTCACACAGAGAGTGGTGAATCTCTAAATTCTCTGCCATGGAAGGTAGTTGAAGCCAGTTCATTTGCTATATTTTAGTGGGAGTTAGATGTGGCCCTTGTGGCTAAAGGGATCAGGGGGTATGGAGAGAAGGCAGGTACAGGATACCGAGTTGGATGATCAGCCATGATCATATTGAATGGCGGTGCAGGCTCGAAGGGCAGAATGGCCTACGCCTGCACCTATTTTCTATGTTTCTATGTTTCTATTTTGGTTGGAGTGTTTCTATTGTTTCTATTCTATGTTCTATTTTGGTTGGGTCGAAGGCTCTGTTCCCGTTCTGCATGACCCTATGACTCGATGACTCTATGAGATGATACAGTGGTCATACAGGGACATACCAGACGGACTAGTCAAAAATGGAAGAACAAACAAACATTCTCTGCATAGTCATGCCAGATGGGACATGTTGAAGAAGCAGATGTGAACGGCGGAGGTTGAAGGGAATATTGAGAATAGTTCAAGGGCGGAAATTAACCTTGACTGGATCCCACTGCGGACGGAGAAGGGAGGTTTGGTCCCAGGGCGGAGATAATCCTAGATGGTCTGCAATGCAGGGGGAGATTTGACGAATGGTCCCAGGGCGAAGTTTAACCTAGATGGATCCCCACTACGGAGGGGGCTGGGACAAATGGTCCTAGGGCGGAGTTTACCCCCAGACCAGTCCCCACGGCGGAGGGACAAAGGACGATTGGTCCTAGCGGGACGTTTACCCCAGGCCTGTCCCCCACCGCGGAAAAAGACGGGGTGATTGGGTAAATGTGCTGGACTTCGCTGTGACTGTCTGGAGGTCCCGGAGAGGGGCCGGCGATGGGATCATCTGCCCACGACTGACACCTGGGTGATCCGGCGGTGAATGTCAGGAGCTGCATCTGAGAGAGGAGAAATTTCGGCAGCTTCTGGAATGCGCTCAGGGCGTGGATTTATTTATGAGCAGAAGCACGGAGCTGAGCCCATATTTCAGCCCGCTCTTCACCTACTCCCTGAACTTGGTCTGGGTCACCGCATAAATGAATGTGTTCGTGCAGCAGCTGGTATTCTTCAGCAAAACCCCGACGTTGAAAAAGATCCATTCAGATTCATTCCGTTCAGTTCCAAATCCTGTGATCTGATAATAGACGAAGTTTGCAACTGCCGCCATCCATAGAAGAATGAAGCTGCCGGAGATGGTGAAAAGTAAAACTACAGACCTCCTCCTGCTCTCCATCTCCGGGTCACTGCTGGTCTCCCCCTTGCTCTGACCCCTTGCCCCCTTACGGACTCGACTGGCCACTAAAAAGTGCCGGACTATCAGTGCTTTGAACAGCAGGATTAGAGCGAAAGGGAGGAGCGGAGTTAAAACCGTGTCGAGCCAGTCAAATGCCACCCACCCGGGATCAGTGTAATAACTGTCCACCATTTTACAACCCCACGGGACATTGTTGATAATTTGCCAGGGTTTCCGTGTGGCGTAGCGGGGAACATTTTTCGAACAGAACAGAACGCCGGCTGTTGCGAGAACCGCAGCCGCAGTTTTCCCGGTGCAATATTTTGTTTTCAGCTTCTGGCAACAAATGACTACAAAGCGATCAAAGGTGAAGCTGACGGTGAAACAGACAGAACAATCTGTAGCTGCAGTCTTCAGTACATCCAAAACACTGCACACAGGGGTGATGGTCAGGAAACTCCAAGAACAGTAATTATATCGGAGCCGAAACAAAATGACTGCGGTGATAAGGACCAGTAGATCGGCCGCTGCCATGGCCACCAGGTAGCGAGTGGTGCAGGTGGAGAGGCCGCACTTTCCTCGGGACAGGATCACAATCGCTATTAAATTCACTGCAGAAACAGAAGAACGGACACTGGGCATCACTGAACACGTTCTCCGGGGCTGAACACAGGCTTGACCTTCATCTACAGAAAATTAATTTTGTAGTCGACCGTGGCTGCAAATTTAACAATTCCTGCCCTGGCTCCGACTGTACCCACCAACCTGCTTCAGGGGAATTGAGATACGCGGCCGAGCGGAGTAGGTGGCGGGGATGGAGCGTGCAGCCACCAGCTACAATAGAAGGAATGGTCCTTTCCATGCTTAACCCTGCTCACATACTCCGATGGTTACGGGTTCACAGAATTAACCATGACCGGCCGTGCTTAACAGGGCTCTGGGAACTCGGCATCTGATGGGGGCGAAGAGGGTTCCAGAAGAAACGCATGAGCAACTTAGAATCCGACAGGTTAAGAACAACATTCTGGTGGGTAGCGGCAATGATATAAAAAGAGGCGAATATTCGGCTCTCTGAATATAAGAAAAATCATTGCATTAATTCAAAATATTTAACTGGGAGGATTAATAAGGTTAGCTTATTCTTGTGCAACGATCACCTGCTGGGAAGCTTGTAACATGATTAACACACAAATTATAAAATTTACCAGTCTCCTTCTCCGGGATGAGAAAAGTCCGCCCCAGGCCTGCTTGTGGATGGGCTCCACTTCACGGTGTTAAAGTCATCAGGCAGGCGGTCGGAGCCTTTCATCTGAATCCACGATGTTCATGTCCACGCCGCGCCTGCTGCTGAAGCTCTGGTCCGTTCTCCGGGAAAGGGCACTCAAATCCAAGATGTTAGGCCGCGAGGGAGGGCGAAATTTAGACAAGGAGAAAAGTCACATTACGCTGCGGTAAGTGACTGAAAAATATTTCCCCCTTCCCCTTCTACCCCAAGCCCCCACCACCTCCACATAAAAACATGCCTAAAGACATTAACACATACATTTAGACACACTAAAAGAACAAAACAAGCCGAAATGGCCGACAAACTCCACGCGAGCCCTAGAAAATTATCACCAATGCATTCACGATTTCTGGAGCCACTTTCTTAAGTACCCCAGACCATCAGGACCTCAGGATTTATCAGGCTTCAGTGATGAGTCTACCCAACACAATTTCCTACCTATTGTGAATTTCCTCAGTTCTTCCGTCACCCAAGGTCCTCTCGCCATGAATACATCTGGGAGATCGTAATGTCTTCCTCAGTGAAGACCGATCCAAAGTACCTGTTCAACATCTGTCATTTCTTTGTTCTCCATAATGAATTCACCTGTTTCTGTCTTCAAGGGTCCAACTTTGGTCTCGACTATGTTTTTCCTCTGCGCATATCCAAAAAATGTTTTACTATCCCCTTTATATTCTTGGCTAGACTACTGTTGTACCTCCTGTTTTCTCCCCGCATTGCCTTTTCAGTTATCTTCTGTTGTTCTTTGATGGTGGATGGCTGTTTGACAGGTTGGAAGCCGGTGACCAGTGGGGTGCCTCAGGGATCTGTGTTGGGTCCACTGTTGTTTGTCATGTACATCAATGATCTGGATGATGGGGTGGAAAATTGGATAAGTAAGTATGCAGATGATACTAAGATAGGTGGTGTTGTGGATAATTATGTAGATTTTCAAAGTCTACAGAGAGATTTGGGCCATTTGGAAAAGTGGGCTGAAAGATGGCAGATGGAGTTTAATGCTGTTAAGTGTGAAGTGCTACATCTTGGCAGGAAACAAATCAAAATAGGACGTACATGGTAAATGGTAGGGAATTGATGAATGCTGTGGAACAGAGGGATCTAGGAATAACTGTGCATAGTTCCCTGAAGGTGGAATCGCATGTAGATAGGGTGGTAAAGAAAGCCTTTGGTGTGCTGGCCTTTAATAAATCAGAGCATTGAATATAGGAGTAGGGAATGTAATGTTAAAATTGTACAAGGCATTGGTAAGACCAATTCTGGAGATGGTGTACAATTTTGGTCGCCTAGTTATAGGAAGGATGTCAACAAAATAGAGAGAGTACAGAGGAGATTTACTAGAATGTTGCCAGGGTTCCAGCAACTATGTTACAGAGAAAGGTTGAACAAGTTAGGTCTTTATTCTTTGGAGCGCAGAAGGTTAAGGGGGGACTTGATTGAGGTCTTTAAAATGATGAAAGGGATAGACAAGTTAACGTGGATACGTTTTTCCCCATTGAGGGTAGGGAAGATTCAAACAAGAGGGCATGATATGAGAATTAAGGGACAGAAGTTTCGGGGTAACGTGAGGGGGAACTTCTTTACTCAGAGGGTGGTGGCCGTGTGGAATGAGCTTCCAGCAGAAGTGGTGGAGGCAGGATCGATTTTAACATTTAAGAGTAAAGTGGATAGGTATATGGACGTGGAAGGGAATGGAGGGGTATGGTCTGAGTGCAGATAGATGGGACTAGGGGTAAACAAATGGTCGGCACGGACTGGAAGGGCCAGAGAGGGCCTGTTTCCGTGCTGTAATTGTTATATGGTTATATGGTTATATGGTTTACCAATCATCCTCTGGCTTCCCGTTTATCTTTGCGATGTTATACTTGTATTTTATCTTTACACTGTCCATGACTTCCCTTGTCAGCATCGGTCGCCTCTCGCTCACCTTCTTCCTCTTTGGATTGAACTGATCCTGCCTATTATTGATCAGAAACACCTGTCATTGTTGCTCCACTGTTATCCCTTCTAGCGTGTCTTTCCAGTCAACTTTCATCTGTTCCTCCCCCATGGCTCCATGATCCCCTTTGCTAAACTGTAATACTGACACTTCCGATTTTCCCTTCTCCCTCTCAAATTGTAGATTCAAACTTAAAACGGGACAGAAGATGTTAACAGACTGAGCAGCGGACTGGCTTGCAAAGCAAAAAGGGCTGTTGAGCCAAAACCAAAGAGGCCGACGTCAGGCAACGCCATGATAGTTGGAGATGCCATTGTGAGAGGGATGGGCAAGGGTTTCTGCGGCAACAGATGGGATGCGAGGATGGTGTGCTGCCTTCCTGGTGCCAGGATACAGGATGTCATGGACAGAGTGCAGAAAATCCTCAAGGGCGAAGGTGAACAGCCGGAAGTGGTAGTGTACGTCGGCACAAACGATGTCGGAAAGAAGGGGATGAATATTCTGAAGCGTGACTTTACAGAACTCGGATAATGCTGAAAAGCAGGACCTCCAGGGTGGTTATCTCCGGTTTGCTTCCAGTTCCTCGTGCTGGCGGGAGAAGGAACAGGGAGATAAAGGACCTAAATGTGTGGCTGAGAAACTGGTGCGGGGGGCAGGGATTTGGATTATTTGACCCCAGGGATCTGTTTTGGAGTAAGGGGGAACTGTACAAAAGGGATGAATTGCACCTTAATAGGTGGGGGACAGGTTTCCAATTGCCTAGGATTCTGGCAGGCAGGTTTGCCAGTGCTACACGGGTGGTTTTAAACTGAATAAGGGGGGGTGGGGTGTCATGTGGGATAGACAAGGACGGGGTTAAAGAGAAAGAGAGTAAAGGGATAGTTAATGACCCCAGAATTAACGGGGAAAAAAGTTTACAAAGGGATCAGAGAGTATGGCCAAGTGTAATAGGGATCGATGTGAAAGGTGAGATGCAAAAGGAATTAAAAGTATTGTAAATGAATGCACGAAGTATAAGAAGTAAAGTAGATGAGCTTGAGGCTCAGTTAGAAGTAGATATGACATTGTGCGGATTACTGAGACGTGGCTGCAGGAGGAGCAGGTTTGGGAACAATATTCAGTGTTATACATGCTATAGAAAGGACAGGCAGGTGGGCAGAGGAGGGGGTAGCTCTGCTGGTGAGGGGTGGAATTCAGTACCTTGCGACGGAAGACATAGGGACTGATGTGGTTGAGTCACTGTGGATTGAGTTGAGGAATTGTAAAGGCAAGAAGACACTAATTGTTGTTACAGACCCCCCAAATAGTAGCCCGGATATAGGGTGTAAGTTGCAGCAGGAGTTAAAACTGGCATGTAACAAAGGCAATGCCACTGTGGTGATGGGGGATTTCAATTTGCAGGTAGACTGGGAAAATCAGGTTGGTTCAGGACCACAAGAAAGATAGTTTGCAGAGTGCCTCTGAGATGGATTCTTAGTGCAGCTTGTAATAAAGCCGACCACAGAGAAAAGGCAAATCTGGATTTAGTGTTTTCCAATGAACCCGATATGATAAGAGAACTCGAGGAAAAGTAACCGCTTGGAGGTAGCGATCATAATATGCTTAGTTTTAATTTGCAAATTGAGGAGGAGAAGGTTACATCGGAAGTGTCAGTAGTGTCGGTGAACAAAGGGGACTATGAAGGCATGAGAGGGGAGCTGGCCAAGGTAGACTGGAAAGGGATCCTAGAAGGAATGACGGTGGAACAGCAATGGCAGGAATTTCTGGGCATAATCCGGAAGACGTAGATCATTTCATTCTGAAAATGAAGAAAGATTCTAAGGGGAATAGGAGGCAACTGTGGCTGACAAGGGATGTTAGGGATAGAATAAAACTAAAATAAAAGATGTATAACACAGCAAAAAGTAGCCGGAATCAAGAGGATTGGGAAACCTTCATATGAAGGTCATAGGGTGGAAACAAAACGGGCAATACGAGCTGAAAATATGAAGTACGAAAGGAAGCTGGCCAGGAATATAAAAAAGGACAGTAAAAGCTTATTTAGATATGTTAAGGGGAAACAAGTAGCAGTCACATGTGGGTCCCTTGGAGGCAGACAAAGGTGAAATTATTATGGGTACTAGCACATGGCAGAAGAGACGAACAGGTATTTCGGATCTGTCTTCACTAAGGAAGACACAAACAATCTCCCAGATGTATTGGAGGACAGAGCATCTAAGGGGGTAAAGGAACAGAACGAAATTTTCATCAGGCGAGAAATAGTTTTGGGTAGGCTAATTGGACTGAAGGATGATAAATCCCCTGGGCCCGATGGTCTGCATCCCACGATCCTCAGGGGGTAGGTGGCTCTCGAAATAGTGGATGCATTGGTGATCCTTTTCCAATATTCAATAATTTCAGGATCAGTTCCGTGGCAGATGCGTGGCAGATGCAGTATAATATAAATAAATGTGCTGTTATCCCCTTTGGCGGCAAAAATCAAAGGAGCAGAGTTTTATCTCAATAGGGTTAGGTTTGGTAAGGAGCAGGTGCTGTGAGACCTGGGCGTCCTTGTACACCAGACACTGAAAGTTGGCGTGCAGGTACAGCAGACAGTGAAGAAAGCTAATGGAATGTTGGCCTTCATAACAAGAGGATTTCCCTATAGGTGTAAAGAGCTCTGGTGTATAGAGCTCTGGTGAGACAATATCCGGAGTATTGTGTACAGTTTTGGTCTGGAAATTTGAGGAAGGACTTCCTTGTGATTGAGGTAGTGCAGCGTAGGTTCACGAGATTGATCCCTGGGATGGCGGGACTGTCATATGAGGAAAGATTGAAAAGATTAGGATTATATTCACAGGAGTTTAGAAGGATGAGGAGATATCTTATAGAAATATATAAAAGGACTGGAAAAGCTAGATGCAGGAAAAATGTTCCCAATTTTGGGCGAGTCCAGAACCAGGGGCTACAGTTTTGGAATTAAGGGGAGGCCATTTAAGACTGAGGTGAGAAAAAACGTTTTCACCCAGAGAGTTGTGAATTTGTGGAATTCCCTGCCACAGAGGGTGAGTGGAGGCCAAATCATTGGATGGATTTAAGAGAGAGTGAGATAGAGCTCTAGTGGCTAGTGGAATCGTGGGATATGGGTAGAGGGCAGCCACGGGTTATTGATTGGGGACGAATAGCCATGATCACAATGAATGGCGGTGCTGGATCGAAGGGCCGAATGGCCTCCTCCCGCACCTATTTTCTATTTTTCTATGTTGCTATATTTATCATATTACCGACGATGCCGGCAACCATTTACTCCTTGCTTGCCTGAAATGGACATGACTGCCCTGGAACAATTACATAATCTGCCTTCATCACCTCTGAAGAATAACATACCAAAGACTCAGAGAATAGAAACATTGCCACCTCAGAATTGCCCTAAACGCAGATAAAGCAGCGAACAATGCAGCAGCGCCCCGTCTCCCATCTTACCCACTCCATCCTTACTGCTGTCACTTTCGCCGACCTGTTATTATCTCCCCTATACTCTCTAATCTCCCTCTCTACATCGCCCTTTCTCTGTCTACCAGTCTCCCCTTACCCCCCCCTTCACTCTCGCTGCATCTCGCCCTTCGTTTTTCCGTATTCTCTGACCGTTCTCGCTCTAGCTGTTGCCAACCTACTCGCTCTGAACTTCCCTCCCTCTTCATCATCCCACTCTCCCTTAGATAGTTCACTCTCCGTCCATCTTTTCCACTTTCGTCCTCCGTAATCCATTCCTTTTGTCTTTGCACTCCCAATTCTTTCTCTTTTTCGGAACTCACCCCCTGCTCACAATCACTTCTCTTTCCAACGCTTCCTTGTAAAGTGCGGTTAAAACGGTTACCTAACATGCGATGTAACAGCTGGCCATATACACTCACAATCCAGCAGCACTTCCAGTTGAGACAGATGTTCACCTGCGCACGTCTAATCTCCTTTACTGCATGCGGTGCTCCGGTTATGGTCTCCTTCACATCGGCGCAGTCAAGCATTGACTCGCCGACCAGTTCGATGAACACTTACCCTCTTTCCGCCAAGGCCTGCTGGATCACCAATTGTCTACTATTATAACTCCCCTTTCCATATTGATGTTTCTGTCCTCGGCCTCCTCCATTGCCAGAGTGTGGCTACATGCAAACGGAAAGAACGCCACTTCATATTCCGCTTTAAAAACCTAGTTGTATGAACATTGAATTATCCAATGTTAGGTAGCTAGCTTGCAAATTCCCGCTTTCAACCTTGCCCTTCCTCAAGCCTCACGTGGACCCCCACCTAGTCATCCGCTCTAACTCTCCTTCCAGCGAAATTCCTTCCTCTCTCTATAATATGCAATCATTATCTCGCACATTTTCTCGTTAAACCGCTGGTCTTAACCACCTGACTATGAATACCCTGTTCACATGCATCCGTTCAACTTTTATCTCGCTTTGTCCTGCCTCCCTCTGTTCATCCTTCTCCCCCTTACCACCGCAATCAGTCTGAAGAAGGGTCATGAACCGAAACGTCACCTATCCATGTTCTTAGAAGGCTTAAGATGTTCCGCGTGTCTCCTCCCTCTCCAACTTCTATAGATGCACCATAGAAGGCATTTTATTGAAATGCATCACAGCTTGGTCTGGGAACAGCTCCATGCAAGACCGCAAGAAAATTTAGTGATTTGTGGACGCAGCTCAGACCATCACACAAACCAAACTCCCTTCTATTGACTCCGTTGATGTCTCAAGCTGCCTCGGCGAGGCTCGCAGCATAATCAAGGACGTGTTGCACCCTGGTCACTGCTGATTCTCCCCTCTCTCATCAGGCACGAGGTACAGAAGTGTGATATTGCAATCCTCCAGAGATAGGGGCAGTGTATTTTCAGCTGGTATCAGACAAATGAATCACCCGAACATAACCAAAGAACAGCGCTGAACTACTATCTACTCCTTTGGGGACTGTCGGACAATCCTTGAACGGTCGTTGCCGGCTTTACCTTGCACTAAACGTTATCCCCATATCATGTATGTAAACGCTGTAAATGGCACGATTGTAATCGTGTATTTTATTTCTGCATAAATGGAGAGCACACAACAAAAGCTTTTCCCTGTACCTCGGTACACATGGCAACAAACTACAGTATACCACTAGACTAATGTGATTGGAGGTATGTGTTGGTGAGCAGGAGGTATGTGTTGGTGAGCACTTCGGGACCAGTGATCACAATACCATTAGTTTCAATATAATTATGGAGAGAGTCAGAACTGGACCTAGGGTGGAGATTTTTGATTGGAGAAAGACTAACTTTGAGGGAATGCGTAAGGATTTTAAAGGAGTGAATTGGGACACTTTGTTTCATGGGAAGGATGTAGAAGAGAAATGGAGGACATTTAAAGGGGAAAATGTAAGAGTACAGAATCTTTATGTCCCTGTTAGGTTGAAAGGAAATAGAAAAAATTGGAAAGAGCCATGGTTTTCAAGGGAAATTGGACACGCTTCGAAAAAAGAGAGATATCTACAATAATTATAGGAGGCATGGAGTAAATGAGGTGCTAGAGGAGTATAAAGAATGTAAAAAGAATCTTAAGAAAGAAATTAGGAAGGCTAAAAGAAGATATGAGGTTGCTTGGCAAGAAAGGTGAAAGTAAACCCAAAGGGTTTCTACAGCTATATTAATAGCAAAAGGATAACGAGGGATAAAATTGGACCATTAGAGAACCAGAATGGACAGCTATCTGCAGAGCCAAAAGAGATGGGGAGATATTGAACAATTTATATTTCTTCGGTATTCACCAAGGAGAAGAATTTTTAACTCTGTGAGTTAAGGGAAAAAGTAGAGTAGCTATGGAAACTATGAGATTCAAAGAGGAGAAGTACAGACACTTTTGAAAAATATAAAAGTGGATAAGTCTCCAGGTCCTGACAGGATATTCCCTAGGACATTGAGGGAAGTTAGTGCAGAAATAGCAGGAGCTATGACAGAAATATTTCAAATGTCATTAAAACGGAAATAGTGCCGGAGGATTGGCGTACTGCGCATGTTGTTCCATTGTTTAAAAAGGGTTCAAAGAATAAACCTAGCAATTATAGACCTATTAGTTTGACGTCAGTGGTGGGCAAATTAATGGAAAGGATACTTAGAGATAATATATATAAGCATCAGGATAAACATGGTCTGATCAGGAACAGTCAACATGGATTTGTGCCTGGAAGGTCATGTTTGACAAACCTTCTTGAATTTTTTGAAGCGGTAACTAGGGAAATTGATGAGGGTAAAGCAGTGGATGTTGTCTATATGGATTTCAGTAAGGCCTTTGACAAGATTCCCCATGGAAGGTTGGTTAAGAAGGTTCAATCTTTGGGTGTTAATGGCGGAGTAGCAAGATGGATTCAACAGTGGCTGAATGGGAGATGTCCGTATTTGGTAAATCATTTCCCAATAAAATATTATAACCATATAACCATATAACAATTACAGCAAGGAAACAGGCCCTCTCGGCCCTTCCAGTCCGTGCCGACCATTTGTTTTCCCCTAGTCCCATCTACCTGCACTCAGACCATACCCCTCCATTCCCTTCACGTCCATATACCTATCCACTTTACTCTTAAATATTAAAATCGATCCTGCCTCCACCACTTCTGCTGGAAGCTGATTCCACACAGCCACCACCCTCTGAGTAAAGAAGTTCCCCCTCACGTTACCCCGAAACCTCTGTCCCTTAATTCTCATGTCATGCCCTCTTGTTTGAAACTTCCCTACCCTCAATGGGAAAAACGTATCCACGTCAACTCTGTCTATCCCTTTCATCATTTTAAAGACCTCAATCAAGTCCCCCCTTAACCTTCTGCGCTCCAAAAGAAAAAAGACCTAACTTGTTCAACCTTTCTCTGTAACATAGTTTGCTGGAACCCTGGCAACATTCTAGTAAATCTCCTCTGTACTCTCTCTATTTTGTTGACATCCTTCCTATAACTAGGCGACCAAAATTGTACACCATACTCCAGAATTGGTCTTACCAATGCCTTGTACAATTTTAAACATTACTTCCCTACTCCTATATTCAATGCTCTGATTTATAAAGGCCAGCACACCAAAGGCATTATTTACCACCCTATCTACATGCGATTCCACCTTCAGGGAACTATGCACAGTTATTCCTAGATCCCTCTGTTCCACAGCATTCCTCAATTCCCTACCATTTACCATGTACGTCCTATTTTGATTTGTCCTGCCAAGATGTAGCACTTCACACTTAACTGCATTAAACTCCATCTGCCATCTTTCAGCCCACTTTTCCAAATGGCCCAAATCTCTCTGTAGACTTTGAAAATCTACTTCATTATCCACAACACCACCTATCTTAGTATCATCTGCATACTTACTTATCCAATTTTCCACCCCATCATCCAGATCATTGATGTACATGACAAACAACAGTGGACCCAACACAGATCCCTGAGGCACCCCACTGGTCACCGCTTCCAACCTGACAAACAGCCATCCACCATTACTCTCTGACATCTCCCATTCAGCCACTGTTGAATCCATCTTGCTACTCCGCCATTAACACCCAAAGATTGAACCTTCTTAACCAACCTTCCATGGGGAACCTTGTCAAAGGCCTTACTGAAATCCATATAGACAACATCCACTGCTTTAAAACCCTCATCAATTTCCCTAGTTACCGCTTCAAAAAATTCAAGAAGGTTTGTCAAACATGACCTTCCAGGCACAAATCCATGTTGACTGTTCCTGATCAGACCCTGTTTATTCCTGATGCTTATATATATTTATCTCTAAGTATCCTTTCCATTAATTTTGCCCACCACTGACGTCAAACTAATAGGTCTATAATTGCTAGTTTATTCTTTGAACCCTTTTTAAACAATGGAACAACATGCGCAGTACGCCAATCCTCCGGCTCTATTCCCGTTTCTAATGACATTTGAAATATTTCTGTCATAGCTCCTGCTATTTCTGCACTAACTTCCCTCAATGTCCTAGGGAATATCCTGTCAGGACCTGGAGACTTATCCACTTTTATATTTTTCAAAAGTGTCAGTACTTCCCCTCTTTGAATCTCATAGTTTCCATAGCTACTCTACTTTTTCCCCTTAACTCACAGAGTTAAAAAATTCTTCTCCTTGGTGAATAACCGAAGAAAAGAAATTGTTCAATATCTCCCCCATCTCTTTTGGCTCTGCAGATAGCTGTCCATATCTGGTTCTCTAATGGTCCAATTTTATCCCTCGTTATCCTTTTGCTATTAATATAGCTGTAGAAACCCTTTGGGTTTACTTTCACCTTTCTTGCCAAAGCAACCTCATATCTTCCTTTAGCCTTCCTAATTTCTTTCTTAAGATTCTTTTTACATTCTTTATACTCCTCTAGCACCTCATTTACTCCATGCCTCCTATAATTATTGTGTATATATCTCTCTTTTTTTCGAAACGTGTCCAATTTCCCTTGAAAACCATGGCTCTTTCCAATTTTTACTATTTCTTTTCATATATATGAAAATTACAATATTTTACATAAACGAAAATACATCGTTAAATAATTTCATAATATTAATAATATTAATAATATTAATATTATTACTAATATTGAAATTTAGGACTATATGCTTCTATACGCTTTTTTTAATTTTTTTTATAAAGTAAGAAAAGATAGAGATAAATAATCAAGAAAATATGAAAGCGAATGGAGTATTAATCATTATTCCGTCATTGGAGATATAGGCATGATTTATTATATTTCTTTCTTCACTCCATTTAAATTATTCAGGCCTCAGTCAAGCCCTCGTACCGAGCCATTATGACTCTGTAAATATTCAATGTATGGAGACTATATCCCTCAGAAGAGATCTAACCTGTCCATTAGGACAAGCCTCAATCTCTCCAGATGAAGAGTCTCCGACATTTCTGTATTCCACATTTTGATTATAGGGAATGTAGGTCTTTCCAAAATTTTAATATTAATTTTTTCCCAATTATTAACCCATAATCAATAAAAATTCTTTGGTTTGTTGTTACTATTTGTTCTGTTTCCAGTATTCCTAGTATTATTAGCTTTGAATCGGGTGTCAAAGTTATATTAACAACATTCAAAATTATCCTAAATATTTCAATCCAGAATTTTGTAATTTTTATACAGTTTGTAAATGAGTGTGACAAATTGGCTTCTAAATGTTGACATTTATCACATATAGGAGATACTTTTGGGAACATATTATGTAATTTGGATTTTGAATAATATAGTCCATGTAATATTTTATACTGTATAAGAGAGTGTTTAGCATTTAGCAAACAATGATGTATATGTTGTAAACTATCATCCTATATTTCTGGTCTAATAGTTTGGCATATTTCATTTTCCCAAGATTGTCTATGTATTTCTGTTGATGGGACATCACCTTCCAGTAAGATGTTTATATATATATATATATATATATATATAAATATATATATATATATATATGAAATCATTTTTTTCTGTATTCGGATGTTTATTCAAACATTCATCTAATACGTCTGAAGAAGGGTCTCGACCCGAAACGTCGCCTATCTCCTTCGCTCCTTAGATGCTGCTGCACCCGCTGAGTTTCTCCAGCTTTTTGTGTACCCTCGATTCTCCAGCATCTGCAGTTCCTTCTTTAAAAACTTCATCTAATATTTCTGTCTTTCTATTTCCGAGTTCTTGCGTATTTGCTTTAACATAATCTCTAATTTGTAAATATCTAAAGTACTCTTTAGAGTGTAGTCCATAAATTTGTTGTACGTCTTGAAATGAAAGGAAGGAGTTTTCCCTATAGAGATCCCCAATCTTAATAATTCCATTGTTTTTCCATTGTAAAAAAGCTTTATCCATCATTGAAGGTTTAAACGTAACATTATTTACAATGCTAAGAGATCGTGGTATAGATTTTAATTTTAATGTTTTCTTTATTTGTTTCCAAATACGTATTCCACTTCCTATTATTGGGTTATCACTATATGTTTTCTTAGCTAAATTAGTATTAGCAAATATTATAGAAATAATTTCAAAGGGAGAACAATCTTCTTTTTCCATATTTAACCAAGTTGGTTGGTTATCTATTTCTTCTAACCAAAAATTCATATTTTTAATGTTAACTGCCCAATAATAAAACATAAAATTTGGTAGAGCTAGACCTCCATTTATTTTTGATTTACATAAATGTTTTTTGTTTATTCTATGGCACTTATAATCCCAAATGAAGTTAGTGACTAAGGAGTCCACCTTTTTAAAGAAATTTTTAGGGAGATATATCAGGATTGATTGGAAAAGGTATAATAATTGTGGAAGAAACACCATTTTTATTATATTAATTTTGCCTATCATCGAAATAGGTAAAGTTTTCCAATATGTAATATTCTTATTTAATTTGTTCAATAATAGTGGGAAATTAGCTTTAAATAAGGAGTCAAATCATTTTGTTACGAAGATTCCAAGATATTTAAATTTTTCATTTGTTATCTTAAAATGGAATTGTTGTAATATATGTAAATTGTTTACCGTTATTGGCATAAGTTCACTTTTATTCCAGTTAATACTATATCCTTTTTTTTTTTTTTTTTTTTTAATTTTTTTATTATAGAAACAATATATACAGAGTACACTCTTATGCGGCATTAAAAATTATATAATATACAAAATTATATAATATTGATTATCAATTGATACTGTTTGTGTTATTTGTAATGTTATCCATTATACATTTCCTGGTTATTTATTTTGTATAATTGGGAGTGTATGTAGTATATTCCTAAAATAAGCAATATACTCATACTTCTCATACCATACATATTTCTTCTAATTACCAAATACAAATCCCCCCTAATATAACTACATAATACCCAATCTTAACCAAACTTCTATGATATTCATGATATTTTCATAATATTAAGAGTGTTTGTATTATTATTAACTTTATATTTCAAAATTATTATATAGTTGAAAAATGCGCAATTTTATATAATTACAAATATAAGACATCTATAATATTTTCATACAACTAATAATATGTATGTTCATACTAATATTAAGAATATATATAATATGTTTCTATACTTTTTTTTCCTACTTAAAGATAGAAAGATAGAGATAGAAAGTAGAAAATAGAAAAGAAAATGTGAAAAGTTTGGTGGAGATTAAAATATTACTCAATAATCCGTTCTTGGAGATACATTCATGATTTATTATATGTATTTCTTCATCCATTCAGATATTCAGGCCTCAGTCAAGTCCCCGCGCCGAACCATTATGACCCTGTAAATATTTAATGTATGGAGACCAAATCCCTTTGAAGAGATCTAACCTATCCATAAGGACAAGTCTCAATCTCTCCAAGTGAAGTGTCTCCGACATTTCTGTATTCCACATTTAATTGTTGGGGATGCAGGGCCTTTCCAAAATTTTAGTATTAATTTTTTCCCAATTATTAGAGAATAGTCGATAAAAATTCTTTGATTCCTTGTAATTATTTGTTCCGTTTCAGGTATTCCAAGTATTATTAACTTTGGATCAGGAATCATAGTAATATTAACAACATTCGAAATTATCTTAAATATTTCGTTCCAATATTCTACAATCTTCGTACAATTAGTGAATGAATGTGACAAATTTGCTTCTGAGATTTGACATTTATCACATATGGGCGATAATTTTGGAAATATATTATGTAATTTAGATTTGGAGTAATGTAATCTATGTAAAATTTTAAACTGTATAAGAGCATGTTTAGCATTTAACGAGCAGTAATGTATGTGTTGTAAGCTTTCTTTCCATATTTCTGGGCTTATTATTTGACCTAATTCATTTTCCCCCAAAGCTGTCTGTGTGTTTCCGATGATGGGAATATCACTTTCCAACAAAATATTGTAAATATATGATATCATTTTTTCTGTATTTGGATGTTTATTCAGCATTCATCTAAAATTTCACTCTTTCTATTTCTGAATTCTTGTGTATTTGCAGAGATATAGTTTCTGATTTGTAAATATCTAAAATATTCATTATTATGAAGCCCGTAAGCTTGTTGTAACTCTTGAAATGAAAGAAAAAAAATTTTCCTTATAAAGATCCCCTATATTTAAAATTTCCTTTATTTTTCCATTGTATAAAAGCCTTATCCATCGTTGAGGGTTTGAAACGTAAAATTGTTGGCAATAGTAAGACCTAATGGTATAAATTTTAGTTTTAATGTTTTCTTTATTTGTTTCCAAATACGGATTCCGCTTTCTATTATCGAGTTTTTCACTATAAATTTTCTTAGGTACATTAGTATTAGCAAATATCATAGAACTAATTTCAAATGGAAAACAGTCTTCTCTTTCCATTTTTTAACCAGTTTGGTTTATTATCTGTTTCTTCTAACCAGAAGTTCATATTTTTAATATTAACTGCCCATAATAAAACATAAAATTTGGTAATGCTAATCCCCCGTTTATTTTTAGCTTTACATAAGTGTTTTTTTTATTTATTCTATGGTTCTTATAATCCCAGATAAAGTTAGTGACTAGAGAGTCTACTTTTTAAAAAAAATTTTAGGGAGATATATCGGGATTGATTGAAATAAATATAATAATTGTGGGAGAAAAATCATTTTTATTGCGTTTATTTTGCCTAACATTGAAATAGGTAAACTTTTCCAGTATAAAATATTTTTATTTTAATTTTATTCAGTAATAACGGGAAATTAGAATTAAATAGAGAGTCAAATCTTTTTGTAACAAAAATACCAAGATATTTAATATTTTCATTTGTTATCTTAAAAGGAAATTGTTGTAATATCTGTAAGTTATTCATGGCTATTGGCATAAGTTCACTTTTATTCCAATTGATACTGTATCCTGAAATTAAACCAAATTCCGTTATTAGTTTTAACAAATTACGGATACTTATTTCGGTTTAGTGATATAAAGTAATACATCGTCCGCATATTAACGAGATTTTATTCTTAGTATCTTTAGTATGATATCCATATATTTCCGGGTGCAATCTTACCCTTTGGGCAAGAGGTTTCGATTGCTAACGCAAACAGTAAAGGTGATAAAGGACAGCCTTGTCTACAACCTCGAGATAAACTAAATTTAGTTGATAACATACGGTTTGTTGTTATTCTAGCTGTTGGGTTTGCATATAACAATTTGATCCAAGTAATAAACTTCTCACCAAGCTTAAAAGCTTCCATCACCGAAAATAAATAAGGCCATTCCACCTGGTCAAAAAGCTTTTTTTTGCATCCAGCGAGATAACTACTAAGTCTTTTTTTATCACTTCTTTTCGAATATATGATATTAAATAACCGTCTTAGATTATATGAAGAATATCTTTTAGGTATAAATCCTGTTTGATCAGGATGAATTAATTCGTTAACAACTGTGCTTAATCTTTGTGCTAGTATCTTTGTTAAAATTTTTTGATCCGTATTTAATAAAGCAATTGCTCTATATGATCCTGGTTCATCCAAATCTTTATTTATTTTGGGTATAAGTGTTATAATAGACTCGTTCAGTGTATCTGGTAATTTCTCTTGTGTATATATCTGTTCATATAATGATTTTAAATATGGGACCATTTGATCATGAAAAATTTTATAAAATTCCGAACCTATACCATCCGGACCTGGAGTTTTACCATTTTTTAATGATTTAATAGATTCTTGGATTTCTTTTATTGAAATATCAGCATTTAATAGTTTCTCTATTTTGTAAATCTAATTCTTTTAAGTTACATATGTTTAAAAAAAGCATCTATTTCTGTTTTATTTACTGTCGCTTTAGCAGTATACAGATTTTTATAATATTGCATAAATCTTTCATTAATATCTTTGGGTTTTAATAATATTATTATTATTATATCTGATTTTATTGCATTCTGTATGTCTAATTGTTTTAATCTCCCTTTCTAAGTCCTGTTGTTTCCTTCCGAATCTTTTTATTATGGAATGCTTGTGAAGAAATCATAATTCCTCGAAGATATGCTTTAAATGTTTCCCATAATAAAAGAGCGAGAATTTCTGGTTGATCATTTATTTCAAAAAAAATCTTAATCTGAGTTATAAAATATTCCTGAGTGGTTTTATTTTTTAAAATTTGTGGATTAAGTTTCCATTGTCCTAAATTTTCTGTTTTACCATTTATTTTAATTTTAAATGTTAATGGTGCATGATCTGAAATTATAATATTATGATATTTAGATTCGTAAGTAAGTGAAATAAGCTTTGCATCTACCAGAAAATAATCTATTCTTGAATAAGTTTTATGTACTGGTGAGTAAAAGGAATATTCTCGACCAGTAGGATTTTCTGTTCTCCAAACATCTTTAATATTAGTCGTTTGGATATATGCATTTAATAAATCACTAGTATGTGATTTAGTTTTTTTTTTTTGTTTGAAGATCTATCTAAGTAAGGGTCTAATGTACAATTAAAATCTCCTCCAATTATCAAATTATAATGTGTTAATTCCGGAATATTATTGAGTACTTTCTTAAAAAATAAAGGACTGTCAAAATTTGGTCCATAAATATTAACGAAAATCATTTTTTCCCTGTTTATTTCTCTATCACAATAATATATCTGCCATCTTTATCAGATATAGTAGATGTATGCTTAAATAAAGTACCTTTACGAAATAATGTTGCTACGCCTCTTGATTTATGCGTAAAAGAAGAGTGATATATTTTGTCTATCCATTTGGCTTTCAGCCTATTTTCAGCGTCTTTTTTTAAGTGGGTTTCTTGAATGTAAATTACATCAGCTTTAATTGCCTTTAAGTGTGTCAATATTTTTCCTCTTTTTATTGGTTCATTGATACCTTTAACATTCCAACTGCAAAAGGTTAATCCCTCATTCCCCATATTTCTTTTTAAGTCCTGCATTTTAAATTTGTGGGAATCTACAATAGAGTCTAAGGGTCCGTGCAGTAGACCTAACCTTACACCCGAACACCGAATAGATGAATTTTTAAATCTCTTTTATGTACTTCACGAATATAACTCCATTGTTCCAATGTGTAGCTCCATTCAAACTGAAAGATACAATAGGTATAAAAGAATAGTAAAGAATAGATAAAGAGATTAATAGTGTGTGTAAAGAATGAAAAAACTACAAATAAAGTATTTGTAGTTTGTGTAAGCCATACTACATTGGCTATCCATCTAAAGGCTTCCGGCATTTGATGTTATTAATTTGGCCAGCTCCTAGATTTAAGGAATTATTATTCCATAATAATATTTTAACGGGGATATAATATTAAAGAAATGAAAAAAGTGATATTGATCATCATATAAAAGTATGTATATCTAAAATTAATTTAAAAATCTAACTATAAAACGGAGATAAAGAGTTTTTAAAGTACAAAATAAAAAATCATTATTTAAAGAAGAAAAAAAAAGGGGAGGGTATCTCCAAATTTAACAAGACATAAGATATTAATTATTAGTAATATTAATTAGCAATAGTGAACAATCTTGGTTAATAATAATCATAGTGATAATAAAACCGCGTTATGGTTTTAGTATGTGTGTTATTTGTTTATGTTAGTTAATATTATGACTAATTGTCAGTGTTCAGCAAGCATCTTCCAATCCAGAAAAAACGCTTCATTCCATACGACATTGTCCGTTCCTTCTAGTTCCTTCTAATTCCATAATTATCGTATGAAGTCTCACAGAATGTTAAGAGACCATACTAGGTCTCTAAAAGTAGTAAAAGTCAGTATGTTTGCTTGTAGATAATTTTCAAGTGTCAAAACTGCTTTGCAAAATTCCATGGCTGCTGCTGGGGTCTTGAAGAAATGTTCCACGTTGTTATAAGTAACTCTTAGGGTGGCTGGGTAATTCAAACCGTATCTCAAATTTTCTACACCCCTCATAAGGCTTTTGGCTTCATTAAACGCTTTTCGTTTTCTGGCAACCTCTGGGGGATAGTCTCGGTAGATACTGATTCTTTGTCCTTCAAATGTCAGATTCTTTTTTCCCGAAGCTCTCCGCATAATATCCTCCAGGACAAAATCATATTGTAGCTTTACAATCATTTGTCTTGGGGGGGCATTTGTACTGGTTCTGTCGTCTGCCGACTCTATGTGCACGAGCTAATACAGGCTTATCATCCAGAGATAAAACAGCTTGAAGTAGTTTAGCAGTGAATTCTCGAGGATCTTCGTGTTTCTCTAGACCTTCAGGAATCCCTGCGATCCTCAAGTTCTGTCTCTCTGATAGCCTTCTAGCTGAGTGCATTTCTCTGTTACTTTAGTCAACAACTCCAGTAGACGTTCTTGTTCTGTTATCAGCTTTGCTGTAGACACAGTACTTGCCTCCGCTATCTTTTCAAGGTTGTTCATGCCAGCTGCCTGTTGTTCCAGCACATTTTCAATAGGATCAATCTTATTTTGAAAGTCTTTTTTAACTTTTTCAAGTTTAATCTCCATCTTACGTTCCATATCATTAATCAATAAGTTCTTTCTTCAAATTTTCTGATACTTTCTTGAACTTATTATCAATTTTTAACATTGTATCTTTTTGAAATTCATTCCATTGATTTTTCATCAGATCCATCTGATTGTTAATTTGACAAATTTCTTCCTTTATTTCTCCCTTTATATCTTTCATTTCTTGCTTTATATCTTTCATTTCTGCCTTTAATTCTAGCTTTAAATCAGCCATCTGGTGAGAAATAAAAGTTTTCAAATCCTCACCTTCTGTGCCTGCTTTCTTGGAGACATCTTCCAGGGAGCTGGCCCTACTTGAATCCGAGGCTTCTCCCAGGCCTTCTCCCGCTCTCTGCCGGGTTTTTCGACCTTTTACCTTGTCGGTAGGGCTCCGTGCCGTCATGGTTTGTCGCACGGCTGATGACGTCACTCGGTACCGTCGGTATTAAAACGGCAGGCAGTGTGAAGCAGGCAGCCGGTAAGTCTTTTTAAACCCCCGTTTTTTCCGAATTTTTACGGAGCTGGCTGGCGCTATGCTCTAGGACTCCATAGCGCCACCGGAAGTCAGTTAATACTATATCCTGAATAGGATCCAAATTCAGTTATTAATTTTAACAAATTACGAATACTAGTTTCTGGTTTTGTGATGTAAAGTAGCACATCATCCGCATATAAAGAAATTTTATTTTTAGTGTCTCTAGTATCGTATCCATATATTTCCGGATGTGATCTCACCCTCAGAGCTAACGGTTTTATTGCCAATGCAAACAATAAAGGGGATAAAGGACAACCTTGTCTACAACCTGGAGATGAATTGAATTTAGGTGATAACATTTGATTTGTTATTATTCTAGCTGTTGGATTTGTATATAGCAATTTTATCCAGTTAATAAACTTTTCTCCCAGTTTAAAAGCTTCCATAACCGAGAACAAGTAAGGGCATTCCGCTTGATCAAAAGCTTTCTCTGCGTCTAACGAAATAACTACTAGATCTTTATTAATATCTCTTTTCGAGTATATAATATTGAATAACCGTCTCAAATTATACGAAGAGTATCGTTTTGGTATAAATCCTGTTTGATCAGGGTGAACTAATTTAGTAACAACTAAACTTAACCTTTGTGCTAATATTTTAGTTAATATCTTTTTGAATCGGTATTTAGGAGAGCTATTGCTCTAAATGACCCTGGGTTCATCCAAGTCTTTGTTTATTTTAGGTATAAAAGTGTTTATAGTAGATTCATTTAATGTTTCTGGTAGTTTTTGCTGTGTGGTATATATATGTTCATATAGTAATTTCAAACGTGGTACAATCTGATCATAAAAATACTTTATAAAAAATTCCGAGCCAATGCCGTCTGGTCCCGGAGTTTTTACCCTTTTTTAGTGATCTGATAGATTCTTGGATTTCTTTTATCGTAATATCAGCATTCAGTAACTCTATATTTGTGAATCCAATCCTTTCAAGTTACATTTTTTTTTAAATGCTTCAATTCCTATTTTGTTATCTGTTTGTTTTCGCAGGTGTATAAGTTTTTATAATATTGCATAAATCTTTCATTAATATCTTTAGGCTGTGTTAACAATTCGCCTCTATGTGATTTTAATCCTATGGATTATTTTTTCAGCTTCACATTTTCCTTAGTTGACGAGCCAGTAATTTTTGAGGTTTATCACCGAATTCAAACTGTAATTGTTTAGTATGTTGATAAAGTTTAACGACTTGGTCTGTAAATATTTTATTTAATTTATATTTCAATGCTGCAATTTTATTATGTAATATAGTAGTTGGATTCATTGCATTCTGTATATCTAATTGTTTAATCTCCTTTTCCAAATCTTGCTGATCCTTACGATTCTTTTTATTATGAAATGCTTGAGAGGAAATCATGATTCCCCGGAGGTATGCTTTAAATATTTCCCATAATAAGGAACAGTTTATCATTTATTTTGAAAAAAATCTTAATTTGTTCTGTGATATATTCCTGGGTAATTTTATTTTCTAATATTTGTGGGTTAAATCTCCACTGTTCTGACTTTTGTAGTTTACCATTTATTTTGATCTTGAATGTTAATGGTGCATGATCTGAAATTATGATATTATGATAATTGGATTTATAAGTAAGCGAAATAAGTTTAGCGTCCACCAAAAAATAATCTATTCTTGAATAAGTTTTATGTACTGACGAGTAAAAAGAGTATTCTCGTCCAGTTGGGTTTTCAATTCTCCAAACATCTTTGATATTAGTAGCTTCCATATATGCATTTAATAAATCACTAGAATGTGATTTAGTTTTCCTTTGCCTTGTAGATCTATCTAAGTATGGATCTAGTGTACAATTAAAGTCACCTCCAATTATTAGATTATGTTGTGTTAATTCCGGAATATTGTTAAATACCTTCTTAAAAAAACAATGGGCTATATCAAAATTTTGGTCCATATACATTAACAAAAAATCATTTTTTGTGTATTTAATTCTCCTATGACGATAATATATCTTCCATCTTTATCAGTTATAGTTGATATATGTTTAAATAAAATACCTTTACGAAATAATATTGCTACGCCTCTTGATTTATGTGGAAAAGCAGCGTGATACATTTTATCTATCCATTTAGCTTTCAATCTATGTTCAGCATCTTTTTTTAGATGTGTTTCTTGAATAAAAATCACATCAGCTTTGTTTGCCTTTAAATGTGCAAAATCTTTTCCTCTCTTAATCGGTTCATTAATACCTTTAATGTTCCAACTACAAAACGTTATTCCCTCATTCCCTATATTTATTTTTTGGTCTTGCATCTTTTGACTATGGAGGTCTGCAATAGAGTCTATGGTTCAGCACATCAGACCCGACCTTACACCCGAACATCGAACGAATAGATGAATTTTAAGTCTTGTGTGTGTGTCTCTCACGTATATATCTCCATTGATCCAATATATAACTCCATTCAAATCGAAGAAAACCATAATAGATTATATGAGAAAAGAACAAAGGATAGATTAAGAGGTTAGTAATGTGCAAAAAGAGAGGAAAAACTACATCTAGAGTTGTTGCAGTTAGTGCTAGCCATACTAGCATGGCTAACCATCTACCGGCTTCCGTCGTTGATGTTGATAACTTAACCAGCTCCCAGGTTTTTGGAATTGTTATTCCATAAAAATATTTTACCTGGGGTATAGCATTAGAGAAAAAAATGGAAAGGAAAAAAAGAGGGATAAAAATAAAGACTTATTTAGTAAAGGCATATTTAACTTATAACAATTAAAGGTATAGAAATACAATTATTTAAGACTTATTTAAACGTCTAGTTATTATAAACAATTATAAAGGTATAGAAATACAATTATTTAAGACTTATTTAAACATCTCATTATTATAAACATGAGGAACAAAAAAATAAAAGATTTCAAAGTACATATTTAGAACTTAATTAAAAATCTATCAATTTTAAACAGAAAGAGCAAAATAAAGACTTATTTAGTCAAGGCATATTTAACTTATAACAATTAACGGTATAGAAATACAATTATTTAAGACATTTAAACATCTAATTATTATAAACAATTATAAAGGTATTGAAATACAATTATTTAAGACTTATTTAAACATCTAATTATTATAAACAAGAGGAACAAAAAAAAGGAAAGATATCAAAGTATATATTTAGAACAATTAAAAATCTATCAATTTTAAACAGAAAGAACACCATAAAAGGATAAAAGGAAAAAAGAAAAAAAAAATCCATCCTAGAAAAAAAAAACAAAAATTAAGAATAAAAAAAAAAAAATTGCTGACAAAAAAGAAAAATCTCCAAATGGAATCAACCCCTAATTTTAACTCTATTCATTCCAACATCGAAAATCATTAATTATTAGTAATAGTGATTAATATTAATTAGTAAAAATGGTGTTAGTAGAAATACCGCATTGTGTCTGTAATATGTGTTAGTTATTTATATTAGTAGTGTAATGATATTAATTATTAGTATCCAAGTAAAGTTTTCCGATCCACTTCTTTCTCCGACTTCCATTCAACGTTGCCCAGTTCAGTCCAGTCCTGCATTGTTTTGTGGAGTCTTGCGAAGTCTTGGAGATTCTTGTGGCATTCTTAAGAGTCAATATATTTGAAGGTAGCTGCTTCTCAGGTCTGGATCTGACGCGCAAAGACCATTGCTGCTTCTGGGTTGGAAAAGAAATGCTCCTCGTTTTTGAAGGTAACTCTTAGAGTAGCTGGATAATTCAGACCGTATTTCATATGTGGCACTCCTCTCATAAGACTCTTAGCCTCATTGAATGCTTTCCGTTTCCTGGAGACATCTGCAGGATAATCTCGGTAGATACTGATCCTGTGACCATCAAATTCCAGGTTTCTATTTCTCGAGGATCTCCGCATTATCTCATCCAAGACAAAGTCGTATTGTAGGTTTATAATCATTTGTCTTGGAGGGGCATTTGCTCTTGTCTGACGTCTTCTGAGTCTGTGAACACGGGCTAATAAAGGCTTTTGTTCCAGAGAT
This sequence comes from Okamejei kenojei, assembly GCA_035221665.1. Classification (NCBI taxonomy): domain Eukaryota; kingdom Metazoa; phylum Chordata; class Chondrichthyes; order Rajiformes; family Rajidae; genus Okamejei; species Okamejei kenojei. The sequence continues at coordinate 74,681,654 of CM069141.1, forward strand.
AAGACTTGTTGTAATAAGTTCGCAGTAAATTCTCGAGGATCTTCATCTTTCTCTCATCCTTCAGGAATACCTGCAATTCTTAGGTTTTGTCTTCTCTGGCGACCTTCTAGCTCAGTACATTTCTCAGATATTTTAGTCAGTAAGTTCGTTAGACGTTCGTGTTCTGTAATCAGCTTTGCTGTAGTCGTAGCACTGGTAGCAGCTAGTTCTTCAAGGCCTTTTATACCGACCGTTTGTTGTTCCAGTACCTCTTCCGTAGGCTTCAGCCTTTTTTCAAAGTCATTTTTGACCTTTTCAATTTTATTATCCATCTCCTTTCTCATTTCGTTCATCATTTCTGTAATTTCTTTCTTCAAATCTGCCGATATTTTCTTGGTCTTATTATTAATATTTGAATTTGCGTCCTGTTGGAATTCTTTCATTTGAGTATTCATCTGGTTTATTTGTGTATTCATCTGGTTTATTTCTTCCTTTAAGCCAGCAATTTCGCGAGAAATGAAACTTTTCAATTCTTCACTTTCCACTTTTTTCCCTGTTCTTTTCGATACATCTTCATGGGATGAGGCCCTACTTGAGTCCGAGGCTTCAGTTGGGCCTTCTGCCGGTTTCTGTCGGGTTGGTCGACTTTTCTGTTTATCAATAGGGCTGCATGTTGTAGACATAATTAGTCGCGCGCCTGATGATGTCACTCACAACAATCGGTGCAGAAACGGCAAGCAGCAGGCAGCAGGTAGGTCCGTTAATCCCCCGTTTTTTCCCGTTTTTTCACGGAGCTGGCTGGCGTTGTCCTCTAGCCCTCCATAGCGCCACCGGAAGAGCGGAATGTGAGTTTATGAGAATGTTTGAGTATGTGATCGTTTAATAGTGATAAAGCATGTGACTGTTTGAATATATGATGGTGTTGGGTAAATGATTGCCCGTGAAGGTGTTAGTGCATAGGAGTGTGCGAATGAGTGCGTGTTTCTTCGTGCTTGTACGTTTGTACATCTGTTAGTGTATGTGCATGTGTGTGATTGTATGTGAGAATATGTGAGAGAGTATTTAAATACTTGTGATTGTTTGTGTGCGTGTTCATGTGCGGGTACACAAAAGGCTGGAGAAACTCAGCGGGTGCAGCAGCATCTAAGGAGCGAAGGAGATAGGTGACGTTTCGGGTTGAGACCCTTCTTCAGACTGGGTATGTGTGTGTGTTTGACACACGCATGGGGTTAAGAGGAAGAAATAGATCAGCCACGATTGAATTGCGGAGTAGTCTTGATAGACCGAATAACTTAATTCTGCTCCTATAGCTCATGATCTTATGATCTTATGACTGTGTTTAAGTGCATATTTACTCTTTAGTGGCAGTATAAGTGTGTACGATGAGCCTGAGTGTACAAGAGTGTCAGTGTGTGACAGTGTGAGAGCGTGCTTGGGAGTGTTTGTGGTGGGAAAGTTGCATTGGTTTGAGTGAGTAAGTGTGCAAAAGTGTTTGATTGTGTGTTGTGAGCGTGTGTTGGATATTGCAAATGTGTATTGCGTTGTGACTAACTGTGTAAGTGTGTGTACGATTTTGTGAATATACGAGAGTGTGTGAGCAAGTGTGATTACGTGTATGTGTAAGTTCATCCGTGAGTGAGTGTGTCCAAGGGTCTGTGTGGATGTGACAGCTTCAGTGCGTGGAAGTTTTTTGCTGTGCAATTTATTTTGCCGTGAGTAAGGGTGGGTATTGTGTGAATTGTGTAAGTGTGTGAGATTGTGATTGCCTGTAAGGGTACGTGTCTGTGGAATATGCAATGACGCACAAAGGGGAGGAAGCAATGGAATGACGCACTATGGTGTATTAATGATGAACTGAAACAATATGTGGTAATACTGATAGCGTGACATTCACTGGGACAATGCTAATTCAGAGACACGCTGAGAGGTCGGAGTGATGGAGTGAAACACTGCGGGTAGTATTCATCGAGTGACACATTATTGGATGGTACCGATGCAGTGACTCACCGTGGTGTAGTACTGATTGAGCGACACACTAGAGAGGTGCGGATGAAGTGACAGACAGTGCAATTGTACTGGCGGAGTGACACACTGTCGGTTAGTATTAACAGAGTGACATGCTAATAGTGTGCACACTGTGGAACAGTCCTGATGGGGTGAAACGCTATGGGGTGGTACTGATGTAGTTACACACTGTGGGATAATACTGATGGAGTGAAACACTATTGGATAGAACTGATGGAGTGACACACATTGGAATAGTACTGATGGAATGACACCATGAGATACTCCTGATAGACTGTAACAGTGTAGATGGATTGACACGCTGTAGCGTGGTACGAATGGAGTGACACACTATGGGATAGTACTGGTGGAGTGACACACTATGGGCTAGTGCTGATGGAGTGAGACACACTGTGTGGTAGTAGTGATGGAATGACACACTATGGGGCAGAATTAGTGGAGAGACGCATTATGTAGAACCGATGGAGTGACACTCTGTGCGGTAGTATTGATGGAGTAATGCACTGCGGTATAGTACCGATTGCGTGACGCAGCATAAGGTAGTAGTGATGGGATGTCACTGTGCTGCAGTACCGATGGAGTGATACATTGTTGTATGGTTCTGATGTAGTGACACGCTGTGGGATACTACTGATGTAGTGACACACTATGGGTTGTGTGGTTCTGATTGAATGACACACTGAGGAATAGTCTGATGGAGTGCTACTGTGTCAGATGGTACTGACGGAATGACAAACTTAAAGAAGTACTGATGGTGAGAAATACCGTGGGGCTGTGCTGATAGAATTACATAACACGGCTTTGCATTCATGGAGTGACACGCTCTGGGGTTGTACTGATGGCGTGACACACGGTGGAGTAGAATTCATTGAGTGACACAGTGTGCGGTAGTACTGGTGATATGACAAACTGTGGGGTGGTACTGATCGATTGACACATTGTTGGAAAGTACTGATGGAATGACACACTAGGCGGTGAAACATATGGAGCGACACACAATGGGAGAGTACTAATGGAGTGACACACGATGGGGCAGTAATAATGACGGCGTGGGAGATTGCAACCTTCACGTGTTCCACCCTGTTTCCACGAATGTAATCAACCTGGCGTGCACAAAAAGATCAAACAGAACAAGTTGTCTTACAACTTTAGGTTGTGCACGCCATACGCAAGAAGAAGAAGAAGAAGTAATAATGACATGAAACACTTTGTGGTGGTACTGATGGAGGGACACACTGTGGAGAGGTACTGATGGAGGGACACACTGTGGAGAGGTACTGATGGAGGGACACACTGTGGAGAGGTACTGATGGAGGGACACACTGTGGAGAGGTACTGATGGAGTGACATACTGTGGAGTAGTGCTGATGAGCTGACACATTATGGGATAATGCTGATGTAGTGACACACTGTATGGTAGTACTGATGGAAGGACATTGTGAAGTACTACGGATGGAGTGTCACATTTCGGGTTAGATCTGGTGCAATGAAACACTGGGATGGCACTGATGGAGTGACACACTGTTGGGTAGTACAGATGGAATTACACACTGTGCGGTAGTACTTATGGAGTGACACACTATGGGATAGTACACATGAACGATGGGGGCAGTATTGATGGCCAGAAGCACTGTGTGGTGGTACTGATGGAATAACACACTGTGGAGTAGTGCTGATGGAAGGACACTGTGAAATACAACTGACGGTGTGTCACATTGTGGGGTAGTTCTGATGCAATGTAACACTGAGGGGTTGTGCTGATGGAGTGACTGTGTGAGTAGGACTGATGTAATAGTATGATGTTCGGTAATACCCAATGACACTTTGGGCTCGTACCTATGGAACGGCACTCTGAGGGGAGTTCCTGATGAAATATGACACTATGTTATAGTATTGATAGCGAGATACTCTGTCATGAAGTACTCATGTTATGACACATACTCGGACAGTACCGATGGAGAGAAACATTGTTGGGTTTTACTGATGGGTGACGCGCTCTGGGTTGGACTGATGGAACGACATAGTGTGGTGTACTAGTGATGGAATGACACACTGTGTAGTAGTATTGATAGAGTGACACACTGTGGGGCAGGTCTAATATAAGGACACATTCCGGGGTTGTACTGATTGTGTGATTGTGTGACACTTTATGTGTTAGCACTGATGAAATGGCACACTGTGTAGTGGTACCCATGGAGTGACACGCAGTTGTGTTGTACCAATGGAATGGCACACTGTGCTGTAGTACTGATGTCGTGAAACACTGTAGGGTAGTATTGATGGCATGAAGCTCGTTGAGGCAGTACTGATGCAGTGACATACTGTGTGGTGGTACTGATGGGATGACACGTTACGTGGTAGCACTGTTAGGGTGACATATTGTGGGAAGTTGCTGATGGAGGAACACACGGTGGGACATTACTGATGGAGTGATACACTGTGGTACTCATGTGGAGACACACTGGTGGGTGGTACAGATAGAGTGACACACAATGGGGTAGTAGTGACGGATGTGAGAAGCTGTGTGCATTTTCATGTCTAGTTATTTTTAGTTCATATCTGCCTGTGCTTTGGTAGGTGGGATTTAATACGTAGACGGATGTGTCTATATCTGAGGAGACTGCCGCAGGCTGATAGATTTAGAGTTTAGTTTTTACCATCGATAGTTGGCGAGAACGTAGTTTCTTACCACACGATCCCACACACAGCCTCACACACATGACGTACGAATATATGACATGGATGGAACGACTGGTAAGAATGGAAAGTTATGAATTATCTCTTTGTTATGGAAAATACATAGAAAATAGGTGCAGGAGGAGGCCATTCGGCCCTTCGAGCCAGCACCTGTATTATGGATTACTTCAATAAATAAACAATGTTTGGAAGATTCATTTTTGGCATTTTAAGGGTGTGGTGAAAAAAACAGGCAGTGAAAAAAGCGAATGGTATGTTAGCTTTCATAGCAAAAGGATTTGAGTACAGGAGCAGGGAGGTTCTACTTCAGTTGTACAGGGTCTTGGTGAGACCACACCTGGAGTATTGCGTACAGTTTTGGTCTCCAAATCTGAGGAAGGACATTATTGCCATAGAGGGAGTGCAGAGAAGGTTCACCAGTCTGATTCCTGGGATGTCAGGACTGTCTTATGAAGAAAGACTGGATAGACTTGGTTTATACACTCTGGAATTTAGGAGATTGAGAGGGGATCTTATAGAAACTTACAAAATTCTTAAGGGGTTGGACAGGCTAGATGCAGGAAGATTGTTCCCGATGTTTGGGAAGTCCAGGACAAGGGGTCACAGCTTAAGGATAAGGGGGAAATCCTTTAAGACCGAGATGAGAAAGACTTTTTTCACACAGAGAGTGGTGAGTCTCTGGAACTCTCTGCCACAGAGGGTAGTTGAGGCCAGTTCATTGGCTATATTTAAGAGTGAGTTGGATGTGGCCCTTGTGGCTAAGGGGATCAGAGGGTATGGAGAGAAGGCAGGTACGGGATACTGAGTTGGATGATCAGCCATGATCATATTGAATGGCGGTGCAGGCTCGAAGGGCTGAATGGCCTACTCCTGCACCTAATTTCTATGTTTCTATGTTTCTATGGTGAGTGCGTAAGCTCTATATTTACTAGATCCCTCGAGATGTAATGGCTATCGAAGTTACATTTTGAGAACGTTATAAAAAACTGCCATTATATTACGTAAGAAACTGTTCTACATGTGGATTAAATAATAGTGGAATTTTAGAATAAAGCTGAATCACTGCGAGTGAGATTGGAGCTTGAACAAGGATCAAAGAATCTGCAAGTCGCAGGCTAATCTACATGGTCCACACTTGAGATCAGAAAAATGAATATATCAGATCGATACCAGGAACCAGGAGTAGATCGACTGCTTTGTCATATTGGAAGTCAACTTTTTTGAAGGATAAGAAGTTTAAGTTAAAAGCCTTCAAGAATATTTTGCAACATTGTAAGCAGTCAGAAGCATGTTTACAGTAATTTGAAGACAGTAGATGGTGCTGAGAGAACGACCTTGAAAATAATAATGTTATGAACTTCTAGAAGATACGGCAGGGACAAGCTGGAGATTGTTTACAATAGATACTGGCAGAAGAATCCATGACCGTGAAAATAATGAGGTGCTATTGAAGAAAGGCCAGTTCTGTTTTGGATTCTTTCATGTGTTTATAAAACATCATGCTATTTATGGGCCACAGCCATGGACCTTCCAGCAGGTAAGTGCGAAGAAACGCCACAGGAGGGAGACGAGGAGCCAGATAATATGTAGTAAGCGAACAATCAAACTCACTGAAAATGCTCAAGTTGCGCTCCTGGAAAAAGGCCAGAAGGAAATAAATAAGTTATGGAGGCAGATCAACAAGATAAGCTAATACCAAAAGGAACTCATGTGTTCTGATGAGAATGAAGAGGAAGTAAAATCTAATCTGGCTCAATTGATCAACCTCCATCTCAAGGTTGAACAAAACCATGACGTAATACAGAATTTACTACTGTCTGAAGAGGAATGCATATCGGAAGAGAAGTGGTTTCACCAGGAAGTGGAGACTTTAAACGGTTTCAAAGGCGATCAACATAGGTGATTATTGGAAATTGTACCACAAAGAACGCGCTATGCAATTGGAAGAATTATTCAACAAGGCGTTGTGACTACAGAAGAAATTAGATCACAAGATAGTATTTCAAATCTCAACACGAAGATCAGGATATAAATCTGGCTCCGTAACCATTTCAACTACAAGGGTCTCTGCTCAAATGGAAGCTGAATTAGCTGCTCTTTCACTACGTTGACACATTGGAGAAAAAGCATGAGATAGAAGCACGAAGACCAGCTGAAAATAGAAGAAGTGGTGGAAAAGAACAGTTAAGTCAAGAGAATGAACAGCTGGAACTAGCCATGAATGTGGCAGTAGCCAAGAAAAAGGAGGAGATACTCGAAGACCAAGCCACAAGATACGGCTCGAGGATATTTCAGGAGTTCCATAGTCCAAGAAGGAGCTTTAAACTGGAAACAATGGTTGAATCAAATCTACAGCCAGAGAATATCTGGTCTTGCGACTCAGAACTAGCACTGAGTAGGTGGATGAGCCACAGAACTTCATCTCAGCAACAGGGTACTAGACCAAGCGAACATCTCTGTTGAGGCTCGTGACAAACCAGCAACTCTGCATCCTTCTCAGGGGCCTACTTTATAGGCGCAACTGAGCCAATGATGGCACAGGCCAGTTGATCACCCATTTGTTCCTAACCACGGATTTAATCGTGAAATGTGTGAATTGGTGAGGAATCAAACAAAGATCAGCAAGCTCCTAGCTCAACAAAGTCTCTCTTCCACCTTACCTCCAATAGAAATTCCTAAGTATGACGGTGATCATTTGCAATATGAAACTTTCATAAACCAGTTTGAGGAAGGAGGGGAAATAAAAACCACTAATCAGAGAGATTGCTTAAATTCCTTGAGCAATACACAAGTGGATATTCAAAGAAGCTTGTTAGAAGTAGTCAATATACGTCTGCAGATGAGGGCTATCGAACGTCAAGAGAATTGCTTAAATAACATTTTGGTAACAAACAGAAGATTGCTAATGCACACATGAAGAAGGCCTTTGCTTGATCAGTTCTCAAGGCGGAAGATGTGAAGGGATTGCAGAAGTTTCTTAGAAGTTGTTGTAACTCGATGAAAAATCTCATGGAAGAAATGAATTGTGTTAGTAATATGAAGACTATCATTCTAAAACTGTGCTATAGGGTTAGATAAAAGTGGAGGGATAAAGCAGGTTAGATAAAAGTGGAGGGATAAAGCAGGTCAGATACAGGAATATCAGAATCGAGAAACCATGTTTCCTGACCTGGTGAGTTTCATTTAAATCTTTTTTTTTGTAAAATATTTTTATTAGAAGTAATTACATATTAAGAAGAAATATAAAATCCAATTAAGACAAGAGAAAATATTATCGTTACATACATTCTTAATATTTTTAAAATTTACAATCAGTCTTATTTGTACTTCTATAATTTTCTTTTTTATTTTATAACAGTAGGAAATATAAGAAGAAAAAGAGGAAAAAAAAGATAAACTAATTGAGTGGTGTATTAAACAAGATATTCTTCATTGGAGACATTTATGATCTATTGTCTATAATTCTTCATCTATTCATACATTCAGGCTTCCGTCATGGCTTCGAACCGGACCATCTTTACCCTTTAAATATTCAATAAATGGAGACCATATCCCTCTGCATTGATCCAGCCTGTCCATCTGGGCAAGCCTTAATCGTTCCAAATGCAGAGTCTCCGACATTTCTGTAATCCACATTTTAGTTGTAGGGGAAGTGGGACCCTTCCAAAATCTTAGTATTAATTTTTTACCAATTATTAAACTATAACCGATAAAATTTATTTGTTGTGCTGTTAATATCTGGTTTATTTCTAGTATTCCCAGTATAATTAGTTTTGAGTCTGGAGTTAACTTTACATTTACTACAATTGAAATTATCTTAAAAATTTCTATCCAAAAATTAGTAATTTTTATACATTTTGTAAATGAATGCGTTAAATTAGCTTTGAATTGTTGACATTTATCACATATTGCGGACACATTTGTGAAAATTCTATTTAATTTGGACTTTGAAAGATGTAATCTATGTATAACTTTAAATTGTATCAAGGAGTGTCTAGCATCTAATGAACAATGATGTATATATTGTAAACTTTCATTCCATACTCCTCTACTGATTACTTGATCTAGTTCATCTTCCCATGCTTGTCTATATTTATCCGTATTTGGTAAACCATTTCCCAATAAAATATTATAACCATATAACCATATAACAATTACAGCAAGGAAACAGGCCCTCTCGGCCCTTCCAGTCCGTGCCGACCATTTGTTTTCCCCTAGTCCCATCTACCTGCACTCAGACCATACCCCTCCATTCCCTTCACGTCCATATACCTATCCACTTTACTCTTAAATATTAAAATCGATCCTGCCTCCACCACTTCTGCTGGAAGCTGATTCACAACAGCCACCACCCTCTGAGTAAAGAAGTTCCCCTCACGTTACCCCGAAACCTCTGTCCCTTAATTCTCATGTCATGCCCTCTTGTTTGAAACTTCCCTACCTCAATGGGAAAAAACGTATCCACGTCAACTCTGTCTACCCTTCATCATTTTAAAGACTCAATCAAGTCCCCCGTTAACCTTCTGCGCTCCAAAGAATAAAGACCTAACTTGTTCAACCTTTCTCTGTAACATAGTTGCTGGAACCCTGGCAACATTCTAGTAAATCTCCTCTGTACTCTCTCTATTTTGTTGACATCCTTCCTATAACTAGGCGACCAAAAATTGTACACCATACTCCAGAATTGGTCTTACCAATGCCTTGTACAATTTTAACATTACTTCCTACTCCTATATTCAATGCTCTGATTTTATAAAGGCCAGCACACCAAAGGCTTTATTTACCACCTATCTACATGCGATTCCCACCTTCAGGGAACTATGCCAGTTATTCCTAGATCCCTCTGTTCCACAGCATTCCTCAATTCCTACCATTTACCATGTACGTCCTATTTTGATTTGTCCTGCCAAGATGTAGCACTTCACACTTATCAGCATTAAACTCCATCTGCCATCTTTCAGCCCACTTTTCCAAATGGCCCAAATCTCTCTGTAGACTTTGAAAATCTAATTCATTATCCACAACACCACCTATCTTAGTATCATCTGCATACTTACTTATCCAATTTTCCACCCCATCATCCAGATCATTGATGTACATGACAAACAACAGTGGACCCAACACAGATCCCTGAGGCACCCCACTGGTCACCGGCTTCCAACCTGACAAACAGCCATCCACCATTACTCTCTGACATCTCCCATTCAGCCACTGTTGAATCCATCTTGCTACTCCGCCATTAACACCCAAAGATTGAACCTTCTTAACCAACCTACCATGGGGAACCTTGTCAAAGGCCTTACTGAAATCCATATAGACAACATCCACTGCTTTACCCTCATCAATTTCCCTAGTTACCGCTTCAAAACATTCAAGAAGGTTTGTCAAAATGACCTTCCAGGCACAAATCCATGTTGACTGTTCCTGATCAGACCCTGTTTATCCAGATGCTTATATATATTATCTCTAAGTATCCTTTCCATTAATTTGCCCACGACTGACGTCAAACTAATAGGTCTATAATTGCTAGGTTTATTCTTTGAACCCTTTTTAAACAATGGAACAACATGCGCAGTACGCCAATCCTCCGGCACTATTCCCGTTTCTAATGACATTTGAAATATTTCTGTCATAGCTCTGCTATTTCTACACTAACTTCCCTCAATGTCCTAGGGAATATCCTGTCAGGACCTGGAGACTTATCCACTTTTATATTTTTCAAAAGTGTCAGTACTTCCTCCTCTTTGAATCTCATAGTTTCCATAGCTACTCTACTCTTTCCCCTTAACTCACAGAGTTCAATATCCTTCTCCTTGGTGAATACCGAAGAAAAGAAATTGTTCAATATCTCCCCCATCTCTTTTGGCTCTGCAGATAGCTGTCCATTCTGGTTCTCTAATGGTCCAATTTTATCCCTCGTTATCCTTTTGCTATTAATATAGCTGTAGAAATCCTTTGGGTTTACTTTCACCTTTCTTGCCAAAGCAGCCTCATATCTTCTTTTAGCCTTCCTAATTTCTTTCTTAAGATTCTTTTTACATTCTTTAACACCTCATTTACTCCATGCCTCCTATAATTATTGTAGATATCTCTCTTTTTTACGAAACAAATGTCCAATTTCCCTTGAAAACCATGGCTCTTTCCAATTTTTACTATTTCCTTTCAACCTAACAGGGACATAAAGATTCTGTACTCTTACAATTTCCCCTTTAAATGTCCTCCATTTCTCTTCTACATCCTTCCCATGAAACAAAGTGTCCCAATTCACTCCTTTAAATTCCTTACGCATTCCCTCAAAGTTAGCCTTTCTCCAATCAAAAATCTCTACCCTAGGTCCAGTTCTGACTCTCTCCATAATTACATTGAAACTAATGATATTGTGATCACTGGTCCCGAAGTGCTCACCAACGCATACCTCCGTCACCTGACCTGCCTCATTTCCTAACAGGATGTCCAGCACTGCCCCTTCCTGGTCGATACTCTATGTACTGCTGCAAAAAAACTATCCTGCACACATTTTACAAAACTCCAAACCATCCAGCCCATTTACAGAATGTGTTTCCCAGTCTATTTTTGGAAAATTGAAATCTCCCACAATCACTACCTTGTGCTTACTACTAATATCTGCTATCTCTTTACATATTTGCTCTTCCAATTCACGCTCCCCATTTGGCGGTCTATAATACACCCCTAAAAGTGTTGCTACACCGTTCCCACTTCTCAGTTCCACCCAAATAGCCTCCCTAGACGAGCCCTCTAATCCATCCTGCCAAAGCACTGCTGTAATATCTTCTCTGACAAGCAATGCAACACCTCCCCCTCTGGTCCCTCCAATTCTATCACACCTGAAGCAACGAAATCCTGGAATATTTAGTTTCCAATCACAGCCCTCCTGCAACCATGTTTCACTGATTGCCACAACATCATATTTCCAGGTGTCAATCCAGGCTCTAAGTTCATCCACCTTACTTACAATGCTCCTAGCATTAAAATATACACATTTTAGAAACCCACCATCCCTTATTCTCGGTCTATTATCTTTTTCATCTTTCTCGCCTACATTTTGGATCCGAGTGCTTCCCTTCTCTGCCTCTTGCCCCACACCCTGACCCCTAGCCCCCTCTACCCGAGTCCCTCCCCCCAGCCTTTCTATTTTAAAGTCTCCCCAGTAGCCTTTGCAAATCTCCCTGCCAGGATATTGGTCCCCCTCGGGCTCAGGTGCAACCCGTCCTTTGTGTACAGATCATGCCTTCCCCAAAAGAGGTCCCAGTGATCAAGAAACTTGAATCCCTGCCCACTGCACCAGTCCCTCAGCCACGCATTTATCCTCCACCTCATTTCATTCCTACTCCCACTGTCACTGTCATAATTTCTCTGTATTCGGATGTTTATTTAAACATTCACCTAAAATTTCTGTCTTTCTATTGCTAAAATCCAGTGTCTTTGAATTAACATAATCTCTAATTTGTAGATATCGAAAATATTCTTTAAAATGTAATCCATCATTTTGTTGTAATTCCTGAAATGAGAGAAATAAGTTATCCTTGTAAAGATCACCAATCTTATTTATTCCATAGTTCTTCCATTTTAAGAAACCTTTGTCCATCAGTGAAGGTTTAAAAGAAATATTGTTTACTATTGGAAGAGCTAATGGTACATTCTGTAATTTTAATGTTTTTTTTTATTGTTTCCAAATACGTATTCCACTTTCTATTATTGGGTTTCCTTTATAAGTTTTCTTATGTACTGGAGTATTAGCAAATAAAATGGAACTAATTTCAAAAGGGATACAGTCTTCTTTTTCCATTTTTAACCAATTTGGTTGTTTATCTAGTTCACCCAACCAGAAATTCATATTTTTTATATTAACTGCCCAATAATAAAACATAAAATTAGGCAGTGCAAAGCCACCGTTTATTTTTGATTTACATAAATGTTTTTTAATTTATGTAAATAAAAAATAAATGGTGGCTTTTGCACTGCCCAATTTTATGTTTTATTATTGAGTTTCATTGAAATCTAATGTCAAATCTACGCCATGGGAGTATTTAAGATCCTAAACTCATTGCCACTAATAAAGGTTCTACTTTTATTAAAACAAAAGGAAAATCAGGACAAAAGAAGAGCAGTTTTTCTACCTCTGTAATACCTGTAGAAACAACAGGTGGAATGAAAAAGGATGCAACACATACTGAAGAACAGTGACAACACAAAACACACTTTGGACTCTCTCTCTCTCTTAGACACAGGATATTTTCATGAAAAACTTCAACGTGTAAGCTACATTCCACATTATCTTCCCTCCTTATCAGCATGCATAAGGAAGTGTATACAGTGTAAAAGAAAAACATCAGGTATACAAGTTTGTCCGAGAGGGGTCAGCCGGACGTCGGTGCAAGGGTCAACGGTGCAGTCCCCTCATTTCCAAAGATGTTTTTACATGGCAGAAAACTTACATTAATTAATTTTACATTCCCTTGTCTGACAGAGCCGTTCTGTCTACTAGAATATTTGGTTCTGTGGGGACCAATTTGCACAATTCGTAATCTGCTATGTAGGCAATAATGTCAGCTGGGGCATTCCCCCAGGAGACTTCGTTGTGGCCAATTGTATGGGCATTGCACTTAATAATGGCCAATTGGACAGGGAGGGGTAAGGCATGCAGTAGCTAGTGCAGTAACAAGCGCTGTTTTTAAGTTGCAAAAGTCTTCTTCTAGTTGGAGTGAGAGAGTTAGAGAGAGAATTGCTGCAGTGCCCTGATGGAGACACCAACGATGAATAGTCCAATGTATCCACTGCCAGTAGAAATTTGTCAAGCCCAGAAATTAGATTGGTCCGATTCCGTGTCATTCAGGGTCTTGCCACTCCTCAAACTGGCCCGATTACTCACAGACTTGTCCCTCTCTCTCCACCAGGGAGACGAGCTCTGTTTTTCAAACATAAATTTGAACGTTTTCTGTCATTAGTTTCAAGTTTGTTTTAAATTGTACCGACTGTTGGCTGCAAAATGTTAAAGTTCTTGGGGGCAAAAGTGAGCAATCTTGATCCTTACGGAGTAGTTAAGGTACAGTGCCTCGAAAGCCACCAGTTCGACATCCTGCGTTATCTGCTGTTTCTCTTTGTCTGGTACTCTGAGTTGTTTAACTCCCACACTGCTGGATTCAGTACTGCTCTCCTCTTCTGCTTTAAGCCCTCTCCGTTCTTCTTCCTCATCTTCCTTATCACTTTTTCCTTCTTCTGGGGGCCAAAGGACAAAGGACATTTATTATCACATACACCAATTGGTGTAGTGAAATTTGATTTGTCATGCAGTCAAGCGCTGCCCTTCCATGTAAGCGTACTGGAGCCACTTCCTCTTCAAGGGATCTTAGTATCATAGCTCCTGCTCTTAGTGACTGGTGGCCAGGGCATGGGGTAGGTATTCTACACTATTTCCAATTTTGTTTCTCTCCCCGAATTAGTTCCTCATCCCGGCTCTCTCTGTGAACAGGATCACCATGCTAGACAAGGGGTTCCTGGGGATATTTTGCTTAGGTTTCCATTTTTACATATCAATTGTTTAATATTATGTTGGCCAACCATAGTCTCTTTTTTTTTAATCTATTCATTATGTAATCTTTACATTTTCCTGTGTCCAAATAACAAATATGCTGTATCGAAGTTCCCACATCACTATTATCCCGAGCCTATCCCATTACTGGCTTGATATCGGCTTAATACCTCAGACAGCCAACTTAATCTGAGTCAACAATCCCCCAAATTGTCTTACATTTCGTTGTCTGTTCTGAAAGATATTGTCAGGGAACCAGATCACTTCGGGCGAAGGACCACGGTGTTCCCAGGCACTCTGAGGGGTTCAGACTCAAGGGGCCCGATAGTGTACTTTCTACTCCCTTCGAGATCCCGGCCAAAATGTAGCCTTCTGCTCAGTCTTCTGAGATAGTTTCCAGCAAAATGCTGCTCGACTACGACAATGTTAAGGTCTGTTTCACTTCACCTAACGTCAACAACATAGAAACATAGAAAATAGATGCAGGAGGAGGCCATTCGGCCCTTCGAGCCAGCACCGCCATTCATTGTGATCATGGCCGCTATCAATAACCCGTGCCTGCCTTCTCCCAATATCCCTTGACTCCACTAGCCCCAAGAGCTCTAGCCAACTGTGTCTTAAATCCATCCAGTTATTTGGCCTCCACTGCCGTCTGTGGCAGGGAATTCCATAAATTCCCAACTCTCTGGGTAAAAAAATGTTTTCTCACCTCAGTCTTAAATGATCTCCCCTTTATTCTGATCTGTGGCCCCTGGTTCTGGACACACTCATCATTGGGAACATTTTTCCTGTATCTAGATTGTCCAATCCTTTTATAATTTTATATGTTTCTATAAGATATCCCCTCATCCTTCCAAACTCCAGTGAATACAAGCCTAGTATTTTCAATCTCAATTGTGGTACACATAGGTACCAATGACATAGGCAGAAAAAGTGATGAGGTCCTGAAGGGAGAATTTATGGAGTTGGGGGGGAAGTTAAGGAGAAGGACCAAAAGGGTAACAATTTCAGGATTACTGCCTGTGCCGCGTGACAGTGGGAATAGGAATGAAATGAGGTGGAGGATAAATGCGTGGCTGAGGGACTGGTGCAGTGGGCAGGGATTCAAGTTTCTTGATCACTGGGACCTCTTTTGGGGAAGGCATGATCTGTACACAAAGGACGGGTTGCACCTGAGCCCGAGGGGGACCAATATCCTGGCAGGGAGATTTGCAAAGGCTACTGGGGAGACTTTAAAATAGAAAGGCTGGGGGGAGGGACTCGGGTAGAGGGGCTAGGGGTCAGGGTGTGGGGTAAGAGGCAGAGAAGGGAAGCACTCGGAATCCAAAATGTAGGCGAGAAAGATGAAAAAAGATAATAGACCGAGAATAAGGGATGGTGGGTTTCTAAAATGTGTATATTTTAATGCTAGGAGCATTGTAAGTAAGGTGGACGAACTTAGAGCCTGGATTGACACCTGGAAATATGATGTTGTGGCAATCAGTGAAACATGGTTGCAGGAGGGCTGTGATTGGAAACTAAATATTCCAGGATTTCGTTGCTTCAGGTGTGATAGAATTGGAGGGACCAGAGGGGGAGGTGTTGCATTGCTTGTCAGAGAAGATATTACAGCAGTGCTTTGGCAGGATAGATTAGAGGGCTCGTCTAGGGAGGCTATTTGGGTGGAACTGAGAAGTGGGAACGGTGTAGCAACACTTTTAGGGGTGTATTATAGACCGCCAAATGGGGGAGCGTGAATTGGAAGAGCAAATATGTAAGGAGATAGCAGATATTAGTAGTAAGCACAAGGTAGTGATTGTGGGAGATTTCAATTTTCCAAAAATAGACTGGGAAACACATTCTGTAAAGGGGCTGGATGGTTTGGAGTTTGTAAAATGTGTGCAGGATAGTTTTTTGCAGCAGTACATAGAGGTATCGACCAGAGAAGGGGCAGTGCTGGACCTCCTGTTAGGAAATGAGGCAGGTCAGGTGACGGAGGTATGCGTTGGTGAGCACTTCGGGACCAGTGATCACAATACCATTAGTTTCAATATAATTATGGAGAGAGTCAGAACTGGATCTAGGGTAGAGATTTTTGATTGGAGAAAGACTAACTTTGAGGGAATGCGTAAGGATTTTAAAGGAGTGAATTGGGACACTTTGTTTCATGGGAAGGATGTAGAAGAGAAATGGAGGACATTTAAAGGGGAAAATGTAAGAGTACAGAATCTTTATGTCCCTGTTAGGTTGAAAGGAAATAGTAAAAATTGGAAAGAGCCATGGTTTTCAAGGGAAATTGGACACTTGTTTCGAAAAAAAGAGAGATATCTACAATAATTATAGGAGGCATGGAGTAAATGAGGTGCTAGAGGAGTATAAAGAATGTAAAAAGAATCTTAAGAAAGAAATTAGGAAGGCTAAAAGAAGATATGAGGCTGCTTTGGCAAGAAAGGTGAAAGTAAACCCAAAGGGTTTCTACAGCTATATTAATAGCAAAAGGATAACGAGGGATAAAATTGGACCATTAGAGAACCAGAATGGACAGCTATCTGCAGAACCAAAAGAGATGGGGGAGATATTGAACAATTTCTTTTCTTCGGTATTCACCAAGGAGAAGGATATTGAACTCTGTGAGTTAAGGGGAAAGAGTAGAGTAGCTATGGAAACTATGAGATTCAAAGAGGAGGAAGTACTGACACTTTTTGAAAAATATAAAAGTGGATAAGTCTCCAGGTCCTGACAGGATATTCCCTAGGACATTGAGGGAAGTTAGTGTAGAAATAGCAGGAGCTATGACAGAAATATTTCAAATGTCATTAGAAACGGGAATAGTGCCGAAGGATTGGCATACTGCGCATGTTGTTCCATTGTTTAAAAAGGGTTCAAAGAATAAACCTAGCAATTATAGACCTATTAGTTTGACGTCAGTGGTGGGCAAATTAATGGAAAGGATACTTAGAGATAATATATATAAGCATCTGGATAAACAGGGTCTGATCAGGAACAGTCAACATGGATTTGTGCCTGGAAGGTCATGTTTGACAAACCTCCTTGAATTTTTTGAAGCGGTAACTAGGGAAATTGATGAGGGTAAAGCAGTGGATGTTGTCTATATGGATTTCAGTAAGGCCTTTGACAAGGTTCCCCATGGTTGGTTAAGAAGGTTCAATCTTTGGGTGTTAATGGCAGAGTAGCAAGATGGATTCAACAGTGGCTGAATGGGAGATGTCAGAGTGTAATGGTGGATGGCTGTTTGTCAGGTTGGAAGCCGGTGACCAGTGGGGTGCCTCAGGGATCTGTGTTGGGTCCACTGTTGTTTGTCATGTACATCAATGATCTGGATGATGGGGTGGACAATTGGATAAGTAAGTATGCAGATGATACTAAGATAGGTGGTGTTGTGGATAATGAAGTAGATTTTCAAAGTCTACAGAGAGATTTGGGCCATTTGGAAAAGTGGGCTGAAAGATGGCAGATGGAGTTTAATGCTGATAAGTGTGAAGTGCTACATCTTGGCAGGACAAATCAAAATAGGACGTACATGGTAAATGGTAGGGAATTGAGGAATGCTGTGGAACAGAGGGATCTAGGAATAACTGTGCATAGTTCCCTGAAGGTGGAATCGCATGTAGATAGGGTGGTAAAGAAAGCCTTTGGTGTGCTGGCCTTTATAAATCAGAGCATTGAATATAGGAGAAGGGAAGTAATATTAAAATTGTACAAGGCATTGGTAAGACCAATTCTGGAGTATGGTGTACAATTTTGGTCGCCTAGTTATAGGAAGGATGTCAACAAAATAGAGAGAGTACAGAGGAGATTTACTAGAATGTTGCCAGGGTTCCTGCAACTATGTTACAGAGAAAGGTTGAACAAGTTAGGTCTTTATTCTTTGGAGCGCAGAAGGTTAAGGGGGGACTTGATTGAGGTCTTTAAAATGATGAAAGGGATAGACAGAGTTGACGTGGATACGTTTTTCCCATTGAGGGTAGGGAAGTTTCAAACAAGAGGGCATGACATGAGAATTAAGGGACAGAGGTTTCGGGGTAACGTGAGGGGGAACTTCTTTACTCAGAGGGTGGTGGCTGTGTGGAATCAGCTTCCAGCAGAAGTGGTGGAGGCAGGATCGATTTTAACATTTAAGAGTAAAGTGGATAGGTATATGGACGTGAAGGGAATGGAGGGGTATGGTCTGAGTGCAGGTAGATGGGACTAGGGGAAAACAAATGGTCGGCACGGACTGGAAGGGCCGAGAGGGCCTGTTTCCGTGCTGTAATTGTTATATGGTTATATGGTTAATCTCTCCTCATATGACAGTCCCGCCATCCCAGGGATCAATCTCGTGAATCTACGCTGCACTGCCTCAATCACAAAGATGTCCTTGCTCAAATTAGGAGACCAAAACTGTACACTATATGTGGTCTCACCAGATCCCTATACAACTGCAGAAGAACCTCTTTACTCCTATACTGAAATCCTCTTGTTTTTAAGGCTAACATTCCACTAGCTTTCTTCACTGCCTGCTGTACCTGCACGCCAACTTTCAGTGAGCAATGTACAAGGACACCCAGGTCTTGCTGTACCACACCTAACCCCATTGAGATAATGATCTGCTCCCTTGTTTTTGCTGCCAAAGTGGATAACCTCACATGTATCTATATTACACTGCATCTCCCATGCATTTGCCCACTCACTCAACCTGTCCAGGTCCCCCTGCAACCTCCTAACATCCTCTTCACAGTTCACACTGCCACCCAGCTTTGTGTCATCCGCTAACTTGCTAGTGTTGCTCCTAATTCCCTCTTGCAAATCATTAATATATATGGTAAACAGTTGCGATCCCAACACGGAGCCTTGCGGCACTCCACTCGCCACTGCCTACCATTATGAAAAGGACCCGTTCACTCCTACTCTTTGCTTCCGGTCTGCCAACCAATTTTCTATCCATGTCAACGCTCTACCACCAATACCACGTGCTCTAATTTTAGTCACCAGTCTCCCGTGCGAGGCCTTATCTAAGGCTTTCTGAAAGACTAGATACACTCCATCCCTTCATCCATTTTACTTGTCACATCCTAAAAAAATTGCAGAAGATTAGTCAAGCATGATTTCCCTTTCATAAATCCATGTTGACTTGGACTAATCCTTTTACTGCTATCCAAATGCTCCATTATTACCTCTTTAATAATTGACTCCAGCATCTTTCCCACCACCGAAGTCAGGCTAACTGGTCTGTAATTCCTCGCTTTCTCTCTCGCTCCTTTCTTGAAAAGTGGGATAACATTAGCTATCCTCCAATCCATAGGAACTGACCCTGAATCTATTGAACATTGGGAAAATGATCACCAATGCGTCCACTATTTCTAGAGCCACCACCATGGGGACCCTGGGATGCAGTCCATCACGGGGATTTATCATCCTTCAGTTCTATTAGCATCCCCAATACTATTTCTCGCCTAATGAAAATGTCTTTCAGTTCCTCTACCCCATTAGATATTCTGTCCTCCAGTACATCTGGGAGATCGTTTGTGTCCTCCTTAGTGAAGACAGATCCGAAGTACCTATTCAACTCTTCTGCCATTTCCTTGTTGCCCATAATTATTTCACCCGTGTCTACCTTCAAGGGACCCACATTTACTATTTTTCCCTTAACACATCCAAAGAAGCTTTTACTGTCCTTTTATATTCCTGGCCAGCTTCCCCTCGTACTTCATCTTTTCAGCCCGTATTGTCCGTTTTCTTTTCTTCTGTTGACCTATGAAAGTTTCCTAATCCTCTGGCTACCGGCTACTCTTTGCCGTGTTATACATCTTTTCTTTTAGTTTTATTCTATCCCTAACTTCTCTTGTCAGCCACGGTTGCCTCCTACTCCCCTTAGAATCTTTCTTCCTTTTTGGAATGAAATGATCCTGCGTCTTCCTGATTATGCCCAGAAATTCCTGCCATTGCTGTTCCACTGTCATTCCTCCTAGGATCCCTTTCCAGTCTACTTTGGCCAGCTTCCCTCTCATGCCTTCATAGTCCCATTTGTTCAACTGCATCACTGCCATATCCGATTTAACATTCACCTTTTCAAATTGCAGATTAAATATAATGATATTATGATAACTGCCTCCAAGCGGTTCCTTTACCTCGAGTTCCCTTATCATAGCTAGTTCATTGGACAACACTAAATCCAGACTTGCCTTTTCTCTGGTCGGCTCCATTACAGGCTGCTCGAAGAATCCATCTCGGAGGCATCCTACAAATTCTCTTTCTTGGGGTCCTGAACCAACCTGATTTTCCCAGTCCTTGCATATTGAAATTCCCCCATCACCACAGTGGCACTACCTTTGTTACATGGCAGTGTTAACTACTGCTGCAACTTACAGCCTACATCCGGGCTACTATTTGGGGGGTCTGTAAATAACACCAATTAGTGTCTTCTTGCCTTTATAATTCCTCAACTCCATCCACATTGACTCTACCTCGTCAGTCCGTATGTCTTCCCTCACAAGGGACTGAATTCCATCCCTCACCAGCAGAGCTAACCCCCTCCTCTGCCCACCTGCCTGTCCTTTCTATAGAATGTGTAACCCTGGATATTTAGTTCCCAGGCCCGATCCTCCTGCCGCCATGTCTCAGTAATCCCCACAATGTCATATCTGCCAACCTCTAACTGAGCCTCAAGCTCATCGACTTTACTTCTTATACTTCTCGTATTCATATACAATACTTTTAATTCCTTACGCATCTCACCTTTCACATCGATCCCTATTACACTTGGCCATACTTTCCTATCCCTTTGTCAGCTTCCTTGACGTGATATTTGATTCATCATTGAAATTGGACAAACGAGTCAATGCCGTGGTAAAAGCTAGCTTCTTCCAGCTTCGGACGATAGATAAAATAAAACAAATCCTCCAGTTTGATGTCCTCGAAAAGATAATCCACACATTCATCTCCTCCCGCCTCTATTACTGCAGCTCCCTTTTCACTGGCATCAGCCAATCTTCCCAGTCCCGCCTGCAACAGGTTCAAAACACAGCAGCGAGCCTCGTGACGGGCATCCGAAGAAGGAACCACATCACCCCGATTCTGGCCTCTCTCCACTGGTTCCCTGTGCGGTTCCCAATACATTTAAAGGTCCTTCTTTATGTGCCCAAAGCCCTTAACGGGCTTCCCCCACCTACATCAAAATTCGACATAACCACCACACCACCTCCACTGTCCCTCAGTTCGGCCGACGTGGGGTTACTGAACATCCCGCGGTCTAGGCATAAGCTCAGGGACGCTCGCGCCTTTGCAGTTGCAGCTCCGAGACTGTGGAACAGCATCCCTCGTCCTATTAGAACTGCCCCCTCCATCAACTCTTTTAAGTCGAGACTTAAAACTTATCTTTACTCTCAAGCCTTTCTTGACGTCCTCTGAGGGAGGGCTATATGTATTTATGAATGTACTTATTCTATGGACCACTGTTGTATAACGTTAGTACCTCCACCAATGTAAAGCACTTTGGTCAACGAGAGGTATTTTTTAAATGTGCTATAGAAATAAAAGTGACTTAATTTGACTTGACTTGACTTGAAACAGACGTAAACGTAATAAAATTAGTAATCAAGTAGTAAAATCTCTATTTCGGCTTGCGGGTACGGTAGCAACCCTTACAGAATATACAGAGCAATTCTATCCCCACACAAAAAGGGATAGTGTGTAAGCAGATATAGTCATACCCGAATAATCAGCGATTCGGCAATACTTTATCTTATGGAGCATGGTACAGCCTCTTGATTCTTAAGATTGACAGCTTCATATGATTGACATCTTCTTAAGATTGACAGGTTCTTCCGAGAGAGGAAGGGTTAGCCCATATATGGTCATGATGAGGATTCTATTTTTCTGCAGATCAAGTATTTTGTATGTTTTTATTTTATTGACGCACATTATAATCTTATAGAACAAGGGTGGGAGCCGAGAGTCTGAACATACTTCTGATTTTTATCTCATAGAGGAAAACATTAATGAAGTTGTGCTTGTTTTCTCGCTAGTGCTACGGTGAAAGGGTATAAACATCTTTGTTAGCCTTGTTAGTGTAATAGGGGAAAGTGTAAAGTGTTTTCAGTTGCCTTTGCAAGTATAATATGAGAAAGGTGAACGCCGGTCTTTGGTTTCAGTTTTGCAGCTGAAATTTTGTAATTATATAACTTAAACTTTCTCAAGTGATGCAAACATATGCATTTTTGGATCATGGAAGTTCACCTAAGTTTTGCACAGAAAGCTTGATCAGAAGGATGGACATTTCAGGACAGAAGACTACGATTCTATAGCTTACTATCAATGAAGAGAAATGCTACAATGGGCATCTTAATAAACGTTTGGAAGTATGGACGTCTGGAGAACAAATATTTTATACCACTATCCGATGTGTTTACATGTTTCTCATCTAAACATACCCAAACAATCTAAAAGAATGCCCTTACCTGAAGAATATCAAGATTCCTAAATTACAATCTGGCATCGATCTACTTACCGGAAAAAATGCTACCTATTGGAACTTAGAGAGTTTGTTAGCAGTCAACGGGACCAACCATTTGCTGTGAGGACCCAACTTGGATGGGCTATCTATGGCCTCTTGAGAAGGAACAACAAAAGTAGGAATAAGAATAACAGCAATGCTGTTAAACAAATATCTACTGCTAACTTAGAAGAGCTGTTGATCAAGCAATATAATCATGACTTCAATGAAAGATCCAGAAAGGAATCAGAAGAAATGTCCCGTGAAGAGGTAAAGTTCTAGGATATTAGGAAGCGTTCAGTAAATATGATGGATGGACACTATTTTCTAGACTTGCCTTTCAAATAAGAAAGTGTCAGTCTGCCGAATAACCGTTGCCTTGCCGAGCAGTGCAATCAGAACCAGAAACGCAAATTTGGCAAGAATAAGAAATTTCATGATGAATATACACCTATCCTAAAATAAATAATTGGCAATGGTTATGCTGAAATGGTACCATCGGGGGTATCACTCGATTAAACGGACCTTGAGGGTGGTCTTTGACTGTGCAGCAGTCTTCAAAGGAATATAACTTAACTGCCAACTACTGCAAGGTCAGGACATTACCAACTCGTTGGAGTTCTCATCAGATTCAGACAGGAACTCATTGCTTTGATCGCTGATAATAAAGCAAAGTTTCATCAAGTTATAGTATCAGAATAACACGTTGACTACCTGCGATTCTTGTGGTGGCCTGATGGGGACACACAGCAAGATCTTGTTGAATAACGGACGAAGGTACATCTATTTGGAGCAGTGTCATCACCAAAGGTACACACAAATTCTGGAGAAACTCAGCGGGTGCAGCAGCATCTATGAAGCAAAGGAAATAGGCAACGTTTCAGGCCGAAACCTTTCTTCAGACTGATAGGGGGTGCGGGGAGGCAGGGAGAAGAAAGGAAAAAGGAAGAGGAGGAGGAGCCCGAGGGCTGAGGGAGAGGTAGGAAGGGGAGGAGACAGCAAGGGTTAACAGAATTGTGATAAATCAATGTACATGCCACTAGGATGCAGACTCCCGAAGTAGAATATGTGATGCTGTTCCTCCAATTTCCCGTGTTGCTCACTCTGGCCGTGGAGGAGGCCCAGGACAGAGAGGTCAGATATGGAATGGGAGGGGGAGTTGAAGTTCTGAGCCACCGGGAGGTCTGGTTGGGGAATGCGGACCGAGCGGAGTTGCTCGGCGAAACGATCGCCGAGCCTACGCTTGTTCTCACTGATAAAGATCAGCTGACATCTGGAGCAGCTGATGCAATAGATGATGTTGGTGGAGGTGCATGTGAACCTCTGTCGCACCTGGAACGACTGCTGGGTCCTTGAATGGAGTCGAGGGGGGGAGGTAAAGCGACAAGTGTAGCATCTCTTGCGGTTGCAAGGGAAAGTGCCCGGGGAAGGGGTAGAGCGGGAGGAAAGGGAAAAATTGACAAGGGAGTTATGGAGGGAGTGGTCTTTGAGAAAGGCAGCCGGGGGGGGGGGAGATGGGAAGATGTGGCGAGTGGTGGGGTCACATTGGAGGTAGCGAAACTGATGGAGGACTATTTGTTGTATGTGCTGGCTAGTGGGGTGAAAGGTGAGGACCAGGGGGACTCTACCCTTGTTGCGAGCGGAGAGAGAGCAGTGTTACGGGGTATAGAGGAGACGCTGGTGCGAGCCTCATCTATAGTGGGGAGGGGAACCCCCGTTCCCTGAAGAATGAGCACATTTGCGATGCCCTGGAGTGGAACACCTCATCCTGGGAGCAGATGCGGCGTATACGGAGGAATTGGGAATAGGGGATGGAGTCTTTACAGGAAGCAGGGTGGGAGGGAAGAGTAGTCAAGATAGCCGTGGGAGTCAGTGGGTTTATAGTGGATGTCGATCAGAAGTCTATCACCTGCAATGGAGATAGTGAGGTCAAGGAATGGTAGGGAAGTGTCGGAAATGGTCCAGGTGTATTCGAGTGCCGGATGGAAGTTAGTGGTGGAGCGGATGAAGTCTGTCAGTTGTGTGTGGGTGCAGGAGATGGCACCAAAGCAATTGTTGATGTAGCGGAGGTAGAGGTTGGGGATGGGGCCCTGGTATGCCTCGAACTTTGCATTAAGGACGACCGCTGATGATAATGTAGCTCACTTTCCAGATGAAGTGATAAACACAGTAAAGTACAACTTCTATGTGGATGATTGTTTAAAATATATGTCTTCGTATCAAAAAGCAATTGAAATGGTAGTATACCGGACTTCCCTCTGCCAAAAGGGAGGATTCATGCTGTCAAAGTTGATCAGCAACAGCCGTGCTGTATTGGAAACCATTCCACCAGATAATAGAGCTGAAGAGACCAGATAGTTGGATTTGGACAAAGACAATATACCAATGGAAAGTGCACCACGATTGCACAGGTGTGTTGAAACAGATGTGTTCAAACTCGGTATCTCGATTCAGGAACGATCTTGTACAAGACGGCATATCCTATCTGTGATTGGTTTTGTATACGACCATTTGGTATTTCTTGCACCATTTACTCTGCTATCCAAGTTAATAATGCACGAGCTATGAAAGAAAAAACTTGGACAAACCTTTTATCAGCAATGGACAGAGTTATTAGCAGATCTCGACAAAATATCGGAATTCAAAGTAGACCGACGCATGAAGTTGCATCACTTTTCAGATACAAGTGAAAGTGGCTACGGTACTATTTCATATGTAAGACTGGGAAATTATAACAACGAAGTACATGTTTCATTCATAATGAGAAAGGCCAGAGTGGCACAATTGAAGCAAATGACGATTCCCAGAATGGAGCTTACAGCAGCACTTTTATCTGTCAAATTTGACATAATGCTGCAACAAGAACTACAGCTTCAGGTGGAAGGATGTATCTTCTGGACTGATAGTGCTACAGTGAGTATGGATTTCAAAAACAAAAACAAACGCTTTCAAACATTTGGAGCAAACATGATCTTTATTGTAAGGGGTGCTACGAATGTATCACGGAGGAGGTATGTTGGCAGAAAGGAATATCCTGCGGATGAAGGCTCTAGGGGACTAACACCAGACCGCTTCTGAAGCAATATACGATAGACCAAGGGACCAGTGTTTCTCTGTAAACCAGATGGAGAATGGCCAAAGCTTAAACTGGAATCTGAAATATCTGCTAATGATTCGGAAATCAAGCAAGACATCACTGTAAATGTTATTGTTAAAGATTCTTCCAAGCAAATAAACGATGTTATAACATATTTCTCATGGTGGTATAAGCTGAGGACTGTGGTGGCTTGGTTTCTTAAAGCCAGGACAAGTTAATTGCTGTTGGCTCGAAAAATAAAGGAGATTGCTGAAGGTATCAATGAAATGAATCCTGGTAAACTCCAGGAAAAGGTTGAAGAAAAGATGCAAGTCTTTAAAGCATCGTTCTGCATACAGTGTTTAGACCCTGATGATGTTCTCAAGTCAGAAAATATAATTATCTATTTCTGTCAAAGACAAAGATACAAGGAAGAGTTATCGTCGTTAGAAGGTGGTATACATGGTGTCAAAGAAACAATTATTTGTGCAAGCTTGATCCGGTATTGAAGAATGACTTCTGAGAGTAGGTGGTCACCTGAGTAAACTAGCGATGCCTGAAGATGCTAAGCATTCTATTATTTTCTCGAAGGATTTTCACATTTCAACACTATTGTTTCGACATATTCATGAACAGATCAGACATGGAGGAAGAAATCATATGCTGTCGAAACTTCGTAAGAAATATTGGATTATCAATGCTAACTCCACTGCAGGAAAGATAATACAAAATTGTACTGTGTGTAAACGCCACCATGGAAAACTTGGAGAACAGAAAACGACAGACTTACCTCTTGAAAAGGTTTTACCTGATAAACCTCCATTTATAGATGGAGAAGTAGATTAATTAGACCTGAAAGAAGTCAAGAGAGGACAAAGTCTTGTGAAAAGGTATGGTGTAATTTCCACTTAAATGGAAATAAGAGCAGTGCATCTTGAAGTTGCATCTACATTTGACACAGACTCCTGCATTCTTGCATTACGAAGATTCAAATGTCGACGAGGTCAAGTTTTATCATTAAGATCAGATAATGGTACGAATTTTGTTGGAGCGGAATAAGGGTTGAGAAAAGCATTTAAAGTCTTTTCTCAACCAGGATAAATCAGGATAAAATCCAGCCTGCTGAGCAAGGGATACGATGGAATGTTAAGCCCCCTGCATGATCCCACCATGGCGGTGTTTTGGAACAATTGATCTGCAGGGTTCGAAATGTGCTAGGGTTTGTTCTGAAACAACAAGGTTCTGGACAATAAAGGATTACAAACGTTATATTATGAAATTGAAGCAATTTTAAATGACCGATGCATTACCAGGAGTTGTGATGATTCAAGTGACCTAGCAATTACACCGAATCATCTTATTTTGTTGAAAGCCAATCCAATACTACTACCTGGGCTCTTTGTGAAATAAGATTTGTATATTAGACGCAGATGGAGAAAGGTATAATATATGGCAGATCATTTTTTGGAAACGTTGGACACAAGAATAATTGCCTCTAATCCAAGAACGCCAACGATGGTAGGGGTTAGAAGAAATTTTATTCCAGGTGATATCGTTTAGGTGGTTGAATCAACTGCACCACAAGGTTCTTGGTTGATGGGCAGCATACTCGGGGTTATGCCGGAAGTTAAAGGTTTGGTGCATACTGTACGACTTCAGACTGAGAGGCGTCTGCTTCTAGAAGGCAAAGGCGAAGATAAAAGCATCGCCAAAGATACTGGATGCTAACATACACATTCCCATGGTTTTGTTTTAACGCATGTTAAGCTTATAACTCCTATTGCTGTATATTGATAATAATTTTGTTATGTACGTAGAGCAGCTAGGAGCCGGTGTGTGGGAGCCATTTATGCTTAGGTTAGTTACTGTCAGCATTTCTGTATCTTTTTCCTAGCTTGTGGGTGGGATTAATTCAGTAGATGGGCGTGTCTACATCCGAGGAGCCTTGTGCAGACTCATAGATTAGGAGTTGAAGTTTGCCTCGAGGGATGGTGAGGACAATAGTTTTTACGACGATCACATTCACATTCACATTCTGGCTCATTAAACGGCACACGGAAGAAACAGTTAGTAAGAACGAAAAGTTATGAATTATTTCTTTGTTTTGTATTACTTCACCAAAAAACAATTAATCAAGAAACAATGACTGGAAGATTCGTTTTTGCTATCCGTTAGTGGGTAAACTATATATCCACCACATCCCAGAGTAGTAACGGCAATTACAAGTTGGGTATTGAAAAGTTTAGAAATTGCCATTGCACTGGGACTGTATTAGGAAAAGGGGAGGTACAACGAGAACTGGTGCTCCTAGTTCATCAGTCATTGAAGGTGAGCATGCAGGTGCAGCAGGCAGTGAAGAAAGGTAATGTCATTTTGGCTTTTATAACAAGAGTAGTTGAGTATAGGAGCAAAGACGTCCTTCTGCAGATGTACAGGGTCCTAGTGAGACCACACCTGGAGTATTCTGTGCAGTTTAGGTCTCCAAATCTGAGAAAGGACATTCGTGCTATTGAGGGAATGTTCACAAGGTTAATTTACGGGAGGGCGGGACTGTCAAATGTTGAAAGAATAGAGCGACTGGGCTTGTTTACACAGGAATTTAGAAGGATGAGAGGGTATCTTATTGAAACATATAAGATCATTAAGAGATTGAATCCGATAGTGGCAGGAAACCTGTTCCCGATGTTGTGGGATTCCTGAATCAGCGACCACGGTTTGAGAATAAGGGATAGACCGTTTAGAATGGAGATGAGGACGACCTTTTCACCCACAGAGTGGTGAATCTGTGGAATTTCCGGCCTCATAAGGCAGTTGAGGCCAATTCTCTGGATGCATTCACGAGAGAGTTAAACACACTCTTAAAGATAGCTTAAGGGATAGTCAAGGGATATAGGGGAAGTCGGGAACGGGGTACTGATTGCGGATATTCAGCCATGATCACAATGAATGGCTTGAAGGGCCGAATGGCCTGCAGCTGCATCTATTGTCCATTGACTATTGTCTGCAACAGGGCATGTACTTGCGGCTGGTCACCACTAGGTGGCAGTGTTGAGCGGGGAATAACATGACGTGTAAATGCGGCGGGACACCACTGGGTGGCAGTGTTGAGTGGGGAATAACATGACGTGTAAATGCGGCGGGACACCACTGGGTGGCAGTGTTGAGCGGGGAATAACAGTACTTGTCATTGTGCAGAAGGAGAAAGTCTATAGTTCATGGCAACACCATGAACAACATCGATGTCCAAAAGGATTTTGGAGTCCAAGTCCATAACTCCCTGAAAGCAGCAACACAAGATGCTCTTGCCCTGTCTCAAACGTTTTGAGTAAACTTTTGCTTCTTATGTTGAATATGGAAATATCTTTTGTTAAATTATTTATTAGATAAATCTGCTTAATTTGACAATTGTGGTAACATAAGTTTATTACGTTTATGTTTTTTTAAACGGTATAGGTTTGCTGAGTGTTTTGATTTGTGTTAATTTTTAAGTTTAAACACTCCAAGTCGAAGGTGCCGCAGAGGTCTTAAAGTGTTTACAAAGTTTATTACATTATAAGTCTTCTCTGCAGATTGTCACATTGTCGTGGTGGAAATACATGTGTGGTCCTGAGATCCCGAGTGCGATGCCGTCTGGAGCTCTGCTCTTGGTCGGGTCACCGATGGTGGTAAGGTCGAGGGGGAGGTCCCTGACAAAGAGCAATCCAACCTAGACCTCAACGGTGGAACAGGCGATGATGGCTGACTTTAGTGGAGCGTCACAACGGCTGGGGAGGCGGATGAAGGCTGCAGCAGAAAAGGTCATCTTGGATTCCATGCCACTGGATTCTCACCCAGATCTGTCAAGGACCGTTTGGTGCCTGCCTGTGCACCAGTCTCCCCACGTTAAACAAAGTCACGCACATGCGTACTCCATGAGAGGACAATCATACGCGTTTCAAGTGACCGCGGGTGATGACTTTATAAGTTTTTAAGTTCCAGGAGCAGAATTGAGTCTATTGGGCAGGAGAATGGGGTTGAGAGGGAAATATAGAACAGCCACGATTAAATGGACTCATCTCCTCTCCTCCCCTCTCCTCTCTTCCCATCTCCTCTCCGCGATTCAACTCTCCACTCCCCTATTCTACTCCATTATCCAAACCGCTCCTCTCCACTCTCCACTAATCTTCTCCCATCCTCTTTCTGCTCCTCCCTCAGCCTCTCTCCATTCCCCCCCCATTCCCCCCAAATCCAGCACCAGAGATAATTGTAATATGGCAGTGAGATATTGTCTCCTCTCCACACCCCTGCACTACTCTCCCCTCCTCTCCTCCTCTCCGCCTGTAGGTTGGCTTTTGCATGTTAGCCAATCAGAATGCTAGTAATTATAACTTCGCGTAATTATAACATTTATACTGTAAGATCTCGCCCACTGCCTGACAGAAGCAACAGTGTTGAGAACGTGTGATGTACTATTTAGATGATGTAGACCTGAACAATAAAGATGCTTGTGCTTCAACCTTGTGAAACTAAATTATTTACATGTGTGAGATTAAGCTCTTTACATGGTGTCAGAGAATTGGGTCTAGCCCACGTCTGTTTACCACGATTTATTTTGTTGGTCAGTTTTTATTTGTGAGTGTTTTGACGACATGGCTAACTCTTGTCGAAGAGAGGGAACGAGGTTTTTTACACGAAAGCAACAGGTTGACGAGCCTGTCGAGCAATTCAGCAGAGACATACGACACATGAGTGCGCGGTGCTGCTTCGGTGAATTGACTCATGATTTGGTATGTGATAAAATTGTGAGAGGATTGAGCGACCGCAAGCTGAGAGCTGAATTGCTTCCGAACGCTGAACTAACTTTGGAGCAAGCCATTCATTTGTGTCGGATGTCAGAAACTGTGGCCCCACTGAATGATTTTGACTTCACCAGCCCTCACCAGCAACATGACGTAAACATAGTTAACTACTTTCCATAGAAAATTTTAAATGCGTCCTGCAAATATCCTGAAATGCCTGCCACGAGGTGCCCCAAGTGCAATTATTTCCACTCTAGGAAATATAAATGTTATAATTCCATTCCACGCCAGTTCGGCATTGCCCATGGGATAGTTTGCCGCAACTGCAGTAAACTTAATCACATCGCTGCATGTTGTCGATCTGCCTCAAGGACAAATCTACCCCTGTTTCAACAAATGCTGTTTGTGTCAGATTCACAACAAGATGATGTTTCCCACGAGAATTATTTCGATAACACGGACAATGAGCAAACTGTGCTTTCCCTTCTGCGCTCCCGGGCAAGTTGTCGGATCCAGCGGTGACCATACTAATAAACAACAAAACTCTGACCACCAAAGTCCACACTGCCTCCAAGGTTAACGTAATGTCACTCAAGGAGTTCAACACGATAAGAAACACTGAGCTCATTAAAAAAGACTCCTCAACCCTACATGCTTACGGGTGGGGGGTGAGGAGTTCTACACCCGTTCTACTAGAACTGGTTCGAGATTAATTTACTGCCAACGATCACCTTGGAATGGGTGACGTTTCGGGTCGAGATCGTTCTTCAGGACAGAAAGGTGGGATAAGGAATGGGAGGGGGGGTTGAAGAGCTGAGCCTGCGGGAGATCGGGTTCGTTAATGCGAACTGTGCGGAGGTGTTCTGTCCTGGGCCTCCTCCTTGGTCAGAGTGAATCCCACTGCAAATTGGAGGAGAAGCACCTCATAATCCGCTTGGATAGTTTACACCCCTGCGGTATGAACATTGACCTCCAAGTTCAGGTAGGCCTTGCTTTCTCGCTCCTTCCCCTCCCCTTCCCATCATTCCCACAGCCCATTGTCTCATCCTCTTCCTTTCATCTTCCCACCCGGCCTCTCCCCCACATCAGCGTGAAGAAGGGTCTCGACCCGAAACTCCATCGATGCTGCCTCACCCTCTGATTTTCTCCAGCATTCTTGTCTACCTTCGATTTTTCCAGCATCTGCAGTCCTTTCTTAAACATTCTATTCTTCCTATTTTCGGATATCTTTCCAATACTACCACCTGGGTTCTTTGAGAAAGAAGATTCGTATAATAGACACAGATGGAGACAGGTACAATATATGGCAGATCTTTTTTGGAAAAGTTGGACACAATAATATTTGCCTCTAATCCAAGAACGCCAACGATGGTCAATGGTTAGAATATATTTTTTCCAGGTGATATCGTTTTGGTGGTTGGCTGAACTGCACCACGAGATTCTTGGTTGATGAGCAGAATACTGGAGATTATGTCGGATGTTAATGGTGTGGTGCGTATTCTAAGACTTCATACTAAGAACAACTTCGTAAGACCGATAACCAAGATGTGCCGGCTTCTAAAAGGCGAAGGCGAAGATAAAATAATCGTCAAATAAATCTGAATGCTAACATATAGTATATATTTCCATTACTTTTTGTAATGTCTGTTACGTTTATGTCCTATTGATGTATATTGATAACAGTTTTGTTATGTATGTAGAGTAATTAGGAGTCGGTGTTTAGGAGACATTTATGCTTAGGTTATTTAGTCAGCTAATCTGTATTTTTTTCCCAGCTTGTGGTGGGATAATATACGTTGATGGGTGTGTCTTCAACTGAGGAGGCGAGCGCAGACTCATAGATTTCCCTCGAGGGATGGTGAGGACGTTTTTTTCCCCACAATCGCGTTCACATTAACGTTCGTGCTCACGAGACGGCACACGGAAGAAACTATTAGTAAGAACGACATTTTATGATTTTTTTTCTTTGTTTTGTATTACTGCAATAAAAGACCAATTAATCAAGAAACAACGACTTGAAATTTCGTTTTTGCTATTTGTTAGTGGGTTAACTGTATCTCCACCACATCACCGAGTAGTAACAGCAATTAAAAGATGTAGTTGAAAAGTTTAGAAATTGCAGTTACACTGGTACTATCCCAACGTTTCAGGGCAGTGGGCAGGTGCTGTAGACCTGCATGGAAAGGTATGTGCTCCTGCCCCCTCGAGTCTCGGGCAGATGGGGATCGCCAGCCTGGGAAGGCAGTCCATCTTGGAGTGGAAAAACTCTGATTAAAAACATCCACTGCCTTGTGGCCATATTCAGTCATGGAAAAGGCTCCAGGAGTAAACCTCAAGAAAATCCGGAGTTGGAGCTCCTAAGGCAGCTCGTCTACATCCTCGCTCTGCCCGCTCCTGCGATACCGCTGGTGCCAAACTGTAAAGGCCCTGCTGTTTCTTTGGATCAATCAGCGACGTGGAGAGGGGGTACGTGCTGCATGGACAACAGCCTGTCCTCCATATGACATGGCCCAGGCTTGCATCCAACCAGGATGCATCATCCACGGTCAGTCATGACAGAGAGGGGGCTACCACTAACCCAGCGTTTGCAAAACAGTTAGATAGTACATGAGGAATACAGGTTTGTAGGTATTTGGGCCAAACACGGGAAGGTGGGACGAGTGTTGTCGGGACATGTTGGCCAGTGTGGGTCCCGTTTCCACGATGTGTATAACGCCATTACTCCTATGATTCTGTGACTCCATAACCTAACTTCAGTGGTTGGTGCAGAAATTTGTCATTACTCATCTATTGCATCTGCAGCATCGTCTGGTCTACAACGTTGATTTCAAATTAATCAATCTATAACTTGTGACGGGGAATTACCGGCGTCCAGCTAAAACTAGTCGGACATGAGTTGCGTGAACTAGACGTGTTTAATCTCTCTAATACAGCTCCCTACTCCTCCAAGGACATGGGCGTTGCCCGGCCTTAAATACCAAATCAGGTACCGACCCCGTGACTAGCTCCTCCCACGCCAATATACCGCCCTCTAGAGCCGATGGTTTGTTGTGACCTTGGGTTGTCACCAGGTGCCGCCACATGACCCCCCCCAGAACCAGAGGCAGCAAACCGAACGGGACGTGGGCTTGCTCGGTTCGGAAGAATCTCCGGGAGCCCAGGACGGCGGACGGCCATGACGGGGCAGTTGAGCCACATGAACTGGCTCACTCAGGTCGAAGTGGGCCAGTTTCAAATGAGCCACAGACATAGTTTCACTCCGGCCTCCCATGTCCAAATCAAATGTAGTAGGACCGTGCCGCAGCATGCAAAAGGGACCTTCATACCAGCGCCTCAAGGGCGACCTGTGGGAGTCACGGTGAATAAAAACATACGGGCAGCCCATTAGCGGCAGTGGGACATGGGAAGGGGCAACTCCTTTAGGTGACGTTGGGATTGGAGACAGGGTGCCGACCCTCTTCCACAAGTGTCTCAACATCAATGACGGGGGTTCCTAGGACCGATCAGCAGCAGGACACACTCCCTGGGGATGGTGAGTGGAGCACCATATACCAACTCCGCGGAGGACGATGACAGCTCCTCCTTGGGTGCTGCCCGAATCCGTGGGCACATGGCAACTCATCCATCCACCCAGGGACTGTGAGACATGCCTTCAGGGCGGCCTTCAGACAGCGGTGGAAGTGCTCCACCTACTCATTTGACTGGGGATTGTACGCTGTCGCATGGTGGAGCTGCGTCCCCAACAGGCGGGCCATGTCGGACCTCAGTTCAGATGTGAACTGGGTGCCCTGGTCGGACGTGATGTGAAGTGGAACCCAAAAGCGGCCAATCCACGTTTCCACAAGGGCACGAGCACACGACTGAGATGAAGTGACCATGGAGGGGTTGGCCTCCAGCCTCCGCCTAAAATGGTCAACCACTGTAAGGAAGTGTGAAACACCCTGGGGCGGAACCGGGGGCCCACGATGTCGGGGGGATCCTCTTACCAGTACAAAGGTCGAGTCCAGATGTGGGCAATATGTTGACCTCTGCCCCCGTGTCCAGCAAGAACCTGAGCCTCATGCGCCGGCCCCAGACATAGAGTCGATGGATACTGCCGGCCACTGCGGTGACTAACGGCGGCCGGCGTTGCCGTTTCCCAAAAACAAACATGGCTGGCGGCATTGGTGGGCTGCCGAACCCCAGCACTGGCGGTAAAAACTTCTTCTCCTTGGATCTCCTGCTTCCTGCTCAGTAATCCTCCTCTCCTGTGCCACTTTTCTGGTCTGTGGCACTTGGTGGCGTGGCCCTGAGTCGATGGGCCTGCTAGATCGTGGGTCGCTGGGTCTGGCAGGTCGTGGGTCGCTGGGTCTGCTAGGTCGTTGAATCAAAAAATAGGTGACATTTCGTGCCGAGACCATTCTTCAGAGTACGTCCGAGAGCTCTCGACCCGAAACGCCACCCATTATATTCCAAAGAGGAAGAACGATTCTAAGGGGAGCAAGAGGCAACCGTGGTGGACAGGGGAAGTTATGTATTGAATACATCTAAAATAAAACGCGGATAACATCGCAAAGAATAATGGGAAGTCAGAGGATTGAGATACTTTCAAAGAACAACAGAAGGTAACAAAACGGACAATACGGGATGAAAAGTTGAAATACAAGGGTAAGCTGGCCAAGAATATAAAGAAGGATAGTAATAGCTGCTTTAGGTATGTTAAGAGAAAAAAAGATTAGTGAAGACAATTGTAGGAACCTTGAAGGCAGAAAAAAAAAACAAAAAAAGCAGGTGAAATTATTATGGGGAGCATGGACATGGCAGAATTGAACAGGTACTTTGGTTCTGTCTTCACTATGGAAGAAACAGACAATTTCCCAGGTGCTTGAGGAGAGAGGATCTCGGGAGAGAGAGGGCGAGAAATAGTATTGGGTAGATTGGTGGAGCTTGCTGATATATTCCCAGGGCCTGATAGTGTGCATCCCATGGTACTCAAGGAGGCGGGTCTAGAAATAGTGGAAGCATTGGTAACCATTGTGCAATGTTTCATAGACTCAGGATCAGTTCCTGTGGATTGGAGCGTAGCTAATGTTATCCCTCTTTCCAAGAAAGGAGCGAGAGAGAAAACGGGGAAATTATAGGCCAGTTAGCTTGACATAGGAGTTGGGGAAGATGCTGGAGTCAATTATTAAAGAAGTTATAACTGCACATTTGGATAGCAGTGAAAGAATTGGTCCAAGACAGCATGGATTTATGAACGGGAAATCCTGTTTGACTAGACATCTGGAATTTGTTTGGGAAACAACAAGTAAAATGGATGAAGGAGAGCCAGTGGATATAGTGCACTGTATTTGGTCTTTCAGAAAGTCTTTAGAAACATATAAAACATAGAAAATAGGTGCAGGAGTCCATTCGGCCCTTCAAGCCAGCACCGACATTCATTGTGATCATGGCTGATCGTCCCAATCAATATCCCGTGCCTACCTTCTCCCCATATGCCTTGATTCCATTAGCCACTTTGATTCCATTTTGATAAGGTTTTGGTTTGCAGATAGGAAACAGAGAGCAGGGATAAACGGTTGCCTGAGAGAATGGCAGGCACTGGCGAATTGGAGCGCCGCAAGGTGCTCGGTGCTGGGGACCACAACTATTTACAATATATATTTAATGAGTTAGATGATGGGATTAAAAGTAACATTAGCAAGAGATCAGCTACAGTAATGGACGGCGAAATGACAGATGCGGGGTCTTATGGGAGGTCGAACATGGGTGGTGGGGGGAGGGGATGTATACAATTAATGGCATAACCAATTTCAGCATTGATTAACGAAGGTACATCGGGGTCCAAGTCGAGAACACCCTGAAAGTAGCAACACAAGTAGATAGCGTGGTAAATGAGTAAAATGGCATATTATCCGACATTGGTCAGCACATTCAGTAAAACAGTGGAACAGCGCTATATGAGTTTGGACAGCATTTGGAGCATACGTACAGGAAGGAATGGAACGCCCCATTACAGGAAGGACGTGAAGGCTATAGATAGGGTGAAACGTTTACAATAAATATATCTAGATTAAGGGAATATTGGCTACATATAATGGGTAAATATTGGAGAGAATTGGATTGTTTTTATCTGGAACGCTGGAGGTTGCGGGGCGACCAGACAAGAAAATAGAAAATAGGAACATTTTTTTCCGGGATAGAACAATCAAATACAAGAGGAAGAGCTTTAAGGTGAGTAGGAAAAGCTCAAGGGAGATGTAGGGCATTTTTTACACACAAAGGCTGATACCTGGAACGCGCTGCCCGGGGCGGAGGGGGGGGGGGGGGGGGGGGGGGGGGGGGGGGGGGGGTGGGGGGGGGGGGGGGGGGGGGGGAGAGAGGTGGGGGGGGGGGGATGGGAGGGGGGGGGGGGGGGGAGGGAGAGGGGGTGGGGGGTTGTGATGGTTTTGGGGCCAGGTAGCATCGTGGTGTTTCAGAGACCTTTGGATTCGCCAATAGATTTGCAGAGATATGGGATATGCGCTGCAGATAAGAGTTAGCCTTGGCAACAGCTTCGACACGGACATTGTGACCGAATGGCCGGTTTTGTGCTGTACTGTTCTATATTTTGCTTTAAATCATTTCCTTTCACCACCCGACTCCTACCATTGGGACAACTTTGTATCCAATTATTTCCAACTGGATCCGGTGTGCGCTAACCTTCCAGGTCAGTCTACCATGTGGACCATGTGAAAGATGGCTAACGTACTAAAGTACATATAGACAACGTCTGCTCGAGACACAGTTTCTCCTGAGCAAAGTCTTGCTGTCTATTTATAATCCGTGTTTACCTTTAGTCGTATTTTTAAAAGTAAAGTGGATAGGTATATGGACGGGAAGGGAATGGAGGGGTATGGTCTGAGTGCAGGTAGATGGGACTAGGGGAAAACAAATGGTCGGCACGGACTGGAAGGGCCGTGAGGGCCTGTTTCCGTGCTGTAATTGTTATATGGTTATATGGTTATATGGTATAGCATTAATTTTCCTCGGGCAACTTTTTCACCACCGATATCAGAATAACCCGCCTGTAGTTTCTTCCATGCATTCTACATAAAATAAAGGCATCACTTCAAGGTTAATATCAACTTGGTCCCTTGTTTCCAACGTTTCTGTGCCGCAAATACGCAGCAAACCAGCTGCAGAGTGAAGCTGCAGTGCGGATTGGGCAGGATGAAGTTGCAGTGGGGTCTGGGCAGTGTGAAGGGGCAGTGGAGACTGGGCAGTACGAAGTTGCAATTGGGACTGGGCAGTGTCAAGGTGCAGTGGAGGCTGGGTGGGATGAAGTTGTAATTGGGACTGGGAATGGGGAAATAGTGGAGACTGGGGAAGATGACGGTGCAGGGTGACGGTTCCGATAACAGAACTCACCGTTCATTGGGTGCAATATTTTGTTTTCAGCTTCTGACAACAAATTGCTACAACCCGATCAATTATGAAACCCACGGTGAGCCAGAGAGAGATTGTTATGACTGCGCAGATCAGGGTCCAGAATCAGCGAGCACACGCGCGGGTGATGGTGAAGAACGACAGCGGGAAATACATTTAAACAATGGCCCTTATAATGAAATCCCAGCAGTTAGCGAGTGATGCATTTCGAAAGACCGTACTTTACCCGGGTCAGGATCACAATCGTTACCAAGTTAACTGCAAACTAACGGATGAAGTATGTTACAGTATCGCGTTCACAAAGAACACCCTGAATTGAATGGATTTCCCAGTGACATTTACTACTGAGTTTCAAGAATAAATGAAATTACAAGTCATTTCAGCAGTTAGATAATGAAAAGATACGTGACACATACAGCTCACTGGATCCGGGTTGGATCCGCTCCTCTGATTGGTTGTCCGCCGGTTCCCACGCGACCGGAACCTTTCTCTCGTGGCACCAGTTTCCTTATCCAAATGGAGAGATCATTCCGTATGTTAGCTGGGTGCTGCAATTGACTTCGCAATGCAGATGATAAGTGTGCCGGTGACAGTGTGTGGATCAATGTGGGAGAATAACCTGCAACGTTAAAATATATCAGAAGGTAACCAAGAGGCTGACGGTGCTTCTCATCGGAAATGACAAAACTAGATAGAGCGTATCTTGCCGCAAGATAAATCTCGTTATTGGAGCACAATGCCCAGAGGTAGAGTAATTCTGCGTGTAAGCAGGCTCTTCGGCCCATCTTATCCATGCCCCATTTACTCTTGTTCCAACTCCGCATGTTTGGCCCAGATCCTTATCAACCCTTCCTATCTATATACCTATTTTCATATGGGTCAACAAATACGCAACCTCCAACCACAGTTTGTGAAAACCTGAGCCTTTAACTAGGGGCAATAACAGTTCAATTTGAAATTGTTCCTCTGCTTCCAGACATGCAAAGGGTTCGACTAATTTCAAACAATGTTCACAGGCTTCTTTAGCCCGCAATTTACCTGCTGTTCCCCACTGCCTCATCACTATGCCCGGTACCCACCGCACATTGACCCAGGCCAATGCTGAACTTCACTGACACTACACAATCCATATGCGCGTTCACCCACCGCAGTCCTCACCAGATATTCACTCTGCTGCATCCACCGCACACGCAACCTGTCCGGTCACCAACCCCCCCCCCCCCCCCCTCCACCCGCCTCACTCTGCCCAGCCCCACATGGCTTCATCTTGCACAATCGCCACTGCACATTGACCCTGTCGAGTACCAACCACACCATCACACTTCTACCTGCCCTGTCCTCACTGCACCTACACCCTGCTCAATATCTATCGTAGCTTCCTGCAGCACAGACCTCACCCGCCTTCACCTTCCCCATGCTCCACAGCTTCATCGCCGTACCCACGCCCCACTGCACTCTCAGCCGGCCAAGTTCCTACCACGGCTTCACACTTTAGTTGGTTTATATGCGTGTCGATGACTCCAACGTGGCAGACGTACACTGCGGAAAAGAGAGCAGCTACAACAATGGACGGCGAAATGACAGATGGTGTTACATGCGAGGTCTAATGGGAGGTCGAACATGGGGGGTGGGGGGAGGGGATGCATACAATTAATGGCATGACCATTATCAGCATTGATTAACGAAGGTACCTTGGGGTCCAAGTCGAGAACTCCTTGAAAGTAGCAACACAAGTAGATAGCGTGGTAAATGAGGAAAATGGCATATTTTACTTCGGAGTCACGTGAGTGACTACGTGAAGAAGCCCCGCCTGGCGCTAGAACGGCATTACGTCGACGCTGACGGCAGAAGCAAGAGCTGCAGAGCGCAGCTCCTCGCAGCGGCCGGAACGGACCCGCAGGTAAGTGCAAAGAAAAGAGGGGACATTCTAAAAAAGACGTTACGCTGGTAGAACCAGCAAAAGAGAAAGTAAAATTTAAAATCAGAGTCACGCTGGCGTACTGATTTAGCCAGATAATAAAAAAGAAAAATGGAGAAGTCTCAAAGGAAAATCTCGCGGGTAAAAAGATCGCCCCGGGGTGAAGCTAAAGAGTCGGGACAAGTTTAGTGCGGATCCGGTTCCGATACCGGTGGCCGCTGATTCACCCGTTAGTGAGACTATAATTTCTCCAGAAATGCAAACCACTGAGGAAAATGTTCCTAGAAAAAGTAAAAAGAAATCTGTGAGGCCTGTGGTTTCTGATAATGACTCTGATAATAAAGCTATATGGCTTAAAATGGAACATATGGAGAAAGTACTCCAAAATATAATGAAACAAGGGTCACAGTACCCAGAAGTTTCCCAAAATGATCCTGAGGGGTTTGAATATCCAGAATATGGCTATGTGCCAAATTGGGAATTTGAAACTCCAGACCCAGGATTAAGGGCGGAGGAAGTCTCATTGGATATAATTCCAAGTGTATCAGGGCTGCAAAAGACAGACCCTGCAAGTGGTGATGTGGATTATGAGTGCACACCACGAATAAAAAAGAAGAGGCCAGATGTGCCTGATATGGCAAAAGATTTTGCTATACCTGAAGGAAGTGGTGAGGCTATGGAAGCAAACCTAGCTGCCAGTATTAATTATATGGTATCTCACCAACTTCAAGATTCTGTGATGATTGAAACAGCAGAATTATATAAAGCACCAGAAAATTGCACCTCATTGAAGGTACCTACGGTTAATCCGTCTATATGGACGCCTATGACTCCAGGCATGAGAGGACAAGAAATAAGATTTCAAAGAATCCTCAAATTGATTTCAGCTGCCATTACTGCTTTTGGAAGGCAAATGGAGGGGTCGGAAATGGTTAAAATTCAAAAAGATACTTTGGGCTTATTGTGCAATTCCTTCTATGAAATTAATTGTATGAGGAAAATTGCGATTCGGCCCATATTTCATCCAAGGTTTGCAGGTCTGTGTTGATCAAGTGGTGTTCAAGCTCCTGGTTATCTATTTGGAGAGAACCTGCCTAAGCAAATAAGAGAAATGGATGAAGAGGCTAAATCTATTAGCCACATGAGACCTTTCGTTTTGGACAAAAAAGGTATTTTTCGTCAAGAAGGGGATTTGATTTTGGAAACAGGCAGGAATATGATAAGAAAATATTACCATCCGACACAGCCTAATGTTCACCCGTATACGGGGAGAAGGAGACCACCACGTTCATATGGAGAGATACAAAAAATGTATTCAATTCTTAAAGAAACTGTGGACAAATCTCCAGTTGGAGGGAGATTACAAATGTTTTATGATGAATGGCTTGCCATCACATCTGATCGGTTTATTTTACAAACAGTTTCAGGAGCTACTATAACATTTAAAGAGGTGTTAACTCTCCGGTACAAAATAAACCTGCTTATGGTTTCATGTTTTCTGCAATTGAAGAGGAAGAAATTAATGTGGAAATTGACAAATTGTTTAAAAAAGGTGTTATTGAAAAAGCTGTTGAACATAAACATCAATTTGTGTCAAATATATTTCCAAGAAGTAAAAAAGATGGTGGTTGCAGAATTATTCTGGACCTTACAAACTTTAATACATTTGTCGAGTATAAACATTTTAAGATGGAAACATTCAACACTACAAGACATTTGATATCAGCAGGTTGTTATATGGCTACAATTGATTTAAAGGAAGCATACTATTCAGTACCAATACATCAATTTTTTCGAAGGTATTTAAAATTTAATTGGCAGGGACAGCTGTGGCAATTCAAAGCTTTACCAAATGGGTTAAGTTCAGCTCCCAGGCTCTTTACAAAGCTGTTGAAACCAGCTTTAGCACAATTAAGAGCACAAAAGCACATCATTATGGCTTATCTGGATGACATTTTAATCATCAATAGTAATCAGAAATCAGCTGAAAAATCAGTTTCAGCAACTAAAACTTTATTGAAAAGTTTTATGAGAAGTTAGGTTTCTTGATTCATCCAATTAAGTCCCAGCTGCAGCCAGCACAGTCAATTAACTATTTGGGGTTTGTGATTAACTCAGTTACTATGTTAGTAACTTTGCCAACAGATAAGATTGATGATATTTTAATGACCTGTAGGGGTCTCATTCACAAACCTTATCCCTCCATCCGAGAAGTAGCAAAGGTTATTGGTAAATTAGTAGCAGCATTTCCTGCAGTAGAATTTGGTCCATTACATTACCAAAACCTTCAAAGGGGCAAAATAAGAGGTCTAAAAAAGAGAGCAGGCCATTTTGATAGGCCTATGCAATTAACAAAAGAAGCTTTATTGGAATTGGATTGGTGGATTGAAAATGTCCCACAAGCTGCTAAAAACATTCTGATACAACAGCCTGAAGTAATTTTACAAACAGATGCTAGTGCTCTCGGATGGGGGGTGACAGATTCATTTACCAGCTGTGGGGGCAGATGGACTGTCCAAGAGGAAATGTTTCTCCAAACACATGGTATTAACTATTTAGAATTATTGGGGGCGTTTTATGTGTTAAAAGCCTATTGTTCTACTAAAAAGAATCTGCATGTACTGATACAATTAGACAATAAAACAGCTGTTGCATATATTAATCACATGGGTGGAGTCAGATCGGTATCATGTGATTGTCTGGTCAATCAGATATGGCAATGGTGTATTAAGCACCAAATTTGGATTTCGGCAAATTACATCCCAGGTAAAGACAATGTGGTGGCAGACAATAGATCAAGGGTGTTTAAAGACAACACAGAATGGATGTTGAACCCAATAATTTTCAGTAAAATTGTGATTCAATATGGGTTACCAGACATTGATCTGTTTGCATCAAGATTAAATCATCAATTGCCTAAATATGTGTCTTGGGAACCAGATCCAGATGCAGTAGCAGTAGATGCTTTTTCACTACATTGGGGGAATATGTTCTTTTATGCCTTTCTGCCATTTGCTCTGGTTCAGCAATGTCTGAAGAAAATAGAACAAGATTCTGCCACAGGATTATTGGTGATTCCAAATTGGCCGACACAGCCATGGTTCCCATTGATGTTAAACATGATTAAAGAACCATATATGTCAATTCCTAGCAGCAGTGATTTATTGATAAAACCAGTAACCAAAGAAATTCATCCATTACATGCTTATATGAATTTGTTAATCTGCAGGTTTTGACCAGACCACTACAAGAGCTTGGGTTGTCGGATAGAACTATGGATGTTATAGTCGCATCATGGCAAGATAGCACTCAGAGACAATATATGACACATATAAAGAAATAGGAAAATTTTTGTAGACAATCAAATATTCTATCATACTGTGAATATTGGAGTTCCGTGCCGAGTTGCATTTTGAACAGCACTTAAGTTCTAGTGCCATTAATAGTGCACGTAGTGCCTTATCATCTTATTTAGGACAAATCTCTGACCAGAAATCAATTGGATCACATCCATTAATATCCAGATTTATGAAAGGAATCTTTAACAAAAATCCACCCAAACCAAGAAATACAGAAATTTGGGATGTCAGCATTGTACTTACTTTACTTAGGCAATGGACTCCAATCGAAGTTTTGTCATTGGAAAAGTTAACATTTGAATTAGTCATGTTAATGGCATTGGTTTCAGCTCAAAGGGTGCAAACATTACAAATGCTACGTTTAGACTGTATGCATGTGGCTGCAGATAACATTGTGTTTTATGTTTACGATCTGATCAAACAAAGCAGACCAGGGAGAACTGGGGCAAAGGTAATGTTTCAAGCTTACTCTATTGATCCAACGTTGTGTGTAG
This sequence comes from Okamejei kenojei, assembly GCA_035221665.1. NCBI lineage: Eukaryota > Metazoa > Chordata > Chondrichthyes > Rajiformes > Rajidae > Okamejei > Okamejei kenojei. Next base: position 74,725,407 of record CM069141.1, read on the forward strand.
TTAAACATTTGAATCAATATGTAAAAGTTACCAAAACTCTTCGAGGTGATGAAAAAACATTAATGATTATGCATAAGAAACCACACATAAAAGCTTCAGCGCAAACAATTTCTAGGTGGTTAAAACAGGTGTTACTTTTAGCAGGAGTAGACACTGATGTGTTCAAATCTCACTCCACCAGGGCAGCAGCTACGTCCGTGGCGAAGTTACAGGACGTACCACTCGAACACATTTTAGAAACCGCAGGGTGGTGTAAAGAAGAAACTTTTTCAAAGTTCTACAATAAACCTGTGCACACAATGACAGGCTTTGGACACGCGGTGTTGGGTTCACTATAATCACCTGCTTTGTTTCACTATCGATTGATATTATTGATTATGTTATCACTTATATCTTTTATCACTTTGTAATGGTTTCCCCAGATGTAAAAAGGGGGTTATTATATGTTCTTTTATCATTAAAAGATTTATGGAAAGAACTAAAACTAGTCTGGTAAAAGGTTTTTTACTCATGTATGTGTTGACCTAGCCGGACTGTCGTATGGAAGAATTCTACGACATGGAAAACACAGAAGCTTCAAAATCTTCACGTAGTCACTCACGTGACTCCGAAGTAAAATAGTAAGATTAAACGAGAACTTACCAGTTCGAAGTTTGATCGTTATTTTATGAGGAGTAACGATGAGGGATTACGTGAAGAAGCCCCACCTGGCGCTAGAACGGCATACTTCAAAGCAGCGGCATGAAAAACACAGAACACAATAGCTGGAGTAAGATAGTAAGGCTCATCATAGATTTAGAACTACCAGATGATCATTTATTTTATGAGGCTGGGGAGTGGAGGGCACGTAATCCCTCATCGTTACTCCTCATAAAATAACGATCAAACTTCGAACTGGTAAGTTCTCGTTTAATCTTACTATTATCCGACATTGGTCAGCACATTCAGTAAAACAGTGGAACAGCGCTATAGGAGTTTGGCAGCATTTGGAGCATTGCGTGCAGTTCTGGTCGCCCCATTACAGGAAGGATGGGAAGGCTTTAGAGAGGATGCAAAGTTCACAGTAATATATCTAGATTAGGGGTTATTGGATATATATATAATGGGGAAAGATTGGAGAGAATTGGATTGTTTTTTTTCCTGGAACGCTGGAGGTTTTCCGAGCGTCCTGACATGAAAACAGAAAATAGGAACTTTTTTTCCGTGATAGAACAATCACATACAAGAGGGAAGAGCTTCAAAGGTGAGAAGGGCAAAGCTTAAGGGAGAAGTTAGAGGTATTTTTTATACACAAATACAGAGTACGTGGAACGCCATGCCAGGGTGGGGGTTTGTGATGGTTTTTGGGCCAGGTAGAGTCGTGGTGTTTCAGAGACTTTTGAATAAGCCAATAGATTTGCAGAGAATGGATTGATTTGGGTTATCCGCAGGCAGATAGGAGTTGGCAACAGGTTCGACACTGACATTGTGACCGAATGGCCTGTTTTGTGGTGTACTGTGCTATAATCAATGTTTTGCATAAAATAATTTCCTTTCACCACCCGGCTCCTACCATTGGAACTACTTTGTATCCAATTCTTCCCAACTGGCTCCTATACGCGCTAACCTTCCAGGCCAGTCTACCATGTGGACCATGTGAAATATATGGCTAAAGTACTAAAGTACATATAGACAACGTCTGCTGCCCTGCCCAATTAAATTCTCTAGGTGATATATTCGAAAACAGGGCGGGCTGAACTTGCGGGGGCAGTGGAGACTGTTTAGAGGAGAGTGTATAGCGGAGAGACAGGCTACACGTTAGATTGCAGTGGCGAGCAAGCAAACTCGGGTGGCTTATCGTTCGGATTTTCATTGTAATGTTTTATGTCATGCTGGTCAGGATATTGGCTGCAGTCAGAAGTGTTCCGTCGAATTACATCATATATCTCGAAGCGACAAAACGCGTTGACTGCGCCATGTACAACGTATTCAGTGTATGCCCACGCTGCAGTCCCCAACCCGACCCACGGTCTCCACTCCCTCGCCACCGTTAACGCACACTCCACCACCCTATTCCCATTTTCCGTCAATACACTGTAGCGCTTCTGTAATGTCTGTGTGCAACCCTTTTGTGATTAGCACGATGAATACACGTCCAACATCTTGTAGGAAAGGTGTATTTCCACCAACTAACAGAAACTTCTAGAAGGTCACTCGTCCTCAGTCACGCGGTACTGGCCATCTCACCAGCATGCATTCCTGACATCAAAGGGCGCCGGCTTTTACATTACACCTTCCCCTTCAACGTTGGGGTCACAAATTTTTCAATACTAATAAATGTAATCTTTAATGTATATAATGTATTAGATTTGTACTGTATAGATATACTTCTTTATATCACTCTCTAAGATGCCAACTACTTTGCTACACCTGCAAATTAAAACATTTAGGCCCAATTTGCTCATTTGGAGTCGACTCCTATAATTACCCTATCACTTTCAATACCCTCTTGCTTTCTCACTCTGCCCCATCTTTCCCACTATTTCCATCCCTCTCTCCCCTCCCCTGTCTCCCCGCAATCAATCTCCCAATTCCCTCGTTCTCGCACCCTTCTGACCGTTCATTTATTTCTTATTTACCCGGAATATGTTGACATAAGTTCTATTTGTCAATCTTTCTCGGCACCCCCTTCGCCCATAAATCCAGTGCCCCTCCTTATCTTCTCACTCGTCTCTCGCCCACATACTCTCACAGCTCATCATCCCATCCACTGTCTCCCATCCACGCTCCACATCCCGTTTCCCCGTCCCATGTACTTTGTCCTATCCACTCTCTCTGATCTACTGCCTGCCCCTTAACATACATTCCCCCTCTGCCACCATCTCGCATTTACGCTTTCCGCCCCTCCTTTCTCTCCCGTCCACTCTCCCTTCCGCCTCTCTCCCATACACATTCTCCAATCCTCCCGTCCTTTCCACTCCCCTCCTCTCTCCAATCCAATCACCTCTCTTCCCCCTCCCTTCGTCTGTTTCCAATCCACTCTCTGCGAACATCCACTATTCCGTCTGCCCACCCCTCCGTCTTCCTTTCACATCCATTCTCTCTCACTTCTGTCGCAAAACACCCCTCTCATTTCGACCTTCTACTACTCCATCCACTCTCCCGTCACACATCCACACTCGCCCATCCTTGCACCCACATCCACTATCTCCGCACTCCCATCCATTCACCCCGATCCACTTTCTGCAACCCACTCCCTCCCACCCTCTCTCCCGCATCCACTCTTCCCCGTCCATTCACTCTCGCGCATTCATTCTTCCCGTCCTCTCCTCATCCACCCTCTCACATCCACTCTCCCCTGTACTCTAGCCCATCCACTCTCTCCCATTCAATGTATCTCCTTGTCCTCTCTCTCCCATCCACTCTACACACCTCCTATCTCTCCCATGTCACCCAGTCCTCCTCTTTCCTGTACTCCACTGCATAATATACATCCCTTCACCACTTTCTCCTCCTCCTCTCACGCTCTACTTTCCTATCCAATCTCCTCTGCTTCTCTCTCACTTCCTCTCTTTTTCCCCGTCTATTCCTTCGATTTCCCTACCCAGTCCGTTCCCTCTCCGCATCATACCGTTCCATCTATTCCCTCCTCTTCTCTCTCCTCATCCACATCGCTCCTCATCACGCCCCTCCCTCCCTCCTCCTTTCCCTCTGTCCCTTCACAGTTTCCACTCTCTATTGCTCATCTGTTGCCTCCTCATTTCGCTCTCGCTCATCTGCCCCCGCATCACACCTTTCCTACTCTCCCCGCCACCTCTCCCTCTCTCCCCACCACATCGTCCTCTCTCTCTCCCCTCTGCGTCCCTCTCCGCCCATCACCGCTCTCTCTGGTTTACCACACCTTTCCTCCTCTCAAGCACATAACCCCCTCTCTTCCTTCATCTCTGTCTCCACACCACACCGCTCTCTCCCCCCACTTGTCCTCTCACACTCCCCCTCTCTCCATAAGTTGGTGATCTACAATGATTAGGAAATGTGTGTCTCGGAGAAACCATAGCGAGAACTCGCCTCTATCTACTTATACCAATGTGTCACCAACTGAAAATCCTCCAGCCGTTTATTTATTATACAAACCCAGCAGAAGCACTGTCATCCCGCGGGAGGGTTGAGGAAGGCAGGGAGATGGAAAAGAGAATGGTGCGCACTGTCTAACTTAAAATAAACAGGTGCAACAGGAGCTGCTGAAATTTCGGTCGAGTGCGTGGGTGCGACCATAGATACTGCACCCAATTACGCCCTAATTCGGGGAAAAGCACGAGAGTTGTGGACCACCCCAGGACGGAGATGGGACACTAATCCCTGGAGGAAAGGCACACCGTTCCCTGAATGTGATGTCACGGGTAGATAGGGAGTGTTGAAGGACAGAGGGATTTAGGACTGCGTATATATAGTTCCGTAAACGTGTTTTCACGGGTAGATAGGGTGTTCAAAATAGATTTAAACGTTAGCCTTCATCATTCAGAGTATTTAGTATCGAAATTGGGAGATCATGACAGTTATATAAGAGGTCACATTTAGTGGATTGTGTTCGGTTCTGTCCATCATGTTACAACAAAGACATTGCAAAGTTGTAATGATGCAGAGAAGATTCATGAGGACATTGCCAGAACATGAGGTGGCTAAGCAACAGGGAGAGGTTGAGCAGGCTGGGCATCTATTCCTCCGAACGCAGCAGGGTGAGGGATGATCTTATAGAGATCTGTATAATCACGAGAGGATTAGATTGGGTAGACGCACAGTATCCATTGTCAAGAGCAAAAGAGCTGAGAACCAGGGAACAGGGGGTTAAAGTGAGGCGGCAAAGCTTTAATAGGAACCTGAGGGGCAGCTATTGTACACGAAGGGATCCGGGTGTACAGGAGAGATACTCGAGGAAGTAGTTGAGACAGGTACAAATAAATAGCTTGACAGGTACATGGATAGGATAGGTAGTAGAGGGAAACGGGCCAAACGCATGCAGGTGGGACCAGTGTTGATGAGGCATGTTGGTTGGAGTTGGCAAGTTGGGTCGAAGGGCCTGTTTCCGTTCTGTATGACGCTATGACTCGATGACTCTATGAGATGGGACAGTGGTCCCTGGGGGAGGGACATACCAAACGAACTCGTACAAATGGGAGATTGAACAAACATTCAGGGCATGGTCATGCCAGACGGGAAACGTCCAAGAATCAGATGTGAACTGCAGAGGAAGAAAGGGATATTGAGAATAGTCCAGAATTTAAGCCTGACTGGATCCCACTGCGAAGGAATAAGGGAGGTTTGGTCCCAGGGCGGAGATCATCCTACACTGGCCTGAACTGCGGAGGGAGATGTGACGATTAGTCCCAGGGCGATGTTTAACCTGGACTGATCCCCACAACGGAGGGGGCTGGTACAATTGGTCCCAGGCAGAGTTTACCCTAGACCAGTCCGCACGGCGGAGGGAGATGGGAAGATGCTCCCAGCGCAGGCTTACCCCCTCCGCGGAAGGAGACGGGACGATTGGGTGAATGTATCAGAACTAGGTGTCGGGCTGGAGGTCCCGGAGCGTGGCCGTCAATGCGATCACATGCCGGGACTGACACCTGGACGATCCTGCGATGAATGTCAGGAGCCACATGCCGGAGCATAGAAACTGCGGCCGCCTCTGGGATGTGCTCAGGGTGCGGATTTATTAATGAGTAGAAGCACTGAGGTGAGTGGATATTTCACCGCGCTTCTGACCTGCTCCCTGAACTTGGACTGAGTCACCGCATAAATAAAAGTGTTCGTGCAGCAACTGGTATTCTTTAGCAAAATCCCGATGTTGAAAACGATCCATTCTGATTCATTCGGATCAATTCCGATTCCTCTGATCTGATAATAGATGAAGTTTGTTACTGCCGTCACCCATTGGAGAATGAAGCTACCGGAGATGGTGAAGAGTAAAATTACAGACCTCCTCCTGCTCTCCATCTACGGGTCACTGTGGTTCTCCCCCTTACTCTGACCCCTTAGCCCCTTACGGACCCGACTGGCCACTAAAATGTGACGGACTGTCAGAGCGTTACACAGCAGGATTAGAGCGAAAGGGAGGAGCGGAGTTAAAACCGTGTCGAGCCAGTCAAATGCCACCCACCCGGGGTCAGTGTAATAACTGTCCACCATGTTACAGCCCCACGGGACACTGTCGATTATTTTCCAGGGTTTCCGTGCGACGTAGCGGGGAACATTTTTCGAACAGAACAGAACGCCGGCTGTTGCGAGAACCGCAGCCGCATTTTTCCCGGTGCAATATTTTGTTTTCAGCTTCTGGCAACAAATGGCGACAAACCGATCAAAGGTGAAGATGACGGTGAACCAGACAGAACAGTCTGTAGCTGCAGTCTTCAGTACATCGAGAACACTGCACACAGGGGTGATGGACAGGAAACTCCAAGAACAGTAATGATATCGGAGCCGAAACAAAATGACCGCGGTGATAAGGACCAGTAGATCGGCCGCTGCCATGGCCACCAGGTAGCGAGTGGTGCAGGTGGAGAGGCCGCACTTTCCTCGGGACAGGATCACAATCGCCATTAAATTCACTGCAGAAACAGAAGGGAACCGTCACTGGGCATCACTGAACACGTTCTCCCGAGCTGAACACAGGCTCGACCTTCATCTACAGAACATGAATTTTGTATTCGGCGCGTGGCTGCTAGTTTAACAATTCCTGGCCAGGCTCTGACTGTGCCCGACCTGCCTGCTTCAGGGGTAAAGAGATAAGGGGACGAGCTGGAAGTGAATGAGCAGCTACTCGCAACAATAGGCGGAATGGTTCTTTCCGTAGATAACCCTGCTCACAGTCTCTGATGGGTCCGGTTTCACAGACTTAACCGTGACCGGCCGTGTTTAACCAGGGCTCTGGGAACTCGGCATCTGATGGGGACGAATAGGGTTCTAGAAGGAAGGCAGAAGCAAGTTAGAATCCGACAGAAATTAAGAACAACATTCTTGTGAGTTCCGGCAATGAGATAAAAAGAGGTGTAGATTCGGCTGTCTGAATATAAGAAAAATCACAGCATTAATTCAAAAATATTTATATGGGAGGATTAATATAGTTAACCTATTCTCGTGCAACATTCACCAGTTGGGAAGCTTGTAACATGATCAGAATTAGGGTAACACCGGTTAACACACTAAGTTATAACATTTACCAGGGATAGGTATATGGACGTGAAGGGAATGGAGGGGTATGGTCTGAGTGCAGGTAGATGGGACTAGGGGAAAACAAATGGTCGTCACGGACTGGAAGGGCCGAGAGGGCCTGTTCCGTGCTGTCATTGTTATATGGTTATATGGTTATATGGTTATATGGATTCCAACGGCAGCAATGATCACGTTCAAGATTTTCTCCACACTGTAATATTCTCGTTTTTCCATTTTCTCTGCCCAGCGACGCGTCGCTGAGAGCTACCGATCTATCGAAATGAAATGCTGGGTCAGAAGATTCCCAGTGATTTTAAACCATTTTCCCTTTCCACCGGGACAGTGCAGTTTCAAAATAATAAAAATGAGCGATTTAGAAATTATTCGCAAACAGATTACATCAGCCAAGTGAACTCCCCGCTGTGACATGTTGTAATGTATTTAGGGAATTGATTAAGAAATTACAAACTCCAAAGACTGGGAATTGAGGCGATACTGAGGGATGGAAATTGTGTGTGGCATTGTTCCAGCAAAGGGGATATTGTTTCAAACATCATCAGACACACCGCTCTGCCTCACGTTGTTTGTCTGATTTCCTTCAATCTGCTTCACTCGGCAAGACAACCCCAATCTCCAGGGACCCGCTCAGTGCTGCTAGTGCCCAGTTTCAAGGTGGACTGGGCGACCTTTGTCCACAGGTTAATTCAACAGTTCGCCTCCGAATAAAATAGCCCCACTCTGCTTTCATCCGACTGTGAACTAAACCGCACACTCTATAGACAATAGACAGATACAATACGTGCAGGGGTAGGTCATTCGGCCCTTCGAGGCAGCACCGCCATTCATTGTGATCATGGCTGATTATCCACAAATACACACCTCCTATCTCTCCCATGTCACCCAGTCCTCTATTCTCTATTCTCCCTCTCTGCATCGCCCTTTCTATGTCTACCTCTCTCCCCTGACCCCTCCCTCCCCTCTCTCTCCTGAATCTCCCTCCGTTCTTCCGTATTCTTTGACCCTTCACGCTCTCCCTTTTGCCAACCCATTCGCTCTGAACTCCCCTCTCTCTTCATTATCCCACTCTCAGATAGATCATGCTCCCTCCATCTGTTCCCCTTTCATATTCTCCGTCATCCCTTACTTACATATTTGCACTCCCTACTCTCTCTCTCTCTCTTGTTCCAAACTATCCTCCTGCTCTCTCCAATGCCTTTCGTGTAAAATGCGGCTAAAATGGTTAGCCATCATGGGATGTAACAGCTGTCCATATGCCACTGCCCTCACACTCCAGCAGCACTTCCAGGTGAGACAGATGTCCACCTGCACCGCGACTAATCTCATGTGCTGCATGCGCTGTTCCAGGTATGGTCTCCTTCACATCTGCGTGATCAAGCATAGACGCGGCGACCGTTTCGCCGAACACTTTCCTCGTTCCACCAGGGCCCGAAGGATCTCCCGTTCCCTACTATTGTAACTCCCCTTCCCATATTGATCTTTCTGTCCTCGGCCTCATCCATTGCCAGAGCGAGGCTACATGCAAACGGAAAGAGCGCCACTTCATATTCAGCTCTGGTACTTTATAACCTAATTGTATGAACAGCTCCATCCAAGACCGCAAGAAATTGCAGCGAATTTTAGACGCAGTTCAGACCATCACACAAACCACACTCCCTTCTATTGACTTCATTTATACCTCACGCTGCCTCGACAAGACCGGCAGCATGATCAAGGACGTGTTGCACCCTGGTCACTCCTGCTTCTCCGCTCTCTCATCAAGCGAAAGGTATAGAAGTGTGATAAGCACACCTCCAGATTCAGGTGGAGTGTCTTTTCAGCTGTTATCAGGCAAGTGAATCACCCGACCGTAACCAGAGAACATCGCTGAACTACCATCTACCCTTTTGCTGACCCTCAGACTATCCTTGAACGGACGTTGCTGGCTTTACCTTGCACTAAACTTGCACCTTATCATGTATGTAAACGGTGAAAATGGCTCGATTGTGATCGCGTGTTTTCTTTCTGCTAAATGAATGCAACAAAAGCTGTTCCCAGTACGTCGGTACATATTGCAATAAACTGAACTATACCAATAGACTAAACTAAATATCTCAAGAGATGCAGTATGACTAGCACTGGTTATATTTTGTGCGTGAATGTGTGAGATTGTGCAAAAGAGTTGGAGTGTGTATCGAACAATCCTTGTTCTCGGCGTACCAGGGCCCCATCCCCGACCTCTACCTCCGTTACATCGACGACTGCTTTGGTGTCACCTCCTGCACCCACACACAACTGACTGACTTCATTCATTTCACCACCAACTTCCATCCGGCACTCAAATACACTTGGACCATTTCCGACACTTCCCTACCATTCCTTGACCTCACCATCTCTATTGCAGGTGATACGCTCCTGACCGACATCCACTACAAACCTACTGACTCCCACAGCTACCTGGACTACTCTTCCTCCCACCCTGCTTCCTGCATCCCCTATTCCCAATTCCTCCGTCTACGCCGCATCTGCTCCCAGGATGAGGTGTTCCACACCAGGTCATCACAAATGGCCTCATTCTTCAGAGAACGGGGATTCCCCTCCCCCGCTATTGATGAGGCTCGCACCAGGGTCTCCTCCATACCCCGCAACACTGCCCTCGCTCCCCATTCCCCCACTCGCAAACAGGGCAGAGTCCCCCTGGTCCTCACATTTCACCCCACCAGCCGGCAAATACAACATATAGTCCTCCGCCAGTTTCGCCACCTCCAACGTGACCCCTCCACCCGCCACATCTTCCCATCTCCCCCCCTGTCTGCCTTCCGCAAAGACCGCTCCCTCCGCAACTCCCTTGTCCATTCTTCCCTCCCCTCCCACTCTACCCTTCCCCGGGCACTTTCCCTTGCAACCGCAAGAAATGCAACACTTGTCCCTTCACCTCCCCCCTCCACTCCTTTCAGGGACCCAAGCAGTCCTTCCAGGTTCGACAGAGGTTCACCTGCACCTCCTCCAACCTCATCTACTGCATCCGCTGCTCCAGATGCCAGATGATCTATATCGGTGAGACCAAGCGGAGGCTTGGCGATCGCTTCGCCGAAACAACTCCGCTCGGTCCGCAATAACCAACCCGACCTCCCGGTGGCTCAGCACTTCAACTCCCCTCCCATTCCACATCCGACCTCTCGGTCCTGGGCCTCCTCCACGGCCAGAGTGAGCAACACCGCAAGCTGGAGGAACAGCACCTCATATTCCGCTTGGGGAGTCTGCATCCTTTGGGCTTGAATATTGAATTTTCTCAATTCTGTTAACCCTTGCTGTCTCCTCCCCTTCCCACCTCTCCCTCAGCCCTCGGGCCCTGACATTCCCTCTATCTCTATCTCCTCCCCCACCCCAGTCGCACCAGCTTCTCATTTTCACACCACAAACAGCTTACAATGGCTTGTTCCCTTTATCACCGATACTTTTTTGCATATCTTTCACTCATTGTTCCTTATCTCTCCACATCACCGTCTATATCTCTCGTTTCCCTGATCCCTGACCAGTCTGAAGAAGGGTCTCGACCCGAAACATCGCCTATCTCCTTCGCTCCTTAGATGCTGCTGCACCCGCTGAGTTTCTCCAGCTTTTTGTGTACCCTGGAGTGTGTATGTATGCGTATGCGGTTGCTATATGAATGATTCAATGATACTGCAATGTCACATGTACCTGGGTACAGTGAAATGTTTAGTTTTGCAGACAACCTGGTAAGATCACGCAGCAGACCTCACCTAGGTAGTACAAAATTGTCGCCACATTTTGATGGCGACAAAGTTACAGACGTTGGCCGCATAGTTCTATCTCCTGCATAACGCCGCACCGCGGGTCCCCCTTTCATTCTCGGCGGCCTTCATCGCACCCCGACGGTCCACCTCACTCTCTGCCATTGCTCGCGGTTCGCTCCTCGCTCCCAAGGCGCGGCTCCCACGGTGGGCTAGCCGGGCCGACTGAAGGTCTTGGCCCCGCTCACTAACATCTCTCTCTAACATCTACAGGTGCATAGTAGAGAGCTTGCTGACCGGTTGCATTGAGGCTTGGTTCGGCAATTTGAGCGCCCTGGAGAGGAAAAGACTACAAAAAGTATACTATTGCACATTCACACTCATCATGCGCACTTGTGCTGCCACACAAGCGTAAATATGCACTCAAATACAGTCGTAAGAACATAAGATCATAAGCGATCCCCATGGGTGTGTCAAACACACATACACACATACCCGCACATGAACACGCACACAACCTCACACATACAATCACATGTGCATGTTCACCATACTCTCTCACATATAATCACACGCATGCACGCACATTAACAGACTACACACGTACTAGCACGAAGAGACATGCACTCATTCGCATGCACTTATGCACTAACAACCTCACGGGCACTCACTTGCTCACCACCATGATATACTCACACATACAATGCTTTATCACTATCAAATAATCAAATACTCAAACATTATCACTCACGCACATTCTCACACATTATCTCACGGACAAACGGCTACACACATTTACTCACGCAAACATTGTCACTCGCAAACACAAATGCTCACACACTCACACGCACACTCTCACACTCGCACAGACGTAAACATTAAGAGAGAGTCCTCCTTGACAAACCGACTCTCTGTAATCTTCTCAGGAAGTAGAGGCGCTGATGAGCTTTCTTAATAATTGCATCTGTGTACTCGGACCAGGAAAGATCATCAGAGATGTGCACGCCCAGGAATTTGAAGCTCTTGACCCTTTCAACCATCGACCCGTTGATATAAAGAGGACTGTGGGTCCCCATCCTACTCCTTCCAAAGTCCACAATCAGTCCCTTGGTTTTGCTGGTGTTGAGGGCCAGGTTATTGTGCTGGCACCATATGGACAGTCGCTCAATCGCTCTTCTATACTCTGACTCATCCCCATCAATGATACGTCCCACAACAGTCGTGTCGTCAGCGAACGTAAATGTGTTTGAGTGTGTGCTGGAGATTGCAAACGTATATTGCATTGTGACTGTTTCAGAATGTGTACGATTTTGTGAGTATACGAGAGTAGTGTGAGCGAGTGTGAGCGCGTGCAAGTGTAAGCGCATCCTTGAGTGAGTGTGTCCAACTGTCTGTGTGGATGTGTCCGTGTGCATGAGCTTGAGCGTGTGGCGATGTGTGAGTGGACTTTTGTGTGAGTGTGTGAGGTTGTTTTGCCGTGCGTAAGGATGGGTAATGTGTGAATTGAGTGAGTGTGTGAGATTGTAATTGCCCATGGATGTGCGTGTGTGTGGAATATGCACAAAGGGGAGGAACAAATGAAATGATGCACTGTGGTGTATTATTGATGAACTGAAACAATGTGTGGTAATACTGATAGCGTGACATTCACTGGGGCAGTGCTAATTCAGAGACACGCTGAGAGGTCGGAGTGATGGAGTGACACACTGTGGGTAGTATTCATTGAGTGACACATTATGGGAGAGTACCGATGGAGTGACTCGCCGTGGTGTAGTGCTGATTGAGCGATACACTAGTGAGGTACGGGTGAAGTGACACACTGTGCTGTAGTACCGATGGAATGACACTCTGTGGGGTGGTACTGATGTAGTTACACACTGCGGGATAGCACTGATGGAGTGAGACAATGTTTGATAGAACTGATGGAGTGACACACAAGTCGGATAGTTCTGATGGAATGACACCGTGAGATAGTACTGATTGTACTGGCTGTTATATTCTGGACAGCAGAATGAATAACAACTTACATGCAGGCTGCCTGGATCACAAGAGAGTTTATTACCCAACATTCCCTACTTATATACAACACCAACTCATTAGCATACACATGAATATGCATGAAAACATTACACTGCTCTCCCTTTTTTAAGTATTAAATCTTAGTACACAGTTACAATTTTCTTGTTGTGATACTTGAATTAAACCAGTGTTCATTAAATCTTAAATGATAACACAATATATTTATTTTACATGTTTACACATGTTCATTCTACCCAGACAGTGAGATACTTAACTTAAAAACCTAATCTGACTACTGGTTTACAGATCCAACTCACCTTCAGATAAAGATTCAGGGATTAAGACTTCATGCTCAGTTTTTTGTTAATCTTTGGCTGGAATCATTTGATCAACATGAACACTTTTGATCCTATCTCCAACCAACTAAGTAACTTTTTGTTCCACACACTTCCACTATTTTCCCAATATCCCATTTGTCTCGACTGGGCTTGTTGGGAGGACTGAGAGCACGAACCCGCTCATCTGGCTTGAAGTACCTCTCCTTTTTGTGGGAGTCAAAATGGCGTTTCTGACTTAATTGTTTTTGTTCAACTCTCAAAGCCAAATTGGGTTGAACTAGACTTAAGCATATCCTTAGCCTTCTCTTCATCAACAGTCTGCAGGTGAGTAACCTGTTGTTGTGTGTGGCGTTGTTCTGTGCTTCAGCAACAAACTAGCCAAACGAGGTTTCATGTTGAGCTTTGAGCTATCCTGCAAAACCTGTTTCTTGAGAGCGTCTTTGACAACTCTAAGAGAACTTTTCGCCGCCCTGTTAGAGGCTGGATGGTATGTGGGAACAAGTGTGTGTTTTACACCATTCCGCTGCATGAACTCTTTGAACTTTTCTGAACGAAACTGAGGCCCGCAAAAATGGCATGCAAAAATTGATCTCAACTCATCTACGGTAGTAGTAGTACTCAGTAGTAGTGCTGGACCCCATATGTTTAACCTCAATCCATTTGGAATGACTACCTATCAGCACCAGAAAGAGATCATTACCCTTTTCGCAAAAATCTACATGAACTCTCTGGAAAAGGTCTACTTGGCCATGACCAGGGTTGCAGTGGTGTCTTTGGTGATTTACTCCGGCAATTTTGGCAGACGCTGCATTTGCTCACCAGTGACTCGATATCACTGTCAATACCCGGCCAATGCACGAAACTTCTGGCAATTTACTTCCTGCTTACTATGCCAGGATGTTCGGCATGCAGTTTGTTCATAATTTTGTTTCTCAAAGACTCTGATACAACCACTCTGTAACCCCACTTAATGCATCCCTGCTCACATGATAATTCATGGCATTGATTATGGAAAGGCTTCAGCTCTTAGTTCAGAACAGAGTTCAATCCGCTGTCGATTTCAGTCCACCCATTCAATGTCTGCTCATAAACCCACGTCAGCACATTGTCTTTCTGTCAAGTTTTCCATGCAGATGTAATATGCACGTTGCTGTTCCTATTTCCCACGTCCATTTCACGACAAGTTGTAGCAGATGATGAAGTGGCTTTAGCACAGTTGCTAAATCTAGAAGGAATCGTGCATAGAATTGCACCATCCCGAGGAATGATCGTAGCTCTGACACATTGTTGGGTTTTGGTGCATTCACTATTGCTTCCACTTTCGCCTTCACAGGGCAAAGTCAGTTGCCATCTAATTTGAGTCCAAGGTAGACCACCTCTGACTGTGCAAATGCACATTTACTTTGACGTGGTTTGACATTGTGGCAATTCTGTGAGAACATGCTTGAGGATTTCCAGATGTTCTACCATGCCTTCTGTGAATATCAGTAGGTCATCCTGGTTGCACACACAGTGCGGAATGCCTTGTAATATTTGGTCCATGACAGACTGAAATATTTTCGAGGAGGATTTCACACCATAGGGCAAGCCCTTATGTGTGTTGAAAGTCAGGTACTGCTGACTTTCCTTATCAACATTGAGTTGGTATCAGAACTGAACGAGGAGGAGGACACAAATGCAGGCTCAGACACAGGGCAGATCCGTTTTCAGAGTTTAATCGGTCCCAGTAGGTACACAGGTAAGCAAAAACAGAGGCAACAGTATAATCTAGGAGCAGGCAAAAACAGTGGTCAAAAAACAGGCAATGGTCGAGATCACAAGGTCACAAGATTTCTAGAGCTGGAACGAGGTGATACCAAGTAGTATACACAACGAACTGGCAATGAGAACTAAAACACAAAGGGCTTAAATACAGACTAACAGGGGATAACGAGACACAGGTGAAACACATCAGTGCGGGGCCAACAATCACGAGGGAAAAAGGGACATGACAGGAAATGGGACCTGAACAATGAGGAGATGTGAGAACACCAAATAAAACAAGGAAATGCAAACTCTAATACTAAAAACCAATAAGAAACAGAAACTAGATCAAACGCGAGAACTGACAGTAACCCCCCCCCCCCCCCCCCCCCCCCCCCCCCCACGGCCGGCTCCTGACGGCCCTGGATCGTCAGGATGTTGGCGCCGATATTCCCTGATAAGTTCCAGGTCGCATATGTTGCGAGCTGGCACCCAAGACGGCTCCTTAGGTCCATAAACCTCCCAATCCACAAGATACTGACAACCAAGGCCACGCCAGCGCATCCCCAGCAACCGGCTGACCGTAAACACTGGACCCCCATCAAGGAGCTGGGCGGGCGGTGGCAGTGTGGAGGCAGGGACCAGATGACTCTCCTTAAATGGCTTCAGTCGGGAGACATGGAAAGTGGGTGGACCCTCATGGCACAGGGGAGTCTGAGACGAACCGCCATAGTATTGATGACCTTCGATATGGGGAAAGGACCAACAAAACGAGGAGCCAGCTTCTGGGATTCCACCCTAAGAGGTAAGTCTCGAGTGGAGAGCCACACCTTGTGGCCCGGCGAGTATACTGGAGCCGGCGTACTTCCACGATCAGCCATCCTCTTGTAATGCATAGAACTGCGCAACAACATCTGCCGAGCCCCAATCCAAACCTTACAACAGCGACGAATGAGAGCCTGAGCGGAGGGCACACTGGACTCCTTCTCCACAGCAGGGAACAATGGCGGTTGATAACCATAGGCACACTGGAATGGAGAGAGACCAGAGGATGAGCAAGGAAGTGTGTTGTGTGCATACTCCACCCAAATAAGGTGTTTGCTCCAAGTTGAAGGATTCTGTGCCACTAAGCACCGCAGTCCTGTCTCCAATTCCTGATTAAGACGTTCAGTCTGTCCATTGGATTCCGGGTGATAAAAAGGGAGGGAGAGAGAAAACGGGGAATTACAGACCAGTTAGTCTAACATCGGTAGTGGGGAAACTGCTAGAGTCAGTTATTAAAGATGGGATAGCAGCGCATTTGGAAAGTGGTGAAATCATTGGACAAAGTCAGCATGGATTTACGAAGGGTAAATCATGTCTGACGAACCTTATTGCATTTTTTGAGGATGTAACTAGTAGAGTGGATAATTGAGAAGCAGTGGATGTGTTATATCTGGACTTTCAGAAGGCTTTCGACAAGGTCCCACACAAGTGATTGGTATGCAAACTTAAAGCACACGGTATTGGTGGTTCAGTATTGATATAGAAAGAGAACTGGCTGGCAGACAGGAAGCAAAGAGTAGGAGTGAACGGGTCCTTTTCAGGATGGCAGGCAGTGACTAGTGGGGTGCCGCAAGGCTCAGTGCTGGGACCCCAGCTATTTACAATATACATTAATGAATTGGACGAGGGAATTAAATGCAACATCTCGAAGTTTGCGGATGACACGAAGCTGGGGGGCAGTGTTAGCTGTGAGGAGGATGCTAGGAGGCCGCAGGATGACTTGGATAGACTGGGTGAGTGGGCAAATGCATGGCAGATGCAGTATAATGTGGATACATGAGGTTATCCCTTTGGTGGCAAAAACAGGAAGGTAGACTACTATTTGAATGGTGACCGATTAGGAAAAGGGGAGATGCAGCGAGACCTGGGTGTCATTGTACACCAGTCATTGAAAGTAGGCAGCAGACTGTGAAGAAAGCGAATGGTATGTTGGCATTCATAGCAAAAGGATTTGAGTACAGAACAGCAGGGAGGTTCGACTGCAGTTGTGCAGGGTCTTGGTGAGGCCACACCGGGAGTATTGCGTACAGTTTTGGTCTCCTAATCTGAGGAAAGACATTCTTGCCATAGAAGGAGTACAGAGAAGGTTCACCAGACTGATTCCTGGGATGGCTTCCATATGAAGAAAGACTGGATAGACTCGGCTTGTACTCGCTGGAATTTAGAAGATTGAGGGGTGATCTCATATAGACTTACAAAATTCTTAAAGGGTTGGACAGGCTAGATGCAGGAAGATTGTTCCTGATGTTGGGGAAGTCCAGGACAAGGGGTCACAGTTTAAGGATAAGGGGGAAGTCTTTTAGGACCAAGATGAAAAATAGTTTTTCACACGGGGGGGGGGGGGGGGGGAGAGAGAGAAGCTGGTGAATCTGTGGAATTCTCTGCCACAGAAGGTAGTTGAGGCCAGTTCGTTGGCCATATTTAAGAGAGAGTTGGATGTGGCCCTTGTGGCTGAAGGGACCAGGGGGTATGGAGAGAAGGCATGTACAGGATACTGAGTTGGATGATCAGCCATGATCATATTGAATGGCGGTGCAGGCTTGAAGGGCCGAATGGCCTGCTCCTGCACCTAATTTCTATGTTTCTATGTTTCTATGTATGTAAGCTGCGCCAGGGACAGGGATGTTGCCGGCGTCCACCGGTGGAGCAGAGTTAATACTATGCTACGGGGGGGGGGGGGGGGGGGGGGGCCTATCCCATAACATTTCCTATATCTGAGCCTGGGAGGTTTCATGTTGAAGATGCCCTTCATGAACCTGGACACTAGAGGGTGTGACCCAACAGGCTGTTGTCCCGATCTTGGCACCAGATACGCTGATAGTGCACTTCTGCAACAGTTAATAGCACTATAACTCAACTTTTCTTCAAAGAAAGGCTTGGAGAGAAACTCTAACACATCGGTTACGTGTGCTGAGTAATATGATATATGGGCTCGTGTACAGTACTCTTCACATTTATATAATATTGACTGGCTTCTTTCGGGAGACACCAGGAAATATTGCCCAAACTGAAATCATATTGCCTGGCTTCGAAGACGAGGGCAATATGATTTCAGTGCGGGCAATATTCCTGGTGTCTCCCAAAAGAAGCCAGTCAATATTATAATTATTACCTATCCGCACGTAAATTAAAATAATTCCGTCGTCGTCAAGAGACGCGAATCTCGCACTACTGGAGGCTGCCATGTTTGTTTAGATGCCGTGACCTGATTCTTCGCGGTGAACTTTGGCCGGGTTCGTGTCCCGGATGTACGCCGGATATAATATTTCATCTTTGTGATTGACCGCAGTTTTTCTAGGTAAAGTCAATGGCGAAACCCGGAAGAAGAAAAATACCAAGTAATATTGCCCGCCGGAAACTGCGCGTTTTTGGACCTGTCAAAATACCAACTAATATTGCCCGGTAAAACTACCTTGTATAGGTAATAATTCCTAATATGGGAAATGTATAATTTCTTCGTACTGTCTCTCCAGGCTGCAGCCAGTACATCCACCGTGCATTCAGTCAATTCGAGCCCCAGGAAAGGTCTTCTCTGACTGTGAACCAATAATTTTATTTTGGTCATGGAGAGGATGTTTTGCCTCCTCCCTGTTACACGGTGGATAGCAGATACACGGTGGATTGCAGACGGCCATAAAAAGGCTGATCATACCCCAAAATAGCGAACCATGGCTATGTCGGCCAGCCTGGGTTTACCAGGAGGCCTGGGCAGGATCTGCGTGACCACGAGCAAGCATTGACTGATGAGGCAGAACGGGGGAAATGCATAAAGCACATCCTTCCCCGGAGTTGCGGGAGTACCTCCACCGCCTCTGCCTATGGCCGTGCACGTGTGCAACATGCTTGGTAACTGGTGATTTGGTCTGCACGCAGACAATACGATATCCTTTGTCCATACCGGTTGTATTCCTTGCAATTCATCAGTGTAAATGGGGTTGCCTATTGACATAGGATATGGCCTTGATTCACCCTTGTAATTAAATTAAGCTGCTGCTGTGATGTTGGTAATTAAAGTTGAACATGCAGGTGATGCAGGTGATGCATATTTACGCAATTAGTCTTTGACCCATAGTGTGCACCCATTAATGCTAGGTGGTTAGTACTTGTATCAGGAACTAGTGACTCGTGTGTCTTCTGTAATGCCAATTGTTTTAATATATTGCAAAGGCTTAAAAATAACTAATTCCCCAACCTGCACACCCTTGTGTTTTTTTAATTACCCACGTCCATCTACCTTCATGGTTGTTGGTGGCTTTATGGAAAGAATTTCCGTCCCCGAGCTCTGGGGGGTAGAGCTGCTGGAGTAATCCAGGTGCGTATTTTGGAGGTGGGCTGGCCTTGGCTATGCCCTAAAAAAGACTCATAATTGTCCTTCATGCTGCTACCAGCTTCAAGGAAACGATTGCTGCTGGTAGAAGCATGGGGATGTTGCTGCGGTAAGCCGAGGCTCTGTTGGCTGATGAAGCCTGGATTAGCCCCAAGGCTTTTGCCTCGTCATCCAGGTCTTTGACCTGTTTGGGTAGGTTTTCCCCCAATAGGTAGTTAGGCGGCTGTATGTTACTGGGTTTACATAGTGCTGCAAATTTACAATTGAGGGTGAGATGAATGGCATTTCTTCGGTAGCAGTAGATCTCGAAGTGCGCGTTGCATAGTAGAGCCAGCGCATCTTGTTGGCCATCCATCAAAGGAAGTCCATTCACTGATGTGGTAAAGGCCGTGATGCCTGAAGCCACAGGCCCAGAATTTTCTGGAGTTTTACCTCCTGGTTCCTTATGCCTCCACCCAGATGGTTCCATATAGAGCTGTTGACAGCCGGCATGCGTAAAGATGCACAGTTGATGGGTGTGTGATGCCTCGTGACTGTGTCCACCATTACTTCCTCTTGAAGCTGGTGTGAGGCCAGATAGTTGATGTTTGCCGCCAGTTCTTCTTCGAGCGGCTCTCCAGTGTGCGATGGCATCGCAAACTTCGATGCTATGGCGAGAGTATCTGTTCCTCGCTGCCTGTGCATCTTAGAATGCCCACTGGACACATTGTCAAACTCTGAGTCAGCCCACAACTGACTATGGATGCTCCCCTCCTCAGAGGGGGAGACATCTAGCAGCCCTGTATCAGGCGCTGCCGCGGGCTCTCTCGGAGACCCGCGCTGATATAACTCCGATCTAAGGAGTGTATCGCGTTGGAGTATCCTCTCGATGAGGTGCTCCATTCGGACAGACCTCCGCCGACGCTGTCCATTGTGGGAGATGCACCCACCTGGCCTGTCTCATCTGAGTCTCTAGGCCTCGCAGACTTCTCATTGGCTTTCCCCACCCTCAGGGTAGCCACGGTGCTCTGCAGAGACACCAAGTCTGCAGTCGCTGGAATTGTCATCAGTGACTGGGGTGGTGAGGTTGGCGGCCTGCCGCTACTCGCGGTCCCACGGTCTCCTGCAGCGGGTCTGCCCATGGACCTTCTTGTCTTCATTTTGTCCATAATTTTCGTTGAACTTGTAGCAACCCTGCAAACAAGCTTGAATGAATACATAACCTCAGAATAAGCTCTAGAACTTACCTGCGGGTCTTTTAAATTACCACTGGCAGGAGCGACACGCCTGTCAGCCAATCATGGCACCATGCAGTAGACGTAATGATGCGCATGCGGGCTGATGGCCCTCTTCACAGAATCACTCACGTGACTCTGAAGTGAAATAACACAGAATGACTCTTACTCCCCTTCGGCCCCTTTTTCCATTGTGGAGGACATAGCAGGGAACCTTCAGCTTCTCAGCACCTACAGCAATACGTGTATTTATGTCTTTACTCAGAGCAAATTCAGAAATGAACTGAGGATAGCTGTTAAATTTCAATTCAATGTAATAGTATTCAGTGTAATCAATTATACCGGTGCCCTAGAAGAGTAAGGTGACGTGCCTCAATGACTATCGACTAGTGGCACTAACGCCTGTGGTGATGAAGTGCTTCGAGAGGTTGATCATGAAGCAAATCACCTCCTACCTCGATAAAAACCTAAACCCACTGCAGATCAACAGATCAACGGTGGATGCGATCTCGCTGGCCCTCCACTCCGCTCTGGACCACTTGGACAACAAAAACTCATATGTCAGGCTGTTATTCATTGACTACAGCTCATCATTTAACACAATCATCCCCTCCAAGCTGCTTACCAAACTCGCAGAACTGGGTCCCCGCGCATCCCTCTGCAATTGGATCCACGACTTCCTCATTCACAGACCATAGTCTGTTCGTATTGGTGGAAATGTGTCAGCCTTGAAAACAATCAGCATGGGAGCACCTCAAGGCTGCATGCTCAGCCCCCTGCTGTACTCATTCTATACTCATGACTGCGTAGCCGGTCACAGTGCGAACTCCATCATCAAGTTCGCTGATGACACCACTGTTGTGGGACGTATCACTGATTGGGATGAGTCGGAGTACAGAAGAGAGATGGAGCAACTGTCCATATGGTGCCAGCACAATAACCTGGCCCTCAATACCAGCAAAACCAAGGAACTGATTGTGGACTTGGGAAGGAGTAGGATGGGGACCCACAGTCCCGTTTATATCAGCGGGTCGACGGTTGAAAGGGTCAAGAGCTTCAAATTCCTGGGCGTGCACATCTCTGAAGATCTTTCCTGGTCCGAGAACACTAATGCAATTATCAAGAAAGCACATCAGTGCCTCTACTTCCTGAGAAAATTATGGAGTCGGTTTGTCAAGGAAGACTCTTTCTAACATCTACAGGTGCACAGTAGAGAGCTTGCTGACCGGCTGCATCGTGGCTTGGTTCGGCAACTTGAGCCCCCTGGAGAGGAAAAGTAGTAAATACTGCCCAGTCCATCATCGGCTCCTTCCATCAAGGAGACCTTCCTTCCATCAAGGGGATTTATCCCTGTCGCTGGCAGCATCATCAAGGACCCACACCATCCTGGCCACACACTCATCTCCCTGCTACCTTCAGGTAGAAGGTACAGGAACCTGAAGACTGCTACGACCAGATTCAGGAATAGCTACTTCCCCACAGCCATCAGGCTATTAAACATGGCTCGGACAAAACTCATTAATAACCCATTATCTGTTATTTGCACTTCATCAGTTTATTTATTCCTGTGTTCATGTATTTATATAATTATAAATTATGACACACTGATCTGTTTTGTAGTAAATACCTACTATGTTCTGTGTGCAGAAGCAAAGCAAGAATTTCATTGGGGACACATGACAACATGAATTTCTATCAGGGACACATGACAATAAACTCACTTGAACTTGAACTTGAACTAGTTAAATTAATTAAACGATAAAAGTCATTCCCTTTGTGGATTGCAAGCTCAAGTACGTTCTTGATTTCCCTCCATTACGCCTTCGTATGTTAGTCACGCTTCTTGTCTTTCTGGATAGTACACGCAGAATCCTCTATAAACTCCGTGTGAGAGGAAACCGGAGAAACACAAGCAGATGACGGGGATGGGGAAAATGTACTACCTCCGTAGTCGAGATCGAACCCGAGTTTTCCTCGTGAACTGCGTGAGTTTTCTCCGAGACCTGCGGTTTCATCTCACACTCCCAAGTTGTACAGGTTTGTAGGTTAATTGGCTTGGTGAATGTAAAACATCTTCCCAGTTGGTGTAGGCTCGTGTTAATGGGAGGGGATCGCTGGTCGTCGAAGACCCGGTGGGCCGAAGGGCCTGTCTCCGCGCTGTATCTCTAATCTAAACTACACGTTAAAAGTAAAAGATCTTTGAATAATGAAAGCAACCCACCAATGCTAACATCTTTAACCAAATTAAAAAATGCAAACTCTCATGAGATCAGTGAAAAGAGGAACAGAATAAACCTCAGTGCAATTATTTTTTTGAATTGGCCATGATCATTGCCTAGATTCAGGAGGAATTAAATTCAAATCGTCGTCTGCTCCGTTAAGTTAAGAACTTTGTATGTTTTGGGCTTTTTTTTTGTTCTTCTAGATAGAATAGCGCTTTCTGTAGTAAACTCCCCCTTAGAGAGAGATGGGGGAGGGACAGAGAGTGAAGGAGGGAGGGAGAGAGAGGGAGGGAGAGAGAAAGAGAAGAGAGCGCGCGCGCGCGCGAGAGAGAGAGAGAGAGCGTGGAGTGAAAGTGAGGGGGGAGAGAGGGAGAGAGAAGGGGAGGTACAGAGGGAGGATGACAAAGATAGGGTGAGAGACAGAGAGAGAGCGGGAGTGGGAGAGAGTGACAGAGGGAGCGATCGAGGGTTGGAGAGAGGGAGAGGGAGAGAGATAGAGGGAGATGGGGAGCGAGAGCGAGAGAGGGGGGTTGGGGGGAGAGAGAGCGAGAGAGAGAGAGAAGGGGAAGAGGAATCAGAGGAGGGGGAGGGATAGGTAGAGGGAGGGATAGGGAGGGATAGGGAGGGGAAGAGGGAGGGAGGGAGAGAACGAGAGATAGAGGGAGAGAGTGAGATAGAAAGAGAGAGAGAAGGGGGAGAGAGAGAGTGAGAGAAAGTGGAGGGAGAGAGGGCGAGAAGGGCGGGAGAGAAGAGCGATGATTCCTCTTATATTTCTCCGAGGTTCGTTCGTGTTCATTAGTCCGGTCTGCCGACTCATTTACTTTCTGATTTTTGCATCAGCAATGGTCTCAGTCTGGCTGAAAGTTGCTTTCATATTTGAGCGATTTGTGACCGTTTGTAGAATGCTGAAAGCAAATATTGCACGGAGAGCACGACTGTTGTGTTTTTTTGGACAGTGAGTGACAGATGGAGAGAGTGGGAGAGAGGGAGAGAGAGAGATGGAATGAGAAAGAGAAAGGGGAGAGAGAGAGGGGGAGAGGGATTGAGAGAGGGAGAGGGAGGGAGAGAGACAGATAGGGATAGAGGAAGAGTGAGGGAGGGAAACAGAGAGAGGGGGTAGAGAGGGATGGAGAGGGAGAGGAAAACTGAAGGGGGAGAGGGAGAGAGCGAGAGAGATAAAGGGAGAACGAGGGAGAGCGAATGACAGTGGCTGATCTCCCGATCATTATCAGTGACGTCATATTACGGTGCATTCCTCACACATGCTGCTGACACCACAAACGGAATGCGTGATGTAAACTTGGCCAATGTTTATCTCGAGGAATTGGAGACAACCATCACAATTCGTCGAGATATCCCTGATAAAATCTAAATTTGCTCATGAAATGTCATCCACGGTGAAGTAATTACTCGAAATTAAAAAAACATATCTCCATTCCCACGACGTTTATAGGCACTGCACCATGCAATATTATACTGGTCACGGTGGCGCATGGATGGAGAGGAAGGGAGGGACGGGGAGGGAGGGAGAGAGGGAGGGAGAGAGGGAGCGAGAGGGGGGCAAGAGAGGGAGACTGGGAGCAAATTAGAGAACGGGGGAAGAGAGAGCGAGAGAGAGTGAGATAAATAGAGAGAGAGAGAGAGAGAGAGAGAGAGAGAAGAGAGAGAGAGAATGAGAGAGAAAGGGGGGAGAGAGGGAGAGAGAGATGGACAGAGATGTGAATAGAGGAGGTAGGAGGGGAGCGAGATAGAGGGATAGAGGGATGGAGAGTGAAAGAGAAGGAGGGAGAGAGAGAGGGGGAGTGGGAGAGAAAGAGAAAGGAGGGAAAGGGGGGATTGGAAGGGAGGGGGTGAGAGCGGAAGAGGGAGAGAGAGAGGGTGGAAGGGAGTGAGATGGATAGGGAGGGGGAGGAGAGAGAAGATGGAGTAGGGAGGGGGAGAGGAGGGGGAAGGTGGAGAGAGAGAGGGGATAGTGGGATGGAGAGGGAGAGAGGGATGGAGGGAGAGAGAGGGAGAACGGGGAGAGAGAGAGAGCGCGATAATATGCGTATAGGTGGAGAGAAGGGGGGATTAGAGGGATGATGGGAGAGAGAGAAGGACGGGAGAGAGAGAGAGAGATATATGCATAGGAAAGAGGGAGAGAACGATGATAGACAGAGGAGAGAGAACGGACAGAAGAAAGACAAAGACAGAGAAGATAGAGAGGAGAGAGAGCGAGAGAGAGAGAGAGATAGACAGAGAGAGGGGAGAGAGAGAGAGAGTAGACTGAAGAAATAGAGACAGAAAGAGAGCGAGGGAGAGAGGGAGGGAGGAGAGGAGAGAGAGCAGAAAGAGAGAGAGGGGAGAGAGAGAGAGAGGATGGCAGCGGATGATCTCTGATATTGACACATACTGCTGACACCACAAACAGAATGCGTGATGTAAACTTGGGTAACGTTTATAACCATATAACCATATAACAATTACAGCACGGAAACAGGCCCTCTCGACCCTTCCAGTCCATGCCGACCATTTGTTTTCCCCTAGTCCCATCTACCTGCACTCGGACCATACCCCTCCATTCCCTTCATGTCCATATACCTATCCACTTTACTCTTAAATGTTAAAATCGACCCTGCCTCCACCACTTCTGCTGGGGGGCCTGGAAGCTCATTCCACACGAGCCACCACCCTCTGAGTAAAAGAAGTTCCCCCTCACGTTACCCGAAACATCTGGGGGGGGGGGGGGGGGGGGGGGGGGGGGGGGGGGGGGGGGGGGGGGGGGGGGGGTGGGGGGGGGGCCCTTAATTCTCATGTCATGCCCTCTTGTTTGAATCTTCCCTACCCTCAATGGGAAAAACGTATCCACGTCAACTCTGTCTATCCCTTTCATCATTTTAAAGACCTCAATCAAGTCCCCCCTTAACCTTCTGCGCTCCAAAGAATAAAGACCTAACTTGTTCAACCTTTCTCTGTAACATAGTTGCTGGAACCCTGGCAACATTCTAGTAAATCTCCTCTGTACTCTTTCTATTTTGTTGACTACACCATACTCCAGAATTGGTCTTACCTATGCCTTGTACAATTTTAACATTACTTCCCTACTCCTATATTCAATGAGGAATTGGAGACAGCCGACACATTTCGTCGAGATATCCCGGATAAAATCTAAATTTGCTCATGAAATGACATCCACAGAGAAGTAATTACTCGAAATCTAGACAAAATCTCCATTCCCCCGACTTCCCTAGGCACTGCACCATGTGGCACCATACTGGTCACAACGGTTAGGTTCGATCCCGACTACGGACTTGGTGCGTTTTCCCCGTGACCTGCGTGTGTTTCTCCGGTTTCCTCTCACACTGCAAAGACGTACAGGTCTGTCGGTTAATTGGCTTGGTGAATGTAAAAAATGTTCCTAGTGGGAACATTACATTTAGACATTTTTATTTACCCATTTTTACACGCCTCATTACATTTAGACATTTTTATTTCCGCATTTTTTAATAAAATCCTCCCCTCCCCCACCCACACTCACTCATTTTAAAATCGAAACGTGAGCTGCTTACGTCACAATCACACATACCGACCAATCCCAAGGCGCTTCTCTCTCTTCATTGGTCAGCCCGGCTCCCCCTCCCCCCTCCTCCAACTACACTTGCGCCTCCCGCAGCTGGAATCGCCCGCGACTGGAAAGCCCCCCTCACTCTCCACCTCCCCATCCCCCAACCGTTCTCAAAATGCTCTGCAGGTCGGGAGGAGAGATAAGGCGTCAGTTCCGCTCTCACGCCGGCATGCTCTGCAGATCGGGATAGATGATAGGAAGTGGGAAATAGATGGACTGCTCTCACCCCCCTCTCCCCCTCCCTCCCCCTCCCCCACTCTTCCCCCTCTCTCCCTCTCTCCCCCTCTCCCCCTCTCTCACCCTACCCCCATCTCCTCCTCGCACGCCACACTTCCCCCTCTCTTCCGTACCCCATCCCCTCCCCACAATCCCCTTCAGCCCACCTCCCCCGCCCCCTCCCCTCCCTTCCCTCCCTCCCCTTCCCCCCCTCCCCTTCCCTTCTCCCCCTCTCAGGCACCCTTTTCTCTCTCTGCCTCTCCCGTCCCATGTCCTCTCACCCCTACTCCCCCCTCACCCACCCTCCCCCTCCTTCCTCCTCTTCACCTCTACCCCTCTGTCTCTTGCCCTTCTGTTCTCTGCCCCTCTCTTTCTCTCTCCCCGTCCCCATTTTCTCTCTGCTCTCTCACTCTCTAAGGCCCCCTCTATCTCTCCCCCTCTCCACCCCCTCTCTCGCTCTCTCTCTCTCCATCTCTCACCGATCGCCCTCTCCCCTCTCTCTCACTCACCCTCGCTATCTCTCTCTCTCTATCCCTCCCCTCTCTCTCTCCCCTCTCTCTCTCCCCCCTTTCTCTCCTCTCTCTCCCTCCCCCTCTCTCTCTTCTCCTCCTCACTCCCCACTCTTCCCCCTCTCTCCTCCCCTACTATCATCCCCTCCCCACCCTTCCTTCACCCCCACCTCCCCCCTCCATCTCCCCCTTCCCCTCTCCCCCCTTCCGTCCCCCCTCACCCCTCTCAGCACCCTCTCTCCCTCTCTTCCTCCCCTCCCATCGCTCGCACCCCTCCTCCCCACTCACCATCCTCCCTCCCTCACCAGCCTCCCCCCGTCCTCACTCCCCGTCCACCCCCACTCTCTCTGTCCCTTGCTCTTCTGTGTCTGCCCCTTTCTCTTTCTCTCTCCCCATTCTCTCCTGCTCTCACTCTCCAACCCCCCCCCTCTCCCCCCCCCTTCTCACTCCCCTTGTCTCCGCGCTCTCTCTCCCTCTCTCTCCTGATCCTCTCTCATACCCCTCTCTCTCTCTCTTTCTCTCCCTCTCTCCTCTCTCTCTCTCCCTCCCTATCCCTCCCCTCTCTCTATGCCCCCTCCCCCCTCTCAGCCCCTCACCTCCTCTATCTCTCTCTTCCCCCTCTCTCTCTCCCTCCCCCACTCACCCCTCCATCCCACCATCTCTCTCTATCCCCTCTTTCTCCACTCCCTCCGCACTCACTCGCTCGTCCATACCCATCCTCTCTCACTTCACTCCCTCCCCCATCTTTCTTCCCCCCACACCCAATTTTCTCCCCCCTCTCTCCCCCTCCCTCTCTCCCTCCCCCCTCCCTCTCCCGTCCTTACCTCACTCTCTATCCTCCCCTTTCTCTCTCCCCCCTCGCTCCCCTTCTCACCTCCCCTCTCTCTCCATCCACCCCGTCACTCTCCATCAACCCCTCTATCTCTCCCCCCGCTCTCCCCCCTCTCTCTCTCCTTCCTCCCTCTCCCTCCCCTCTCCCTCTCTCTCTGTCTCATCTCTCATCACGCCCCTCCTCTCTCCTACTCCCCCGCTCTCTCTCATCCCGCTCCCTCTTCTCTCCTCCATCCCCTCAATCTCTCCCTCACGCCTCTCCCGTCCCCCTCCCTCTCTCTCCCTCCTCCTCCCCTCTCCCCATTCCTCTCCGCTTCCCTCCCCTAAACCCCCTTCCCCATCCCTCCACACCGTCCCCAATGGGTCTGCACTTGGTCTAGTAACTATTGAAACTGTCGTTCGTTGGTTTGTACTTTGTACGGGTTCCATTTCGCGAAAATTCGTTTAAGCTGTTTGTGAACTTACTCCTCCACCCTTTGCCGTAACGGAGACATGTTTACATATTCCTATAGAGTTTTTCATCCTCCACATTTTGCTTTGAATATTAGTTGATCCTTTCACTGCTTTTTCGGTAAAAAATACTAAACCAAACAGCTTTCCACCCATAGAATGTTGACGAACGTTCCATCGTGTGATGCCACAATGCCCAATGCTCACACATGTCCAATCGGAATGGATTCATTTACATCTGCCTTTGCTCCAGCCCCCGCCCCGAATAAAAAAAAAAACCCCCGCATCCTGTCGAAACGCGTAATGACCCCTCTCAAATCCTCACCCCTCTCTCCTCATTCCTTTCTCCTCTCCCCCTCTCTCCCTCGCCCCCTCTCGTCCGATCCTGCGCCCCTCTCTACTCCTCTCTTCTCGTGAGCCCCTCTCTCCTCGCCCCTCTCCTCACCCGCCCCTCTCTCCCCGCCCCTCTCGTTACTCCCGCCCCTCTCTCTCCCGCCCCTCTCTTCCCGCCCCTCTCTCCCCGCCCCTCTCAATCACCCGCGCCCCTCTCACCTCGCCCCTCTCTCACCTCGCCCCTCTTACCTCGCCCCCTCATCCTCGCCCCTCTCTCGACCCTCTCTCCCTCGCCCCTCTCTCCTTGCACCTCTCTTCCTCACCCCCGCCCCTCTCTCCTCGCAACCTCTCTTCCACTCACCATTTCCAATTTACTCCCTCACGCCTCTCTTCTCACACCCTCTCCTCCTCGCCCCTTTCTCCTCACCCCTTTCCCATCTCCCCCTCACCTCATCCCCCTCTCCCCATCTCCTCCCCTATCACTTCCGCATCCTTCTCCCTCCCCCTCTCTCACTTATCCGCATCACTTTCCCTTTCCCTTTCCTCCCCTCCCTTCCTCTCCCCTCCCTTCCCCTAAGCCCTTCTCTCACCCCTTCCACATCTCCCCTCTCCAACCCTCCCCCACCACTCTCACATACCACTACCCCACCACCCACTCCCGCGCTCTCTCTACTTCCCTCCTCATCCCCCTCCCCAATCTCTCCCCCATCTCCACATCTTCCTCTCTTCCCTCTCTTCCTCACTCCTCTCTCCATCACCCCTCTCTCGTCCACACCCCTCCCTACTCCTCTCTTCACCCATCTCCCCAGCTCCTCCCCCCTCCGCCATCCCCCCTCTCTCCCCCTCACCTCCCCATAAACAGCCCTCCCGCCCCTTCACCTCCCCGCTCTCCTCCCCATTACCCTCTCTCTTTCAACCCTTCCCCCTCTCCTCCCTCCCATCCCCCCTTCCCCCTCCCACTCTCTCCCCATCTCCCCTCCCAACCCTTCCCCTCCCCACTATACTCTTCCCGTCCCATCCCCCATCCCCCCTCTCCATCTCCCCTCTCCGCCCACTGCTCTGCCCCATCCTCTTCCTGCGTCTCTCCATCCCCTCTTCCCTTCCTTCATCCCATCCCCCCCCCCTTCCCTCCACCCCCTCTCTCCAACCCCCCTCTCCTCCCCCCTCATCTCCCTTCCCCCTCTCCCTCAACTCTCCTCCCTCTCCCTCACATATCTTTCTCTCTGCCCCACTCTTTTTGCCCCTCGAGATATGGTGGGATGGGGTAAAAGGAGCCAATGATAATAATTATATAATATAATATTCAAGTGGTGGGTGGTGTGTGTGTGCATGTGTGTTTTGGAGTGGGTGGGGGGGGGGTGGAGTGTGTGTTTGGTTGGGGGGGGTGGTGACGTAGTGAGAATGTGTTGTGGATGGTTAAGTGTGTGGTGTGTGTGTAGGGGGTGGTGGTTGTGTGTGTGTGACGCCGCAACCACCTCTCCCCTCTCCGTCTCCCCCACTCTCCCCTCCACGCCTCTCCCCACTCCCCTCCCTTCCCCACCTCTTCCCACCCCCATCTCACTCCCCTTCCCCCATCCCTCATACCCTCCTCTCCCCCCCCGTCTTCCCCCTCCCACTCTCTCTTCCCTTCCTCCCCCCAACCACCTGCGCCCCCCCTCACTCTGCCCCCCCACCCCTCTCCTCACTCACCCTCCTTCTTCCCCTCCTCCAAGCCCCCCCCCTCCCCCTCCAACCCCCACTATCCCCCTCCCCTCCCTCCCTTCCCCCTCTCTCCCACTTCCCCCTCCTCTCTCCCCACGTCCCGTCTCCTCTCCCCACCGCCTCATCTCAACCCTACCTCTCTCCCCACCATCCTCTCTCCCCTCTACTCTCTTCCCCCCTTCATCCTCCCTCTCCCCATTGCTCTCCCCCTTCTTCTCTCACCCTCTCTCCTCTCCCCCCTCTGCACCTTTCTTCTCTCCCCTCTTTACTCTCCTCTCTCTCCCCCTCCCCCGCTCCCCTCCCACTCTTTCCTCACCTCTCCCCCTCTCCCCCTCCCTCCCCCCTCATCTCTCATCCCCCTCCATCTCTCTCACCTCCTTCTCTCACCTGCCCTCTTCTCTCTCCCTTCCTCTATCTCTCACCCTCCTCTCTCTCTTGGCCCCCCCTCTCTCTCTCTCTCTACTAAAGGAACACTTCTTGCTCTCCCCTTTCTCCCCTCCTCTCCCTCTTCCTCCACTCTCACGTATCTCTCTCCCCTCCCCCCCCCCCTCTCTCTCTCATCTTCCCCTCTCTTTCTCTCTCTCTTCTCCTCTCTCTCTCTCTCCTTCCGTCTCTCTCTCTCTCTCTCTCTCTCATCCATCAACTCTCTTCCCCAACTTCACGCGCTGCCCTCCCCAACCCACTCTCTCCTCCTTCTCTCTCTCGCCTTCCCCCTCTCCTCACCATCTCCCCAAACTCTCCCCATCTCCAACCCACATCCATCTCCCCCTCTCCTTCGTCCTCTCCCTGTCTCCTCGCAACTCCTCCACCCCCTCTCTCCATACCCTCCACCCTGTATATGTGTGTGTGAGTGAGTGGGGGGGGGTGGGGGGGGGTAGTGGTGCGTGTGAGACCGCAGCAACCCCCCCCCGCCCCACACCCCCCCTGCAAATGCGCATTGGGGAGACAGACCCAACTATTAAAAACTGTCACATTCGACTGGTTTATTGTTTTTGTTGTAAGAGGTTTCTATTCACAAAAATTCGTGGTAAGCTGTTTGTGAACTTACTCCACCACCCTTTGCCGTAACGGATACATTTTTACATATTCCTGTAGAGTTATTCCTCCTCCATCTCACATTTGCTTTGAAAATTAGAACTGTTCGTTCATAAACCTTAACCACTGTGCTTTGTTCGGTAAAAACCTTAAAATAATTCCAAAATGTATCATAAAAAAAAATCAAACCTGCTTCTCACCCACAAATGTCATGACGAACGTAGCCTTGTGTGATGCCCACAATGCCATTGCTCTCTCAGAATGACCAATCAAAATGGATCTCATTACACCATCTGCTTTTGCTACCAGAGCCCCAGCTCCCGCCCCCGTCGATGCGAATCAGCAACGTTCCATTCTGGCTTCTGGAGTAGGGGCAAGAAAGGTTTTACAAGAATGATCCCAGAATAAGTCCTCAACATAGACTATAGAAATAGAAAGACAGACATTCCTATAGATGAATGTTTGAACAAAACACCCCTAACACGAAAAAAATAAAATATCTTATATCTATAATAGCCTATTAACAGTGCGTGCGGCACCCACGAACGGAATATACTACGCAATCATACAGGAAAATGAACCTAGGCCAAGCAATAATCAAATATATTATGGCACGAAAGCTTACAACATGCACAATCAGCTGGTTTCCGATATAATGCTGAGACATCATCCTTAATGCAATTTAAAATATTGCATGATATCATTGTTACAAAAAAATGACAATTAAAATTGGACAATTTTTCCCAGACATATATCTCCTATCTGTGAAAAATGTCCAGCAACTTAGAGGCTAACCTAAAAACGCATACATTGTAAATTGTATAAAAATTAATAACTTTTGGACGGAAAACTTTTTTAAGATAAATTTCGGAAGTTATCAACATCCAATTGGACCTCGACTCAAAAATTAATAATAATAGTGGAATATTAGAACAAAATCAATATTTACAACAAACCAAAGAACTTTATCGACTATAGTATAATAATCGGGAAAAGATTTAATATTACCAATTTTGGAATAGTTCTTATAACCCCCACTATTAAGATGTGGATCATGGAATGACGAGACCCACCTTACATTTGGAAGAAATAAGATTGGTCTTAATGGTCAAACAAGAAATTTTTTACCATAAATATGTCTCCATTTATTATTGGAAGGGGCAAACCGGTTCTGCACGAGAACTCTGAACTAAACTCCGAATCTAAGGATTAAATGAAGTTACATTTTATTAATTCACGGACCATATCTCCAATTATGTATAATTACCTAATTATTCCATTCTCTACAACCTACTGGTGTTTTTTTGGTGTCGTCTTTCTTTTATTATATCCTATCTATATAAAATATAAAAAATAAAAAATCTAATAGTGTATCTATAAATAATTTATCAATATCGAACAATATTAATAATGTATGACGCTACCACATAACAAAATGTTTTTATTATGTACTTACAATCTATCTCAAAAATTAAAAAAAAAATAATTTAAAAAAAAGATGTTTCTGTTTTCCACTGAATGGAGAACCCGACTCTTTCCCTGCGGGTCTCCGGTGTTGGTTGGCACGAACATCGTAGGAGCCCGATTGCGGCCCTCCTAACGGATACAACAACCTAAGGGCTCCATCAGCGGAGCCTGCAGACTCGCCATCACAGGAGCTGCCAACCTTCGAGCGGGGAGCAATTAGAGTGGCGATCGCCGGCTGTCAAACCCGACTTCGGGATCTTTAGAGGCTCCTGTCCAGATGCACCCGGTGGACAGGACATCGGAGCGGTCGCATGTACCCTGGTGGAGCATCCGTTTCTTCAGTTGCTCCAGCTTACGGTAACATCCCCTGCCGGAATCGTGGGGTTTACATCATGACATGCGGAGCGTGGGCCTAACATCGCCCCCGGCGCGGCCTTAAATGGCGGCGGCGGGAAAATTACCATGGGCCCGCCGGGGGCTCTACAATCATGAGCCCCAGTTGCCTCGACGCTGCAGTTTGGACTGCTGGACCGCGGAGAAGTACAAACGGAAGGGATAAAGATTTATTGCCTTCCATCACAGTGGAGGAGGAGTTGGAGATTCACCGTGATGGATGGTTTTTGTGTAAATTGTGTTAAGTGTATGTTGTCTTGGGTTTTATTTATATCATGACTTTAAGAATGGAATTCGTTAAACCTTGTCTGTTGGAATATAATAAAAGGCATTTCTATTCTATATCATTCTATTTAATTTTGAGCCAGATTCAGATACAATGTTTTTAAGAAGGACCTGCAGATAATGGAAAATCGAAGGCAGACAAAAATGCTGGAGAAACACAAACGGGAGCCGGCATGCAATCTATGGACGAAGGAAATAGGGGGAACATTTCGGTGGAAACCCTTTTTTAGGCCCACTTCCAACCCCACCCCCTCCCTCCCCCCCATCTCATACTAAGATGTAGGGTGGGGGGGTGAGGCGGTGGGAAGAATGAAAGTAAAGGAGAGGAGGAGCCAGTGGGCTGAGGGAGAGCTTGAGAAGGAGAGGAGCCAGCAAGTAACAAATTGACGCTAAATCCCTGAAA
Organism: Okamejei kenojei; assembly: GCA_035221665.1. NCBI lineage: Eukaryota > Metazoa > Chordata > Chondrichthyes > Rajiformes > Rajidae > Okamejei > Okamejei kenojei. The sequence continues at coordinate 74,759,482 of CM069141.1, forward strand.
TTCGAGAGGTCAATGTTCATCTGCTCGGGGTGCAAACTGCCCCTAGCAGCATATAGAGGTGCTCGCAGCTACCAATTTCTGGTGTTCTCACTCTGGCCATGGAGGAGGCCAGGCCAAAAAGTCAGATTCGGAAGGGAGTGGGAGTATGAAGTGCTGAGCCACAGGAGATCAGGTTGTCACCACGCACCGAGCGGAGGTGTTTTGCGAAACGAAACTCGCCAAGCCTCCGCTGATCTCAACAACCGAATAATCCTCTGACATCACGTGGGTGGACAGCCTATGCAATAGATGAGATTGGTGGAGTGATGCACGTGAACCATTTGTTCGCACCTGGAACGACTGCCTTGGGTCCTATGAATGGGGGGTGAGTAAAGCGACAATTTGTAGGCATCTCTTGCGGTTGCAAGGGAAAGTGCCCTGGGAGGGGTGGTGCGGGAGGGATAGGGAAGAATTGACCAGGGAGTTATGAAGGGATTGGTCCTTTGCGGTAAACCAGTCAGGAGTAGAAGGGAAGATGTGGCGAGTGGTGTGGTCATGTTTCGAGGTGGCAGAAAATGACAGGAGGCAGCAACTAATTGTTGTAATGTGACGACTCAACAACAGGGTTAAAAGTGAGGGAAGAGAGGGGACTTCTGCCCTTGGTAACGAGTGGGAGTATGAGCGAGAGAGAGCAGTGTTTACGAGAGGTATTGTAGAGAACACACATGGTGAGAGCCACATGCTATAGTAAGGAGGAGGGAAACCCCTGTCCTCTGAAGACTAATACATTTCCGATGTTCCAGGTGTGGAACACCTCAACATGACGAAGCAGATGGCAAGCGTAGACGGAGGAACAGGGAGTAGTGACAGATTGAGTCCTTTAACAAGATGCAAGGGTGGGAATAATGTGTCTAGGTATAAACAGCCATGGGATCAGGTGGTTTCATAGTAATATAGGTCAATAAGTCTAATCACTCTCCAATGAGCGATAGTGGAGGTCTAAGACATGGTAGCGGAATTTGACACGGAAATCCGCTTCAGGTGTATTTGGAGTGCCGATGACAATTTAGTGGTGCGAAGTGATGAATTCAGCGATTGTGTGTGGGTGCAGGAGGTAGCACCAATGCAATGTCGATGTAGCGTAGGTAGAGGTCTGCGGGTGGGGCCCTGGTACTTCTCCAACAAGGATTGTTGATATACCCTACAAAGAGGGGCCCCTGCGCGTGCCCATAGCTACGCCTTACATTTGGAGGAAATGAGAGGAGTCAAACGAAAAGTTATTAAAGTTAATGACCAGCTCGGCGAGGCGGAGGAGAGTATCTGCAGATGGGGCTATGTAATTTTCGCCACCTCCAACGTGACCACAGCACTCGCCACATCTTCCCATCTCCCCCACGTCTGCTTTGCACAAAGACCGCTCCCGTCGTAAAACTCCCCCACCGCCCCCCCCCCCCCCCCACTATCAGTCTGAAGAAGGGGTTTCTGCCCAAAAATTTGCCTCTTTCCTTTGCCCCATAGATGCTGCCGCAGACCGCTGTTCTTCTTCACCATGAAATTTTATCTACTCAGATTCAAATTGTTGTCACATTCACACAATAAGGTACAGTGATATTTTGATTACAATACAGCCATACAATTAAAAGGTACACAACGATCAAACATAAGAAAAACAGTGACACTGTAATGGAAAGGCAATACAATTATAGTCAGTCTTCCCTCCTTTTGTTCGGGTCGGATGGAAACAAACTCTGCGGCTTGGAATTGCTTGAATCGTCCACTTCTTACCGAGACTAGCGCCTTCTCGTTGTATATTGACCATGGACCTAATAAGTCCTCAGACTCTCCCACTCTTTCACATCCAATCATCCACATCCTCGCCAAACCGCATCTAATCCGGGACTTGCATTATTCCCGTATGTGTCAATAGATCCAAACCTCGCCCTCAATCTTCTAAACTCCAGCGATGTCAGGCCCTATGCCGACAAACGCTCATCACAGGTTCACCTAATTATTCCTGGGATCATTATTGTAAACCTTCTCTTGCCCTTCTCCAGAGCCAGTACGTCCTTCGTCAGATATGGTTGCCAGAATTACTCAAAATATTCCAAATGCAGCATTACCATCGCCTTATTTATGTTACATTCCTGCATTATATATCGCTCTCTTGAAATAGATGCTTTTCTTTTCTACCAATTTGACTTGCCGATTAATGTTTTAGGCATACTACAGCAGTAATTGTCATGTCCCTTTGTCTGGATTCTCTCCCCACTTACAAGATATTATTCATCTTAATATATTTTACAAAAGAAAGCAGAGAGCGAGGGATAGAAGGGGGGGGGGAAGAGGGGAGGGTGGGAGAGGGGGGGAGGGGAGAGAGATAAGAGTAAGAGAGGGGGGAAGAAGGGAGGATAGGGAGAGAGCGAGGGATAGAAGAGACGGGTGAGAGGGAGAGAGAGGGGAAAGAGTGGGGGTGGTGTTGAGGTAAAGAAAGAGGGGACGAGTGTAATCAAATATTACAGTTTAGATTCGCATTCCGCGATGTTATCTATTAACTAAACTAATGTGTGAACAGGCGATTCGTTTGGCTGTACGGCCGCGCTTAACAGTGCCTGCGCTCCCGCGGCTGTAAAGTGGAAGCAGGAGAAGAGGTGTGCGTGTTTGTGTCCTGGTTTCATGATGACGACTTTTGCCTGCTGTTCCCCCACCCTCCTTATCCAGAGTCCCCCATGTTGGTCAGCATCTAATGCTGGATTGGTGGTGATGTTTTCCAGATCAAGAGAGGAGGGAGAGAGAGGGAGGCGAGGGAGAGAGAGCAAGAGGGGGAGAGAGAGTCGAGGGAGACAGATCGAGGAGAAAGGGAGGGCTTTTAGGGCGGAGAGAGGAGTGTAGCGAGGGAGGAGGAACGGTGGGAAGGGGGGGCGTAGAGAGAGGCCGAGAGATAAGGGGAGAGGGAGAGGGGAGAGAAGAGGAAGGATAGAGGAGAGGGAGAGAGAGTTTAGAAGAGGGGAGGGTGAGAGAGAAAGGGGGGGTGAAGGGGAGAGAGGAGAGGGGGGAGAGAGGAGTGAAGACGGGGAGAGAGAGGGGGTGGAGAGATAGTGGGCGAGAGGAACAGGGGTAATATAGAGAGGGAGTGAGGAAGGGAGAGAGGGGAAAGAAGAGAGGGGCGGTAAAGTGAGTGGAGGAGAGAGAGAGGAGCGGGGAGAGTGATTGAGTGGGAAGGGAGAGAGAGTGGAGATGGGAGAGATAGTCGGGTGCAGAGGAGGAGTGAGAGTAGACAGAGAGAGGGGAGAGGTCACCGCACAACCATTGGGGTTGAGAGAGAGAGGGCGAGAGACGAGCGGAGAGAGTTAGATATCGAATTAGGGCAGAGGGGGTATCCAATATTAAGTTTACATAAAAGCGAATACCAATCACACGGTCACGATCATAGGGCGCCCCCCCCACCCC
>CM069142.1:0-70779 GCA_035221665.1 Okamejei kenojei
GAGGGGCAAGATCGGGTTGAGTGCTTCTTAATACATGACCGTGCGGTTTTGAACTTGACTAATCTGGATCGGGCTTGTGTGGGTCGCCTGACTGACGTGTCGTATGGCTTGGTTGTGTCTTAGCCGGAGGATTTGTTGGGTGATGTGTGGTCGGGTGGGTATTTGCCGGGTATATAGTTCCCTCATACCGGGGTAAATCCCATCATCGGAAATAATTTAGGCGAGCTTGGGAAGAGGGAATTGGGCTTAACAATTTTAAATGATGGATGGGAGGAAAGGCCTTCCATATATTACACAACTGTTCTCTTAACGTTGGGCATTCATTAATACACTTTAAAAATACTTGCATACTTTATTATTGAAAGTCTAAACTGGCATAAGATCCTTCTCAAATGTTTCCCCTTATTTGTGATAAATGCCTTCAGGGAAGCAACCATAACCCACTCTATTTGCCTCCTGTATAAAGTTACATAATTTCTGGAAGAAAAGAAGGGAATTTTTGAATTTTTTCTAACACCATACTTATAAATAAATTGACCTCGATACAGAATTGATTATTCTAGCCTTGTTCTGAGCTTACATCATTTGAAAGACGTTTCCTTAACTATGGGCCGAATAACGACGAAAATAACTAATACTTAAATTTTGGAAACCATACATCAGTCCCTACTGTAAAGATGTGTGATTACAAACATGCCGAGACACGATATTTGGAAAATCTTAGGCCTTATCTTGGCAGAAAAACCCAGATCTATTTTTCAAGACTTGGACACCCTTTGCCGAATCTTACAAGGATAGTATGCGCAACACACATTTGGATTAAATCCAATTCTGGGTGGGTGAGGTGGGCCCGGGGGGGGGGGGGGGGGGGGGGGGGGGGGGGAAGACGAGGGGCAGGGTAAATCTCCACTTTTTTCCCCTTTTTTTTCTCATTTTCTTTTTCTTCTTTATATCTATTTTCACTTTGGCCATCATTACTTTGGTAGTATAGGGGTCCTATCTTTTCACTTTTTCCCTCTCTTGTTCTTTTCTCTCTTCGTGCTTCCTCATTTCCAGGTTTTAAAAGGTTTAAAATTGAGCTGCGTACAATAACTGTTATAATTGTTCATTGCCGAATGTTTTATTCTTGTACAATTGCCTCTAATAAAAATAATTTTAAATACAATGGGTTACAGATTATGTTGCCATATACAAATCTCATTTTTTTCCAAATGTACATATCCAAAACAGAACTTTGGTGTTATACAAACAATATGGACAGGCTGATGTTTATAAAAACTGCATTTAAAATAATAAATAAATAAATACACAAACAGATAAATAAATAAATAAATGATGGGTGAAGAAAAAAAGGTAAATAATAAAAATAAAATAATAGATAAATACATAAGTAGTGCAGGAAGGTGTACTTCAGTACAATTGGGAGCGTTTTCAGTTGCCTAATAGTATTTGTGGAAGACTTGTTTCTAAAACTTCTAAAGTTTGTCTTCTATAGTCTTAGAAACAAGAAACATAGAAACTATCCTTTACTATACCTTACGCATAATTTTTTTTTTTTTTCTCATTTTAAAATGTTGAGAGTTGTAGATAGGTTTGTGTTATGTGTCAATATTCTTCCTGAGCAAAATATGACATAAATGGTCGTTTGCCATGATTTTATTAAATTGGGTGTCTATCTTTTAGAACATATTTTATTATTCTTTCTAAATATTTTCATGCTACTGGTCAAGTCATGAAGCCACTTTCTGAATTGGGAGCTGTTGGTTTTTTTTCCATGACATGAGCAGTAGTTTCTTTGCCCGATAAATGAGACGGTAGGAGAGGAATTGTCGTTTGCCAGCAGTTGTGAGTTGTCTTGATGTTTCAGATACCCCATAGATGTTAATCGGGGCTCGGTGTTTAATGGGATGTTAGAATGCCTGAGATATTCTTAAATATCATCAGACCAGAAAGAGGTGAGTTTAGGGCACAAAAACAAAGTTACGAAAAAAAGTAGCATTCTGAGGAGTGAAATTTATCTACAAGCAGGATGAAACATTCTGTATATATACTGTGTATTGTGTGCCTTGGAGTAAGTGAAGTATGTTTAATTTTGAACTGTATGATGCCAAGTGTCTCTAGCTTGTTTTAAGCACCACCTATGTATAAGTTTGAGACTTGCCTCCAATATTTCATTGGTATTTGCACATGTATGTCTCTTCTTCCCAATTGATCTGATACACTTAGAGGATGGAGAGTTATTAATAGAGGGACATCATACATATAGGAGATGGAAATTTGTTCATTATATGGTGATTGTTTCAAGGCAGTCATTATTTGAGACTGCCTCTTAATACTTTCAATCCCGACAGTGGATTTTGTGTATATATTTTCTGCATTAGTAATGTAGCTGAAGAAGTTACTATTTGGGAGTTCAAATTTCTTTTGTAGCTGTGTAAAGGTGGCAAACATACCGTCGATATATAGGTGGGTTACACAAAATGCTGGAGAAACTCAGCGGGTGCAGCCCCAGCATCTAAGGAGCGAAGGAGATAGGCGACGTCCCGTTTCGGGGTTCGAGACCCTCTTCAGGACTGGTCAGGGATCAGGGGAAAACGAGAGATTGAGAATATAGACGGTCGTGTGATGTGAGAGATAAAGAACAATGAATGAAAGATATGCAAAAAAGTATCGATGATTAAGGGAACAAGCCATTGTAAGCGCTTTGTGGTGTGAAAATGAGTAGCTAGTGGTGGGGGAGGGAGGATTGAGATAGGAGGGAATGCCAGGGCCCCGAGGGCCTGGGGGGGAGAGGTGGGGGGGGGAGCGGAGACAGCCAGGGCGTTAACAGAAATTGAGGGACAAATTCATGTTTCATGCCCAAAAGGATGCAAACTCCCAAGCGGAATATGTGGTGCTGTTCCTCCAACTTGCCGGTGGGTGTTGCTCACTGCTGGCCATGGAGGAGGCCCAGGAGCCGACGAGGTCGGATACGGAATGGGTGGCGGGAGTTGATGCTGCTGGGAGCGACCGGTGATGATTGGTCGGGTTCGGTTTTGCGCCGATTTCCGATCGCGGAGGTGTTCGGCGGAAACGACGCCAAAGCCTTCCGCGTTGTGTTCCTCACCGATATAGATCATTCTGGCATATGGAAGCAGCGGATGGATGCAGTAGATGAGGTTGGAGGAGCGTGCATGGTGAAACCTCTGTCGCCGACCTGCGAAGGACTGCTTGGGTTCCCCTGAAAGGAGTGGAGGGGGGATGGTTGAAAGGGACAAGTGTTGCATTTCTTGCGGTTGCCAAGGGAAAGTGCTGCGGGGAAGGAGTAGAAGCGGGAGGGGATGGCGAAAAAGAATTGACAAGGGAGTCGCGGCGATGTGGGAGCAGTCTTTGCGGAAGGCAGACGAGGGGGGGTGCATGAGAAGATGTGGCGGGTGGAGGGGCGTCATGTTGGAGGTGGCGAAACTGGCGGAGGACTATCTGTGTTTTGCCGGCTGCGTGGGGTCGAAATGATGTGAGGGACCTAGGGGCGACTCTGCCTATTTCGTTTGCGAGTGGGGGGCAGATGGGGAGGAGAGAGGGCCAGTGTTGCGGGGTATGGAGGAGGCCCTGGTGCGGAGCCCTCATCAATAGGTGGGAGAGGGGAATCCTCTCTGTTATCTGAAGAATGAGGCCATTTGTGATTGGACCTGGGTGTGAAACACTCTCATCCTTAGGAGCAAGATGCCGGAGTAGAGAAGGAATTGGGAATAGGGGACTTGGATAGGTCCTTACAGGAGCCAGAGCTGTGGAGGAAGAGTAGTCCAGGTAGCTGTGCGGAATCAGTGGCGTTTGTAGATTGCCCTCCCCCGCGGACTCCCTTGTCAATTCTTTCCCTCCCCTCACGCCTCTTCTCCTTCCGGGCACTTTCCCTTTGACAACGCCCCAAGAAACGCCCAAGCACTTGTCCCTTCCCTCCCCCCTCCACTCCTGTCAGGGACCCAAGCAGTCCTTCCCAGCGTCCGACAGAGGTTCACTGCCCACCTCCTCCAACCTCATCTAATGCATCCGCGGCTCCAGATGCCAGATGATCTATATCGGCTGTGACGATGCGGATGGCTTGGCGATCGTTTCGCCAAACACCTCCGCTCGGTCCGCAAAAACCAACCCGACCTCCCGGTCGCTCAGCCACTTCAACTCCCCCTCCCATTCCTTTATCCGACTCACGGTCCTGGGTCCTCCTCCATGGCCAGAGTGAGCAACACTGCAATGTTGGAGGAACAGCACCTCATATTCCGCCCTTGGGGAGTTTGCATCCTTTGGGCTTGAACATTGATTTTTTTCTCAATTCTGTTAACCCCTGCTGTCTCTCTCCCCCTCTCCCACCTTCCCCCAGCCCATCGGGGCCCCTGGCATTCCTTATTGATCTCCACTCCACCACCCTAGTCGCACTTGTTCTCATTTTCACACCACAAACAGCTTACATATGGCTTGGGTACACATAAAAGCTGAGGAGAAGAAATCAGACGGGTGCAGCCGAGCATCTAAGGAGGCGAAGGAGATAGGCGACGTTTGGGTCGAGACCCTTCTTCAGACTTGCGTCAGGGTCAGGGGGGAAACGAGAGCTATAGACGGTGATGTGGAGAGAGATAAGGAACAATGAGTGAAAGAATATATGCAAAAAAGACCAAAAACACCCCCAAATATCGGTGATAAGGGAAACAAGCCTATTGTAAGCTGGTTTGTGTGGGTGTTGGAAAAATGAGAAGACTAGTGCGAACTAGGGTGGGGGAAGAGATAGAGGGAAGGAGATAGAGGGGGCGAATGTCCAGGGCCCAGAGGGCCTGCCTGATGGGAGAGGTGGGAAGGGGAGGAGACAGCATAGGGGTTAACAGAATGAGAAAATTCAATATGCAAGCACTAAAAGGATGCAGACTCCCAAGCGGATTATGAGGTGCTGTTCCTCCAGCTTTGCCGGTGTTTGCTCACTCATGGCCGTGGAGGAGGCCACAGGACCGAGAGGCGGATGTGGAATGGGGAGGGGGGTGGAGTTGAAGTGCCTGAGCCACCGGGAGGTCGGTCTTTGGTTATTGGGACCGAGCGGGGGAGGGTGTTCGGCGAAGCGATGCCAAGGCCTCCCGCCTTGGTCTCACCGTAAGATCATCTTGGCATCTGGAAGCCAAGCGGATGCAGTAGATGAGGTTGGAGGAGGTGCAGGTGAACCTCTGTCGACCTGCGAAGGACTGCTTGGGTCCCTGAATGGAGTGGAGGGGGGGAGGTGGGGAGGTTGAAGGGACAAGTGTTGCCCATTTTTCTTGCGGTTGCCAAGGGAAAGTGCCGGGGAAGGCGGTAGAGTGGGAGGGGTAGGGAAGAGATGGACCAAGGGAGTTGCGGAGGGAAGCGGTCTTTGCGCAAGGCAGACAGGGGGGGGATGGGAAGATGTGGCGGGTGGAGGAGGTCACGTTGGATTGGGTGGGCGAATAATGGACGGAGGACTATATGTTGTATTTGCGGCTGGTGGGTGTGAAAGGTGATGGACCCCAGGGGTCGACTCTGCCTCTGTTTGCGAGTAGTGGGGCGAATGGGGAGCGAGGGCAGACAGTGTTTGCGGCGGTATGGAGGAGACCCTGGGTGCCGAGGCCTCATCAATAGTGGGGGAGGGGAATCCCCGTTCTTGAAGATGAGGCCATTTGTGATGACCTGGGGTGGAACACCTCATCCTGGAGCAGATGCGGGGGTAGACGAGAGGAAGGATTGGGAATAGGGGATGGAGTCTTACAGGAAGCCAGGGTGGGAGGATAGAGTAGTCCAGGGTAGCTGTGGGGAGTCAGAGGTTTGGTAGTGGTATGTCCGGGTCAGGAGCGTTGTATCACCTGCTATAGAGATGGTTGAGGTCAAGGGAGGAAGAAATGGTAGGGAAGTGTCGCATATGCGTCCTCCATGTGTTTTTGAGTGCCGGGATTGGAAGTTGGTGGTGAAATGAATGAAGTCAGTCAGTTTGTGTGGGTGCCAGGTAGAGGTGAGAGGTGACATACCAAAAGCGGCGTCGATGTAAAGGAGGTGAGGTCGGGGTTGGGGGCCTCGAACGCTTACAATGGACCTTGTTCCCTTATCATCGATACTTTTTTGCTAATCTTTCATTCATTGTTCTTTATCTCTCACATCTCGTCTATATCTCTCGCTTCCCTGATCCCTGACCTGTCTGAAGAAGGGGTCTCGACCCGAAATCGTCTCGCCTATCTCCTTCGCTCTTAGATGCTGTGCCAACCGCTGAGTTTCTCAGCATTTTGTGTATTGTAACCCTCGCATTTCCAGCATCTGCAGTTTTCTTCGTCAACACAGCGGATATATAGCGTCTCTACTACTGTGGATTCCTAATTCACTCATTGTTAGAGAGAAAGTCTATCTAAAATAGATGGCTTGAATGTAGGGGTTGTTGCGAGAGATTTAGTTTAAGTTCTAAAATGGGTTCTGATTTGCTTAATATATGTAACAAATGTGTATAACAGGATTAAATCCATAATATGATTTATTCAAAATTGAAGTAGGAGCTAGTAGGATGGTAACTATTGAGTATGGTGGACTAATCTTTCTTGTTTTATTTTTAGTCAATTCAGAGGGATGTTTGTGTGTCAAGCCAGAAAGCAAAGGACTTGATGGCTGAGGCCAGTAATATAATCTGAAATTTGGAACAGCAAGCTGGCCTTAGTTTTTGATTTTGTGGCAGAGGATTTTTTGTTTATCCCTTGAGTTTTGTAATCACATGACAGGTATTATTATCGGAAATCTAATCTCTAAAAAATTGTTTTTGTAAGAGTAATAGGAATGTTCCAAGTTAAATATTGGTAGCTGGGGGAAGAAGATCTTTTTAATCTGGTATTCACTCTTACGAGTAAGGAATTTGAAGAGTTTTCAGAATTGGATTTACTTTTTAAGTTTTCTAACAAGGGAAGGAAATTGGCCTGTAGAAGGGAAGAATAAGCTTTGTATACTCAATCCCAGATAGGTAAATTTATTGTTGTACTCTGAAAGGAAAAACTATCCAATGTATTTGAGGGGATGGTATGACTGGCAAACAGTATACTTTTATTGCAGTTAATAGTGTAGCCTGAAAATGTACCAAACAGGTTATTTTTTTCCAGTATCTGTGGAATAGTTGTGTGACATCCCATTATTTCATAATAAACCATTTAACAATTACAGCATGGAAACAGGGCCCTCACCATCGTGATGTCCCGCCGTCCTTTTCAGCCATCCACTTGCGTGCGTCATCTTAATTTCCTCTAGTCATTCTTACCTGAACTCGACCATACCCTCCATCTCCTTTCCTGTCCATATACCCTATCACATTATACGTTTAAATGTTACAACCATCGATCTCCTGCCTCCACCACTTTTGCTGGAAGCTCATTCCACACAGCCACCACCTCTGAGTGAAGAAGTTTACCTCACGTTACCCGAAACTTCCGTCCCTTAATTCTCATGGTCATGCCCTTTGTTTGAATCTTCCCTACCCTCAATGGGAAAGCTTATCCACGTCACTCTGTCTGTCCCTGTCATCATTTTAAAAGACCTCAATCAAGTCCCCCCTTAACCTTCTGCGCTTCCAAAGATAAAGAACCTAACTTTTTTCAACCTTTTCTCTGTAATAATTGCTTGAACCCTGCAACATTCTAGTAAATCTCCTCTGTACTCTCTCTATTTTGTTGACTATTATGCTACAGTAGGATATCATGCGCATACAAATATATTTTATTTGTGTCTATTTTGTGTCTTAACCATGAATACAGTGGATCTAATATAATCAACGGCAAGATGTTAATGCTGATAGGGCAGCCCTTTCTGTTCACCTTGAACAAATTTAAAGGGAGTTGAGTGCATTTGGTTTTGTGAGGTTCGTGCTGTCGGTTTTTTATCGGAAGCTTAATCCATTCCAAAAAAGTTGTATCCAAAGTTAAATCTCTTGAGGAGCTCGGAAATAGAAGTATGGCCATTCAATCTGGTCAAATGCTTTTTCCACGTTCAAGCGTAAGTATAGCCCTCTCGTCGTTGTTTCATTCTCTTTTGTCTACATGATATTAACAGACGTCTAAAGTTAAAGTGGATTGTCTGTTAGGTATGAACAAGTTTGAGTCTTTGGTGTATGAATTTACTTATTAATGGGATTAATATGTTGGCTGTGATTTTAAACAAATAGCTTGCCATCTATGCAGGTGATGGATCAGTCGGTTATGAACATACTTTTTGGGAAGCTTCTTTTCCTTTCTTATGAATCACTGGTATTTGTTGATTCATTTAGTGTTGTGGTAGGGCCTGCATCTGATTGTTGCTTCACTTGGAAGTCCATTTGGGCCTGGTGCTTTTTACCAGTTTTTAAGGAGTCAAGTTGGCTCCTTTTGAATCTCTATAACAGGGTGATCAAAGTAAGACCATTGCATTTACTCACTCAATTAAGGGAGATTGCATTTATTAAGAAAGAAAGTCATTTCTTGTCAGGGGAGTTTGCGGTGCATCTGGGCGTGTAAGAGGGATGGATTTTTGAATTAAAACTCTAGGAATCTATCTTTGTCTTTGGATTTTGTTAGCATGTTCCATTGGTACTCTGATTTTTATGTAGGTTTTCGGTCATCCGTCTCCATTTTTCTTAGGCTGTCGTGCCATAATTTGTGCTGTCTGTCTCAGACATTCAAAAGCATTTTGGTTTTGGTGTATAAAAACGCCTTGCTTATTTTGGCAGAGAGTATTTGATTATATTGAATATCTAAATGTGATATTTTCCTATGTAATCAGGGGAGGAGGAGAGTATGTTAATCCCTGTGTCCAGGTTGTTGGATCTGTTTTTCTAATTCTTCTATTTATATTTTATTGCTTTTTTTTCTTGCAATTTCGAATGAGATTACACATCCCCTCAAATAGGCCTCCCACAATGTGGCAAGGGTGTTTTCTGGGATATCATTTGTTTCAAAATAAATATTAATTGTGGGTACAGTTTTGGGTCTCTAATTTGAGGAAGGACATCCTTGTGATTGAGGCAGTGCAGCGTCTGTTCACAAGATTGATCGCTGGGATGGCGGGACTGTCATATGAGGAAAGATTGAAAAGACTAGGCTTGTATTTACTGGAGTTTAGAAGGATGAGGGGGGATCTCACAGAAACATATAAAATTATAAAAGGACTAGACAATCGTCATCGCCATCTGCCATTTTGGACGCCATCGTCAAAAGATGGCGCCTAGCTGCGGCGACATTTTGCGAACGGCACGAAGAACGGCACAAAGAACAACAATAAAATGCATCATTTATGAACTCACCTGCATCAGGAAATCCACTGGAATCAATGCCATAAGTAGCGAGCTGCTAATGCATTTAGTGCGCTGGTAAGGAATCCCCGAGGTTAGCGCCGATTCAGGGGAACCCCTGGTCAGAGGGGATTCCCATAACCTTGCGGAGGAGCACAGGCACAGAAGAACCTTACTGCAACACACCGGGGAGGCCTCCAGGGACGTCCGGATCGAAGCCGTCGGGCAGGATCTCCCAGCACAGAATTGGAGCTGGAGGTGAAGACTGTATGGGAATTCCCAATCGCAGGAGATTCCCCGACCTCCCGGAGACCGTAAGTACTGTACCTGTAAACAGGAGGAGGGCTGCATGGAGTACGGAAACGTGGCCGTCGGGTAGGACTGCAAGTAAGGCTGAAGCGGAGGGACTTCGGCCCCCATCCCCTACTATCCTACTGGCCAACGTACAGTCACTAGAAAATGAAGTGAAGGGACCTAAGGGCAAGGCTGCTTTATCAAAAGGGAGCTGAGGGAATGCTCTGTGTTCTGTTTCACGGAGACATGGTCACCCCCAGCTCCCCAGACTCAGCGGTCCGCCTGAAGGGTTCTCCCTCACCGTATAGAATGTAACGCAGACATCTGGGAAAGGGAGAGGTGGGGGCATCTGCCTCATGATCAGCTCTACATGGTGCTCAGATGTGGCAGTCCTGTCTAACTCCTTCTCTTCACCGTGTGTGGACGTGGCGCCGACGGACGAGAGGCCGAAGCAAAGAAGTTGAAGCCAACGAACCGAATGGAAACGATGATGAAACGCCAACAAAGTGAAAGGATGGGACGCCTAAATACAAACAAACCGAAAGGATGGGACACGTAAATACAAACATACCGAAAGGATGGGACACGTAAATACAAACAAACCAAAAGGGTGGGACGCCTAAAAGCCAACAAACCGAAAAGCTGCGTCACCTAAAAGCACTTACCGAATGGTCGCTCGGTCGAAACGCCACCTACCCGAAAGGCGGCGTCGCCTACACGCCAAGAGGGGAGAGAGAGAGAAGAGGGGAGAGAGAAGGGGGAGAGAGAGAAAGGAGGGAGAGAGGAGGGGAAGAGAGCGGAGGAGAGAGAGAAGAGTGGAGAGAGAGGAGGAGAGGAGAAGAGGGAGAGAGAGGATTTATTGAAGAGGAGAGGATTAGGGGAAGACGGTAGAGAGAGAGATGGAAGAAGAGAGGAGGGAGAGGAGAGAGATGGGAGAGAGGAGGTGAGAGGGGAAAGAGAGAGGAGGAGAGAGAGAGAAGAGTGGGAGAGAGAGGAGGAGGGAGAGAATGAGAGGAGAGAGAGGGGAGAGCCGAGAGATTCGGGAGAGAGGGAGGAGAGACTGGGGAGCTGTGGGGTTCATTTTTCCACACAAGCCATACAGTGGCATGCAAAAGTTTTCATACCCCTTGAACTTTTCCACATTTTGTCACGTTACAACCACAAACGTATTTATATTTTATTTGGATTTTATATGATAGACCAACACAAAGTGGTGCATAATTGTGAAGTGGAAGGAAAATGATACATGGTTTCCAAATTTTATTACAAATAAAAAACTGAAAAGTGTGGCGTGCAAAAGTATTCAGCCCCTCTGAGTCAATACTTTGTAGAACCAACCTTTCGCTGCAATTACAGAGCTGCAAGTCTTTTTGGGGGTATGTCTCTACCAGCTTTGCACATGTAGAGACTGAAATTTTTGCCCATTCTTCTTTGCAAAATAGCTCAAGCTCAGTCAGATTGGATGGAGAGCGTCTGTGAACAGCAATTTTCAAGTCTTGCCAAAGATTCTCAATTGGATTTAGGTCTGGACTTTGACTGGGCCATTCTAACACATGAATATGCTTTGATCTAAACCATTCAATTGTAGCTCTGGCTCTATGTTTAGGGTCGTTGTCCTGCTGGAAAGTGAACCTCTGCCCCAGTCTCAAGTCTTTTGCAGACTCTAACAGGTTTTCTTCCAAGATTGCCCTGTATGTGGCTCCATCCATCTTCCCATCAACTGACCAGCTTCCCTGTCCCTGCTGAAGAAAAGCATCCCCACAGCATGATGCTGTCACCACCATGTTTCACAGTGGGGATATGTGTTCAAGGTGATGTGCAGTGTTAGTTTTCCGCCACACATAGCGTTTTGCATTTAGGCCAAAAACTTCAATTTTGGTCTCATCAGACCAGAGCACCTTCCCCCCACATGTTTGCTGTGTCCCCCACATGGCTTGTGGCAAACTGCAAACGGGACTTCTTATGGCTTTGTTTCAACAATGGCTTTCTTCTTGCCACTCTTCCACAAAGGCTCGATTTGTGGAGTGCACGACTAATAGTTGTCCTGTGGACAGATTCTCCCACCTGAGCCGTGGATCTCTGCAACTCCTCCAGAGTTACCATGGGCCTCTTGGCTACTTCTCTGATCAATGCTCTCCTTGTCCGGCCTGTCAGTTTAGGTGGACGGCCATGTCTTGGTAGGTTTGCAGTTGTGCCATACTCTTTCCATTTTTGGATGATGGATTGAACAGTGCTCCGTGAGATGTCCAAAGCTTGGGATATTGTTTTATAACCTAACCCTGTTTTAAACTTCTCCACAACTTTATCCTTGACCTGTCTGGTGTGTTCCTTGGGCTTCATGATGCTGTTTGTTCACTAATGTTCTCTAACAAACCTCTGAGGCCTTCACAGAACAGCTGTATTTATACTGAGATTAGATTACACACAAGTGGACTCTATTTACTAATTAGGTGACTTCTGAAGTTGTACTGGATTTTATTTAGGGGTAGTAGAGTAAAGGGGGCTGAATACTTTTGCACGCCACACTTTTCAGTTTTTTATTTGTAAAAAAATGTGAAAACCGTGTATCATTTACCTTCCATTTCACAATTATGCACCACTTTGTGTTGGTCTATCACATAAAATCCAAATAAAATACATTTACGTTTGTGGTTGTAACGTGACAAAATGTGGAAAGGTTCAGTGGGTATGACAACTTTTGCAAGCCACTGTAGGTGACTGGGCAATCTGAACCCAAGCACCAAATTGAAAGCGGCCGAAGGTGTGCAGCCCCCACTCTCCCATGGCCACCCTCCGCGGGCTGCGGATCGGGTGGATCGAAGGTTTGGGACAATGTTCATGCCTTCTCAGTGATGTGATGGATGCTGGGGTCTGGAACAATCGCTGACAAGTCCCACCCCCCCGGCAACGTCCTGTCCATTATTGGACTTTTCTGTTGAGCGGCAGTCAGTCCTTTGGCCTGTAGGTGGCGCCGCCTTTCGGGTAGGTGGCGTTTCGAGAGCGGCCATTTGGTAAGTTTGCTTTTAGGTGACGCAGCTTTTCGGTTCATTGGATTTTAGGCGTCCCACCCTTTTGGTTAGTTTGCATTTAGGCATCCCATTCTTTTGGTTAGTAGGTGTTTCGTCTTCAGACTCTTTCAGTTGATTGGTGTTTCGGCCTCATTTCCATTCCGTTCTTTGGCTTCGACTTCTTTGCTTCAGCGCCACGTCCGGGTACCCTCTCCACACCTCGAACATCTGGCGGTGAAGTGCCGCCCCTTCTACCTTCCAAGGGAATTCACCTCCATCCAGACCGCAGTCTACATCCCACCCCAGGCAGACGTCCGTCTGGCACTGAAGGAGCTGCACGCCGTGGTCAAAAAATGGCAGACGTCTTACCCCGAGACATTTACTACCATAGCCGGGGACTTCAATAAAGCAAACCTCAAGAAATCACTCCCTAACTTCCACCAACATGTCTCCTGCTGAACCAGAGGACCAAACACCCTCGACCACTGCTAAACCACCATCAAAGATGCCTACCCCTCTATCCCTCGCTCTCACTTCGGTAAATCCGACCACACCACGGTGCTGCATCTCCCTGCCTACAGGCAGCAATTGAAGAGCGCACCCCCAGAGGTGAGGACTGTACAGAGCTGGTCGGAGGGGGGGAGGGGTCAGAGGAGCAACCCCAGGACTGTTTGGAGTCTGTAGACTGGGCAATGTTCCGGGATTCGGCAACGGACCTGAATGAATAAGCCACAGTTGTTACAGACTTCATAAAGAAATGTGTGCAGGACTGAAACTCCACAAAAACCTTCCGAGTGTTTCCCAATCAGAAGTTATGGATGAACTCTGAAGACCAGGCACCGGGCATTCATTTCTGATGATACAGTGGTCTACAAGAAGTCCAGATACAACCTTGGTAAGGCCATCAAAAAGGCCAAAAGGGACTTCTGCTCCAAGCTGGAGGATGAGACAGATGTTCGGCAACTGTGGCGGGGCCTGAATGCAATCCCCTCCTACAAAGAAAAATCAGGAGGTAGCTTGAATGTCGGCGAAACATCACTCCCTGACGAGCTCAATGCGTCGTGTTCTAAAAACCTGTGTGGACCAACTGGCTGGAGTTTTTGCGGACTTCCTGAACTTCCTCATACAAAGACCACAGATTGTTCGTATTGGTGGAAATGTGTCATCCTCGATAACAATCAGCACGGGAGCACCTCAAGGCTGCATCCTCAGCCCCCTGCTGTACTCATTCTATACTCATGACTGCGTAGCCGGTCATAGTGCGAACTCCAAAATCAAGTTCGCTGACGACACCACTGTTATGGCACGTATCACTGACAGGGACAAGTCAGAATATAGAAGTGAGATCGACCGACTGACAAAATGGTGCCAGCACAATAACCTGGCCCACAACACCAGCAAAAACAAGGAAATGTTTGTGATAGGATGGGGACCCACAGTCCCGTTTATATCAATGGGTCGATGGTGGAGAGGGTCAAGAGCTTCAAATTCCTGGGCATGCATATTTCTGAAGGTCTCCCCTAGTACGAGAACACTGATGCAATTATTAAGAAAGCACATCAGCAACTCTACTTCCTGAGAAGATTACGGAGAGTCGGTCTGTCAAGGAGGACTCTCTCTAACTTCTACAGGTGTACAGTGGAGAGCTTGCTGACCGGTTGCATCGTGGCTTGGTTCGGCAACTTGAGCCCCCAGGAGCGGAAAAGACTACAAAAAGTAGTAAGCACTGCCCAGTCCATCATCGGCTCTGACCACCCTACCAACGAGGGGTTCTATCGTAGTGGCTGCCTCAAAAAGGCTGGCAGCATCATCAAGGACCCACACCATCCTCGACTGCAGAACCAACCAATGCCCGTCTACAGATACTCTCCTCCGCCTAGCGGAGCTGGTCCTTACCCTTAATAACTTTTGGGTTGACTCGTACCATTTCCTTCAAATACAAGGCATAGCTATGGGCACGCGCATGGGGCCTAGCTATGCCCGCCTCTTTGTAGGGTACTGTTAGGTACTTCCCCCACCCTTCTGGTGAATGCTATGTACTTAACTCTTTTGTTTCTCTCCTGAGTGCAGGCCCTGTGGCTGGGAGTCAGGAATCAAGGGGTTAACGGCTCCTGTACCCGATTGGCCACGCTGCATCAGGTGACGGGTGACTCATCAGAAGCTTAAATACCAGGAGTCTCCCAGAATTCTCTCTCTTCGTCGACCCTGACTCATGAACAGACTATATTCTGAACTGCAGGAGGCCTGGCCATATGGCATAGAACTTTGTGCATTATTACCTTCATTGGTCAAATAATATTGAATTGGGACGGATAAGGGCTGACCTGAGGGTTTTCGTGTATTTTGTTTCAGGGTTATTTCCATTTAGGCAGGTTAGAGACTCTAGTTCGACGGCCCATTGCGAGGCTGGCTGGAGCACTGTTATCTTTGTTTATTAGTTTATTCTTGCCCTTGATTGGGTTGGTTGAATCAGGTTTGGGTTTTAACTAAATAAAATACTATTTTCTTGAACTTGAATCCTTGTTCGAGGCGTACCATGGCCCTATCCCCGAACTCTACCTCCGCTACATCGACGGCTGCATTGGTGCTTTCCTTACATTTCCTTACCATTTCTTGATCATCTCCATCGCAGGTGATAGACTACTGAACGACATCCACTATAAACCCACTCTCCCATGGCTATCTGGACTACGCTTCTTTCCACCCTGCTTCCTGTAAGGACTCCATCGCATACTCCCAATTCCTCCGTCTACGCCGCATCTGCACCAGGATGAGGTGTTCCACACCAGGGAATTGGAGATGTCATTCTTCAGTGAATGGGGGTTCCCCACTTCTACTATAGATGAGGCTCTCACCGGAGTCTCTTCTATACCCTGTGACTCTGCTGTCACTCCCCATCCCCCCCACTCGCAACAAAGGCAGAATCCCCCTTGTCCTCACCTTCCACCCCAACTGCCATCACATGCAACAAATAATCCTCCGACATTTTCGCCACCTCCAACGGGATCCCACCACTGGCCACATCTTCCCATCTCCTCCCATCTGCTTTCCGCAGAGACCGCTCCCTCCGTAACTCCCTGGTCAATTTGTCCCTTCCCACCCGAACCACCGCCTCTCCAGGCACTTTTCCTTGCACAGCAGGAAATGCTACACTTGTCTCTTTGCCTCCCCCCTTCACTCCATTCAAGGACCCAAGCCATCTTTCCAGGTGCGGCAGCGGTTCACCTGCACCTCCTCCAACCTCATCTATTGCATCCGCTGCTTAAGATGTCAGCCGCTATACATCGGTGAGACCAAGCGTAGGCTTGGCGATCACTTCGCCGACACCTCCGCTCGGTTTGCAATAACCAACCTGATCTCTTGGTGGCTCAGCACTTCAAGTCCCCCTCCCATTCTGAATCCGTCCTTTCTGTCCTGGGCCCCCTCTATGGCCAGAGAGAGGACCACTATAAATTAGAGGAGCAGCACCTCATACTTTGCTTGGGCAGTTTGCACCCCAGCAGTATGAACATTGTCCTTTAATTTCAGGTAATCTTTCTCAGCTCTCCTTCAGCCCACTGACTCCAACTCTTCCTTTCTTCTTCTCACCCCTCCCACCCTCACATCAGTCTGAAGAAGGGTTTTGAACCAAAACATTACCTATTTCCTTCACTCCATATGTGCTGCCTCGCCCGCTGAGTTTCTCCGGCATTTTTCTCTACCTTTTGTATACCATTTCAAGCAGGGTGAAATGCCACGAAATTCAAGTGCAGTTTCAAACCATTTCAAGCAGGGTGCAAGGCCACCAAATGCAAGTGCAATTTCATACCATTTCAAGCAGGGTGCAAGACCATCAAATTCCAGTGCAGTTTCATACCATTTCAAGCATGGGCAAGGCCACCAAATTCAGAAGCATTTTCATACATTTCAAGCAGGGTTCAAGGCCACCAAATTCAAATGCAGTTTCATACTATTTCATGTAGCATTCAAGTGCAGTTTCATATCATTTCAAGCAGGGTGCAAGGCCACCAAATTCAAGTGCAGCTTCATACCATTTCAAGCAGGGTGCAAGGCCATCAAAATCAAATGTTGTTTCATACTATTTTAGGCAGGGTGCAAGGCCACCAAATTCAAGTGCAGTTTCATACCATTTCAAGCAGGGTGCAAGGTCACCAAATTCAAGTGCAGTTTCATACCATTTCATGCAAGGTTCAAGTGCAGTTTCTTATCATTGAAGCAGGGTGGAAGGCCACCGAATTCAAGTGCAGTTTCATACCATTTCCTGCAGGGTTCAAGTGCACTTTCATACCATTTCAATGCAGGGTGTAAGGCACCAAATTCATGTGCAGTTTCATATCTATTCCAAGCGGGTGCAAGGCCACCAAATTTCAAATGCAGTTTCATTCCATTTTGTGCAATGTGCACAAGCCAGCAAATTCAAGTGCAGTTTCATACCATTTTCAGCAGGGTGCAAGACCACCAAATTTAAAGCGCAGTTTCATACCATTTCATGCAGGGTTCAAGTGCAGTTTCATATCATTTCAAACAGGGTGGAAGGCCACCAAATTCAAGCGCAGTTTCATCCCATTTTAAGCAGGGTGCAAGGCCACCAAATTCAAATGCAGTTTCCTACCGTTGCATGCAGGCTTTAAGTGCAGTTTCGTACCATTTCAAGCAGGGTGCAAGGCCACCAAATTCATGTGCAGTTTCATACCATTTCAAGCAGGGTGCAACGCCACAAAATTCAAATTCAGTTTCATACCATTTCATGCAGGGTTCAATAGCAGTTTCATACCATTTCAAGCAGGGGCAAGGCCACCATATGCAAATGCAGTTTCCTACCAGTTCAAGCAGGGTGCAAGGCCACCAAATTCAAAATGCAGTTTTGTACCATTTCATGCAGTATGCAAGGCATCCAAATTCAAATGTAGTTTCATACCATTTCAGGCAGAGTGCAAGACCACAAAATTCAAATACATCTTCATACCATTTAAAGCAGGGTGCAAGGCCAACAAAGTCGTGCAGTTTCATACCATTTCAAGTAGAGAGAAAGGCCATCCAAATGCAAGTGCAGGTTTCATACATTTCAAGCAGGGTGCAAGGCCACCAAATTCAAAATGCAGTATCATACCATTTCATGCAGCGTGCAAGGCACCAATTCAAGTGTAATTTCATACAATTTCAAGCAGGGTTCAAGGCCACCAAATTCAAAGTGCAGTTTCATACCATTTCATGCAGGGTTCAAGTGCAGTTTCATACCATTTCAAACAGGGTGGATATTCACAAATTCTAGTGCAGTCTCATCCCATTTCAAGCAGGGTGCAAGGCCACCAAATTCCAATGCAGTTTCCTAGCATTGCATGCAAGGTTATGTGCAGTTTTATACCATTTCAAGCTGGGTTCTTGTGCAGTTTATCACCATTTCAACGAGGGTAGAAATTCACCACAATTCTAGTGCAGTCTTGCATCCCATTTCAAGCAGGGTGCAAGGCCACCAAATTCCAATGCAGTTTCCTAGCATTGCATGCAAGGTTATGTACAGTTTTATACCATTTCAAGCAGGGTTCTAGTGCAGTTTTATACCATTTCAAGCAGGGTGGAAGGCCACCAAATTCAAGTGCAGTTTCATACCATTTCAAGCAGGGTGCAAGGCCACAAAATTCAAGTGCAGTTTCATACCATTTCAAGCAGGGTACAAGGCCACCAACTTCAAGTGCAGCTTCAAACCATTTCAAGCAGGGTGCAAGGCACCAAAATTCAAACGCGTTTCATACCATTTCATGTAGGGTTCAAGTGCAGTTTCATACCATTTCAAAAATGGGTGGAGGTCACCAAAATTCTAGTGCAGCCTCATCCCATTTTCAAGGCAGGTGCAAAGCCACCAAATTCAAATGCAGTTTCATACCTCATTGCATGCAGGGATCACATGCAGTTACATACCATTTCATGCAGGACCCTGCAAGGTCACCAAATTCAAGTGCAGTTTCATACCATTTCAAGCAGGGTGCAAGGCCACCAAATTCAAGTGCAGTTCATACCATTTTAAGCAGGGGTAAGGCCACCATATGCAAATGCAGTTTCATACCATTTCAACCAGGGTGGACAAGGCCACCAAATTCAATTGCAGTTTAATACCATTTTAAGCAGGGGCAGGCCACCATATGCAAATGCAGTTTCATACCATTTCAAGCAGGGTGCATGGCCACCAAATTCAAAATGCAGTTTCTACCATTTTCAAGCAGGGTGCAAAAGCCACCAAATTCAAATGCAGTTTCATACATTTGGGCAGTTGATTGGCCACAAATTTGTGCAGTTTCATACCATTTCATGCAGGGTTCAAGTGCTGCAGTTTCATACCATTTCATGCAGGGTTCAATTGCACCAAATTCAAGTAAAGTTTCATACCATTTCAAGCAGAGTGCAAGGTCGCCAAATTCAAGTGCAATTTCATACCATTTCAAGCAGGGTGCAAGGCTAAAAATTAAAGTGCAGTTTCATACCATTTCACGCAGTGTACAAGGCGAGCAATTTAAATGCAGTTTCATACCATTTCAAGCAGGTGCAAGGCTCATCAATTTCAACTGTAGTTTCATACGTTTCAAGCAGGGTGCAAGGGACACGAAATTGAAATGCAGTTTCATACCATTTTGTGCAACGTGCAAGGCCACGAAATTCAAGTGCAGTTTCATACCATTTCTAGCAGGGTGCAAAGCAAACAAATTCAAATGCAGTTTCATACCATTTCGGGCAGTTGCAAGGCCACCTAATTCAAGTGCAGTGTCATACCATTTCCTGCAGGGTTCAAGTGCAACTTCATGCCATTTCAAGCAGGGTGCAAGGCCACCAATTTCAAGTGCAGTTTCATACCATTTTGTGCAGCATGCAAGGCCACGAAATTCAATTGGCAGTTTCCATACCATTTCAAGCAGGGTGCACAGGCTAACCAATTTAAGTGCAGTTTCAAACCATTTCATGCAGGGTTCAAGTGCAGTGGCCTTATACCATTTCAAACATGGTGGAAGGCCACCAAATTCTAGTGCAGACTCATCCCATTTCAAGCAGAGTGCAAGGCCATCAAATGCAAATGCAGTTTCCTACCATTGCATGCAGGGTTTTAAGTGCAGTTTCATACCATTTCAGAGCCAGGATTCAAGTGCAGTTTTATACATTTCAAGCAGGGTGCAAGGCACCAAAATTCAAGTGCAGTTTCATACATTTCAAGCAGAGCAGGGTGCAAGGCCACAAAATTCAAGTGCAGTTTCATACCATTTCAAGCAGGGTACAAGGCCACCAACTTCAAGTGCAGCTTCAAACCATTTCAAGCAGGGTACAAGGCAACCAAATTCAAACGCAGTTTCATACCATTTCATGCAGGGTTCAATAGCAGTTTTATACCATTTCAAGCAGGGGCAAGGCCACCAATTTCAAGTGGCAGTTCATACCATTTCATGTAGGGTTCAAATGTGCAGTTTCATACCATTTCAAAAAGGGTGGAAGGTCACCAAATTCTAGTGCAGCCTCATCCCATTTCAAGCAGGGTGCAAAGCCACCAAATTCAAATGCAGTTTCATACCATTGCATGCAGGGATCACATGCAGTTACATACCATTTCATTGCAGGCTGCAAGGAAGGTCACCAAATTCAAGTGCAGTTTCATACCATTTTCAAGCAGGGTGCAAGGCCATCAAAATCAAATGTTGTTTAATACTATTTTAGGGGGGTGCAAGGCCACCAAATTCAAGTGCCGTTTCATACCATTTCAAGCAGGGTGCAAGGTCACCAAATTCAAGTGCAGTTTCATACCATTTCATGCAAGGTTCAAGTGCAGTTTCTTATCATTGAAGCAGGGTGGAAGGCCACCGAATTCAAGTGCAGTTTCATACCATTTCCTGCAGGGTTCAAGTGCACTTTCATACCATTTCAAGCAGGGTGTAAGGCCACCAAATTCATGTGCAGTTTCATATCATTTCAAGCAGGGTGCAAGGCCACCAAATTCAAATGCAGTTTCATACCATTTTGTGCAATGTGCAAGCCAGCAAATTCAAGTGCAGTTTCATACCATTTTCAGCAGGGTGCAAGACCACCAAATTTAAAGCGCAGTTTCATACCATTTCATGCAGGGTTCAAGTGCAGTTTCATATCATTTCAAACAGGGTGGAAGGCCACCAAATTCAAGCGCAGTTTCATCCCATTTTAAGCAGGGTGCAAGGCCACCAAATTCAAATGCAGTTTCCTACCGTTGCATGCAGGCTTTAAGTGCGTTTCGTACCATATTTCAAGCAGGGTGCAGGCACCAAATTCATGTGCAGTTTCATTACCATTTCAAGCAGGGTGCAACGCACAAAATTCTCAAATTCAGTTTCATACCATTTCATGCCTGGGTTCAATAGCAGTTTCATACCATTTTCAAGCAGGGGCAATGGCCACCATATGCAAATGCAGTTTCCTACATGTTCAAGCGGGTGCAAGGCCACCAAATTCAAAATGCAGTTTTGTACCATTTCATGCAGTATGCAAGGCATCCAAATTCAAATGTAGTTTCATACCATTTCAGGCAGAGTGCAAGACCACAAAATTTCAAATACATCTTCATACCATTTAAAGCAGGGTGCAAGGCCAACAAAGTCGTGCAGTTTCATACCATTTCAAGTAGAGAGAAAGGCCATCAAATGCAAGTGCAGTTTCATACCATTTCAAGCAGGGTGCAAGGCCACCAAATTCAAATGCAGTATCATACCATTTCATGCAGCGTGCAAGGCCACCAATTCAAGTGTAATTTCATACAATTTCAAGCAGGGTTCAAGGCCACCAAATTCAAGTGCAGTTTCATACCATTTCATGCAGGGTTCAAGTGCAGTTTCATACCATTTCAAACAGGGTGGAAATTCACCAAATTCTAGTGCAGTCTCATCCCATTTCAAGCAGGGTGCAAGGCCACCAAATTCCAATGCAGTTTCCTAGCATTGCATGCAAGGTTATGTGCAGTTTTATACCATTTCAAGCAGGGTTCTTGTGCAGTTTCATATCATTTCAAACAGGGTAGAAATTCACCAAATTCTAGTGCAGTCTCATCCCATTTCAAGCAGGGTGCAAGGCCACCAAATTCCAATGCAGTTTCCTAGCATTGCATGCAAGGTTATGTACAGTTTTATACCATTTCAAGCAGGGTTCTAGTGCAGTTTTATACCATTTCAAGCAGGGTGGAAGGCCACCAAATTCAAGTGCAGTTTCATACCATTTCAAGCAGGGTGCAAGGCCACAAAATTCAAGTGCAGTTTCATACCATTTCAAGCGGGTACAGGCCACCAACTTCAAGTGCTGCAGCTTCAAACCATTTCAAGCAGGGGCAAGGCCACCAAATTCAAACGCAGTTTCATACCATTTCAGTGTAGGGTTCAAGTGCAGTTTCATACCATTTCAAAAAGGGTGGAAGGTCACCAAATTCTAGTGCAGCCTCATCCCATTTCAAGCAGGGTGCAAAGCACCAAATTCAAATGCAGTTTCATACCATTGCATGCAGGGATTCACATGCAGTTACATACCATTTCATGCAGGCTGCAAGGTCACCAAATTCAAGTGCAGTTTCATACCATTTCAAGCAGGGTGCAAGGCCACCAAATTCAGTGCAGTTTCATACCATTTTAAGCGAGGGGGAAGGCCTCCACCATATGCAAATGCAGTTTCATACCATTTCAACAGGGTGCAAGGCCACCAAATTCAATTGCAGTTTAATTACCATTTTAAGCAGGGGCAAGGCCACCATATGCAATGCAGTTTCATACATTTCAAGCAGGGTGCATGGCCACCAAATTCAAATGCCAGTTTCATACCATTTCAAGCAGGGTGCAAAGCCACCAAATTTGAGTTTCAAATGCAGTTTCATTTGTGCGTTTCACCATTTTGGGCAGTTGCAAGGCCACAAATTTGTGCAGTTTCATACATTTCATGCAGGGTTCAAGTGTGCAGTTTCATACCATTTCATGCAGGGTTCAATGCCACCAAATTCAAGTAAAGTTTCATACCATTTCAAGCAGAGTGCAAGGTCGCCAAATTCAAGTGCAATTTCATACCATTTCAAGCAGGGGTTGCAAGGCTAAAAATTAAAGTGCAGTTTCATACCATTTTCAAGCAGTGTACAAGGCGAGCAAATTTAAATGCAGTTTCATACCATTTCAAGCAGGGTGCAAGGCCATCAATTTCAACTGTAGTTTCATTACCGTTTCAAGCAAGGGTGCAAGGACACGAAATTGAAATGCAGTTTCATACCTTTTGTGCAAACGTGCAAGGCCTCGAAATTAAGTGCAGTTTCATACATTTCTAGCAGGGTGCAAAGCAAACAAATTCAAATGCAGTTTCATACCATTTCGGGCAGTTGCAAGGCCACCTAATTCAAGTGCAGTGTCATACCATTTCCTGCAGGGTTCAAGTGCAACTTCATGCCATTTCAAGCAGGGTGCAAGGCCACCAATTTCAAGTGCAGTTTCATACCATTTTGTGCAGCATGCAAGGCCACGAAATTCAATTGCAGTTTCATACCATTTCAAGCAGGGTGCAAGGCTAACCAAATTTAAGTGCAGTTTCAAACCATTTCATGCAGGGTTCAAGTGCAGTTTCATACCATTTCAAACATGGTGGAAGGCCACCAAATTCTAGTGCAGACTCATCCCATTTCAAGCAGGGTGCAAGGCCATCAAATGCAAATGCAGTTTCCTACCATTGCATGCAGGGTTTAGTGCAGTTTCATACATTTCAAGCAGGATTCAAGTGCAGTTTTATACCATTTCAAGCAGGGTGCAAGGCCACCAAATTCAAGTGCAGTTTCATACCATTTCAAGCAGGGTGCAAGGCCACAAAATTCAAGTGCAGTTTCATACCATTTCAAGCAGGGTACAAGGCCACCAACTTCAAGTTGCTCAGCTTTCAAACAATTTCAAGCAGGGTACAAGGCAACCAAATTCAAACGCAGTTTCATACCATTTCATGCAGGGTTCAATAGCAGTTTTATACCATTTCAAGCAGGGGCAAGGCCACCAAATTCAAGTGCAGTTTCATACCATTTCATGTAGGGTTCAAGTGCAGTTTCATACCATTTCAAAAAGGGTGGAATGTCACCAAATTCTAGTGCAGCCTCATCCCATTTCAAGCAGGGTGCAAAGCCAACAAATTCAAATGCAGTTTCATACCATTGCATGCAGGGATCACGTGCAGTTACATACCATTTCATGCAGGCTGCAAGGTCACCAAATTCAAGTGCAGTTTCATACCATTTCAAGCAGGGTGCAAGGCCACCAAATTCAAGTGCAGTTTCATACCATTTTAAGCAGGGGCAAGGCCACCATATGCAAATGCAGTTTCATACCATTTCAACCAGGGTGCAAGGCACAAATTCAATTGAGTTTTTTAATACATTTTAATAGCAGGGGCAAGGCCACCATATGCAAATGCAGTTTCATACCATTTCAAGCAGGGTGCATGGCCACCAAATTCAAATGCAGTTTCATACCATTTCAAGCAGGGTGCAAAGCCACCAAATTCAAATGCAGTTTCATACCATTTTGGGCAGTTGCAAGGCCACCAAATTTGTGCAGTTTCATACCATTTCATGCAGGGTTCAAGTGCAGTTTCATACCATTTCATGCAGGGTTCAATGCCACCAAATTCAAGTAAAGTTTCATACCATTTCAAGCAGAGTGCAAGGTCACCAAATTCAAGTGCAATTTCATACCATTTCAAGCAGGGTGCAAGGCTAAACATTAAAGTGCAGTTTCATACCATTTCAAGCAGTGTACAAGGCGAGCAAATTTAAATGCAGTTTCATACCATTTCAAGCAGGGTGCAAGGCCATCAATTTCAACTTGTAGTTTCATACCGTTTCAAGCAGGGTGCAAGGACACGAAATTGAAATGCAGTTTCATACCATTTTGTGCAGCGTGCAAGGCCACGAAATTCAAGTGCAGTTTCATACCATTTCTAGCAGGGTGCAAAGCAAACAAATTCAAATGCAGTTTCATACCATTTCGGGCAGTTGCAAGGCCACTTAATTCAAGTGCAGTTTCATACCATTTCCTGCAGGGTTCAAGTGCAACTTCATGCCATTTCAAGCAGGGTGCAAGGCCACCAATTTCAAGTGCAGTTTCATACC
The DNA here is from genome assembly GCA_035221665.1 of Okamejei kenojei. NCBI lineage: Eukaryota > Metazoa > Chordata > Chondrichthyes > Rajiformes > Rajidae > Okamejei > Okamejei kenojei. The sequence continues at coordinate 24,680 of CM069142.1, forward strand.
ATTTTGTGCAGCATGCAAGGCCACGAAATTCAATTGCAGTTTCATACCATTTCATGTAGGGTTCAAGTGCAGTTTCATACCATTTCAAAAAGGGTGGAAGGTCACCAAATTCTAGTGCAGCCTCATCCCATTTCAAGCAGGGTGCAAAGCCAACAAATTCAAATGCAGTTTCATACCATTGCATGCAGGGATCACGTGCAGTTACATACCATTTCATGCAGGCTGCAAGGTCACCAAATTCAAGTGCAGTTTCATACCATTTCAAGCAGGGTGCAAGGCCACCAAATTCAAGTGCAGTTTCATACCATTTTAAGCAGGGGCAAGGCCACCATATGCAAATGCAGTTTCATACCATTTCAACCAGGGTGCAAGGCCACCAAATTCAATTGCAGTTTAATACCATTTTAAGCAGGGGCAAGGCCACCATATGCAAATGCAGTTTCATACCATTTCAAGCAGGGTGCATGGCCACCAAATTCAAATGCAGTTTCATACCATTTCAAGCAGGGTGCAAAGCCACCAAATTCAAATGCAGTTTCATACCATTTTGGGCAGTTGCAAGGCCACCAAATTTGTGCAGTTTCATACCATTTCATGCAGGGTTCAAGTGCAGTTTCATACCATTTCATGCAGGGTTCAATGCCACCAAATTCAAGTAAAGTTTCATACCATTTCAAGCAGAGTGCAAGGTCACCAAATTCAAGTGCAATTTCATACCATTTCAAGCAGGGTGCAAGGCTAAACATTAAAGTGCAGTTTCATACCATTTCAAGCAGTGTACAAGGCGAGCAAATTTAAATGCAGTTTCATACCATTTCAAGCAGGGTGCAAGGCCATCAATTTCAACTGTAGTTTCATACCGTTTCAAGCAGGGTGCAAGGACACGAAATTGAAATGCAGTTTCATACCATTTTGTGCAGCGTGCAAGGCCACGAAATTCAAGTGCAGTTTCATACCATTTCTAGCAGGGTGCAAAGCAAACAAATTCAAATGCAGTTTCATACCATTTCAGGCAGTTGCAAGGCCACCTAATTCAAGTGCAGTTTCATACCATTTCATACAGCGTTCAAGTGCAGTTTCATAACATTTCAAGCACAGTGGAAGGCAAAACGTTCAAGAGCACTTTTATACCATTTCAAGCAGGGTGCAAGCCACCAAATTCAAATTCAGTTTCAAACAATTTCAAGCAGGATGCAAGGCTACCAAATTCAAATGCAGTTTCATACCATTGCATGCAGGGTGTAAGTGCAATTTCATACCATTTCAAGTAGAGTGCAAGGCCATCAAATACAAGTGCAGTTTCATACCATTTCAAGCAGGGTGCAAAGCCACCAAATTCAAATGCATTTTAGTGAGATACCCGTTATGCTCACAATTAATACTCAAAGACTAAATCCTGGAAGCAAGAGATTTCTTTATTTTACGAGTCTGCAGACCGGGTGCCTCTCCAACTCGAGACACACCGAAGCCAGAGAGATCATCCCCCTTTATACACAAAATCTTACATTCTATCTCCCCTCCGGACCTTTCTCCAATCAGGGTCGGAGGTGCACAATCTGTAGGTACCTCCCATCGTACATCCCCTCGCATCTCCAATATCATACATTGCATGTTCAAACATGTTCATGGTAATGAGCAATTTCTTGACCAGGGGTGTGTTGTAATATTCATTATTCTATTAAGCATGCTCAACTGCTCATGACCTGGCCCAGTTTTACTCACCTCCTAGTGAACCCTCTCAGTTTTCCTATATCAGTACTAAAGCTAAGCTATTAGTGACATGGGTCCATCTATCACTCCTTTCCACTGATAGGGATCTCTCTACATCACTCCCTTCTCTAGCTTATACAATGCATCTCTTCTTACTCAAGGATTCGAGGATGGGTTTTCTGGCAACCTTCAGACAACTGCTGTGTTCAGATATCCTCTCTCCAGCCCCTCTCTGAATTCTCTTTAAAAACTCCTTTCTTTAATAGGGTTTTAATCACTTAATCCCTCACAATCCTCCCTTTTTCTTTTGCTATGCATACACTGATTAAACCCTTCATTTTAAGTTCCTTCAATTCGAACTGACATAACATCGTCCTAACCTTCTCCTCCTATAAATCATAAACTTCCCTTGGCCGCCATTATCATTATTTTCTGTATTTCCCCTTTCTCTCTCATAGGCATGACTACAGCCTGCATCTGACTTATACTTCTGGTAATAAGTTCCCTAAAACAAGGGATACAACAGGGGATAAAAGATCAGTCCAGCCAATGCACATAGAAACACAAGTCCCACCATTCTCCACCATGTTCCTCCGAGGATAGAATCCCACCATTGGGTTCCCATAATCAAATTCCACTTTTGTATTGGAACATGCGCCAACTTCCGGATCCCTTCTGATATGTCCATCACTGCCTTCCATTATCATCGATGTTCAAACAGCAATTAGAGAGGTTGAATTTCCCGCATACCCCTCCTTCTTCTGCCAGGAGGTAATCTAGAGCTAACCTGTTCTGGTATATTGCTGCTCTCATCTGCGTCTGCTGCTTTGCCAGCATCTCCAGCGCCCCCGCAGTTTGGTTCTTGCTGGTGGCCATTCATCATCTTCCCATTCTCCAATGTCTATTTTCCTCTTTTTCCGATATAGGTCATCAAATACAGGTGTTCCTAACGACCGGCCTTCTTTGGGGTTTAACAGGAAGAATCTAGGTTGTACCAGTCCAATAAAACAAGTCCCACTCCAATTCATCGGTAACACCGAGTATGCCTTGTATCCACATATCCATAACAGTCCTTCAGGGGCCGGTCCACTAGAGGCAACCTTGTTCCATATATCTCGCAATACTGGAATCCCTGATAAGGGTTATTCCCGGTGCAGTTCCATAGTCCGGCTGATTCCACTCCATCAATCTCCATCCGGATAGCGCAGTTTTTCCCATATTTTCTTAGTTAGATACCATTTAGGCTCCTCTGGCCACCACACTCGGGACTGATTTGGGCCACTGGGTGACGATGCGCTGGCAGGGGCTGCTGCCATACTAGGACGGCATCCTTTGCCCAGGGCCTAGCGATACACTCAGTCCCGACCCGGAAGCGTCTGTCAGGACCCATACCTGGGGATCTCGGTCTTGTCCAACTGTCAGGTTCCACCCCATCAGGTCCCATATTTCAACAATGGATCCTCTCCATGGCCAGCGTGAATTCATCAGTGGTCCCTCCGCAGACCCAACAGTTAGTCAACATTCAGGGTCCCAGCTATCCGGAGGCCAAGTCCCACAAACAGGTTTTTTTCTCCTTCAGGGATTTTCGATCTGCTTCTTGATTTCTTCGTACAGTGTCTGGTGCACTTGAGGCTGAGTATGTGGGGGAGGGGGAGGCTTAGTGACTACTACCTTAGTAACCTCTTTTACTACTTCTCCTTCGTCTTATCTATTGCCCCTTTTCGATCTGAGAAGGGAAAACTAACTGTACACAAACCCATCTCTCTCCCCTTGGGCAGGTAACAGCCCCCAAACTTCCCTATATACCCCCTATTGCCTGCCATCAAATATTCCTTTCCCCCCTCTTTGCAAATGATTCTAGTCTTTCGGTCATGGCATACTTTGTTTCACATGGGAATGATAGGTAAATGATCAGGTTATTACCCCTCTGTATTGAATAGGATGATAACATTTATCACAATTATTATACCTTTTACCACAATTACATACAAAAGCCAAACAATACCACCAACTGCTCCTTTCATACTGTCAGTTAATACATTCAATGCTTTTTTTTTTTTTAAATTAACTGCTAGGGGTTTACTTCCCGGCTTCACCGTCCACTGTTCCTCCTCCTCAGGAACGGGTGGATCGACGGGTCCTTTAACCCGGTCGCGTGGGTCCACCCTTTTTTCTTTTGTTCGTATTGCTGTCTCGGTTGTCAGGCAATACTAGGTTACGGTCCAGTCCACCTGGGCTGGAGTTTCTCCTCCTTCCAATTTTTGACCAGTACCAGTCGCCGGCTTTACAGCATGTATTGGAAAGTCAAGTGGCGGGGCTTAGAGCCAATTAATCCTTTCGCTTTAATTCTGTAGGGAACGGGACACTGCCAGTAAAATAGTTCTCAAGAATACATCACCTCCCTCAAAGGTTGGTGTGCCTTCACCTTCCCAAAATAAGGCAAACCCAAACAACATTTCATAGGGAGGACACCGCAAATATCCTTTCGTGGTGCCGTCCGTATTCGCACTATAGAGCAATTGGTAGACATCTTAGTCCAGGGTAACCCAGTCTCCTCCATTTATTTAGTTAGTTATCTGTATTTTTAGAGTGGCATTCATCGCTCCCCACTCTCTCCGAATCTGGGGGTGCATGGAGTATGCAGCAGCTTCCAGTTTATTCCCAAAGGCGTGACAAATTAATAGGTGCACCTTGGAAGCAAAATGTGTTCCTTCGATCTGAGTCTATGGATTCAATTACTCCATATCATGGGATGATTTGTTCCAGCAATATCTTAGTAACTGCCTGGGCAGTGGCATTTATCGTGGGAAATGCCTCTACCCACCTGGTGAAGTGATCCACTGTAACCAAAAGATATTTCCACTGCTGTTACTTTTGATAATTCTGTGAAGTCTACCTGTATTCTTGGAAGGGTCTAATGGCCAATTGTTGTCCTCCCCCTGGGACAGCTCTCATTACCTTCTTATTCACCTTTTGACACACTACACAACCAGACACCGCCTGCTTGGCTAAAGTATAAATGCCTCTACAGGCATAAGTCCGTAGGATCATGTCGCACAGAGCCTGAGCTCCCCAGTGCGATTGCGAATGTAGTTGTCTAATCAAATCCCTCGTCAATCCTTTAGTAATTATTTGTTTTTTGTCCGGCGTCCACCACTTCCCGTCCGTGGAGCGCCGGGCACCCAACTCATTCATTTTTATCTTCCTCCTCCCGCGAGAATACAGGTATCTTCTCTATTCCCTCTCTCAATGGTATTAGAGACAGCAATTTTTACCCGTTCCTTCCGTCGCCACTGTCTTAGCGGCACTATCGACTGCCCTAGTTCCCTCTAGCTTCCAGCGAATTCCCTCTCTGGTGGCCTGCTACATTGGACCACCGCTATTCTTTCTGGCAATTTTAGTGCTTCCAAAGCTTTCTCAATTAACTGTTCATGAGCCAAACTCTTTCCCTCTGGCTGTAATCATCCCTCTTTCTTTCCAGATTTTTCCCAAAGGTGTGTTACCACCCCAAAGGCATACTTGGAGTCCGTATACACAGTTCCTTCTTTCCCTTTCAATAGTTCCAATGCCCTCAGTAATGCATACAATTCACACGTTTTGCGCGGACCAACTTCCTGGTAACCCTGCCTGCTTCCACTTTTTTCAAACCCTTCTTCCGGTTATTATTAGCATACCCACTATACCTTTTTCCGTCTATGCATCGGGAAGAAACCATCAATGAACCATCTTTCCCTGTCTCAAGCGGTCGTTCTTCTAAATCTTCCCTACTCTTTGGTCTGAAGTTCTATTATCTCACTACAATCATGTTCTGATAACTCCCCTTCCTGCTCAGCACCTGCCGAGTACAAAAAACTGAGAGGGATTTAGGTGTTTTATCCGTTACTAATGGTCAAATCATTCTTTTCCATAAGTATAACCTCATACTTCAAGATTCTAGAATCCGTCAACCACCGACTGGACTTCTGAGTTAGTATCGTCCGGACTGTGTGGGGAGTGTACACCACCAGAGTTCCTCCAAACGTCAATTTCCTACTTTCCTCCACTAACACTGCTGTTGCCGCTACCGCTTGAATACATACTGGCCATCCGCGATACTGGATCCAAGAGTTTGGAGAGGAACGCGACGGGCTGCCGCTTCCCTCCTTTCTCTTGGGTCAGTACTCCCAGCGCAATTCCATTTTCTGCATTTACAAAAAGATGGAATGGCTGGTCAATAGACGGGAGAGCCAGTACAGGGGCAGTGATTAAACTGTTCTTTAATTTCCTAAACTGGTGTTCGTCCCCGGATTCCCACTTTACTTTATCATTTTCTTCACTTAATTTATCATATAGAAACCTAACCTGTGGGGTATAGTCATCTATCCATATCTACAATATCCAAACAGTCCAAGAAACTTCCTAATCTCCTTCTTATTCTTCGGCATTGGCAGTCCGGTAATTCCCGCTATCCTTTCCGGGTTTATTCTCCTTTTCCCATCGCTTATCAAGTGTCCTAGATATTTAACTTCTCGTTCTACAAACTGTAACTTACTTTTAGACACTCTCAACCCCTTTTCCCCCAGAAAGTTCAGGAGGGCTATTGTTGCGTCCTTAACTGCCTCCTCTTCTTCCCCTGATAGTAATAAATCGTCCACATACTGCAACAGCTGTGTCTCATCAGTCCTCGGGACGTCCTCTAATACTTGTTCTAATATCTGTCCAAACAGGTTCGGGGACTCTGTAAATCCCTGAGGGAGTGTAGTCCACCGATACTGCTGTTTCCTTTGGGTCTCTGGGTTTTCCCATTCAAACGCAAAAAGGTCCCTGCTCTCTTCAGCCAGGGGACAGCTCCAAAAAGCGTCTTTTAAATCTACCACACTGAACCACTTGTGATTCGGGGGTATCCGTCCCATTATGGTATACGGGTTCGGGACCACCGGGTGTCGCGTTCTAACTACCTTATTTAATTCCCTGAGATCCTGGACCAATCTGAACGTCCCGTCGGTTTTCCTTACGGGGAGTACGGGGGTGTTATATGGGGACATACAACTCTCTAATATACCGTCCTTTAGTAAGTTCTCTATAATTGGCTGAAGTCCTCTCCTTCCTTCCATAGAAATTGGATATTGCCTTACCCGTACTATCTCACCTTCTTTTTTCAAAGTCAATTTATACAATTGGACTATTATCTGTCCCCCTACGGGGGCTGTTCCCATTCCTAATTGGATTTGTAAGTCTCTCCCCATCAAATTTATCCCTGCCTGGGGTACCAAGATTAAATCTTCTATAGTTTCCCGATTCTCATATTTTACCACCACCCCTTCTGCCTCGGGTAATGTCATCACTTTTCCTTCTACCCCTGAGATTCTAACCTGTTTTTTACCCAATCTCATTCCTTCTGGTACCTTAGTTATACTCGATCTTTCTGCTCCCGAATCTACCATAAATATCATATCCTCTCCCTGGGGTCCTAATTTCAAGTTTACCAGAGGTTCCCGTGTGTATCCCATACACCCCAGGGAGCGGAACCCCTGACTCCCCTATTCTTCCTCCATGAGTGCGTACGACTGCACCTCCCGTCGTAGCTTAGGACATTCCCTTTTGAAATGACCCGGCTCTTTACAATAATAACCCGGGGTGGCCCCGTATACCATCCTTCTGATCCTTGTTCCTTGTTTTCCCGGGGACCCCAACTTCGGTCCCTCCTCTAATACTACCGCTTCCCCTTCCCCGGTCTCCACGAACACCCGGCTTTCTATCACCTTCAATTCCCCCTTCTGTGCTACTTGTTGTACTGCTTGCAACATCATTTTTGCCTTTCCCCTCTGTTTCTCCTCATCCCGTCTTACATATACCTTTTGAGCCTCTGTTAACAACTGATTCAATGGTTTTTCATTCCAATCTTCCAATTTTTTTTTTTTTTCCAATTTCTTTCTAATATCTGGCCATGATTTTGTTACAAAATTAACCTTCAACAACTGCTGACCTGCGGTCGTGTCAGGGTCTATCCCCAAATACTGCTGGACATTTTTCCTTAACCTTTGTAAAAACACTGTCGGAGGTTCGTCCTTGTTCTGCTGATTTTCAAAAGCCCGTTCGAAATTCTGTCCCCTGGGAACGGCTTCTCTGATTTCCTTGATTATTATCTCCCTGAGATCTCTCATACTTTTTCTTCCTTCCCCTGTTTGGTTATTCCAAGTCAGCGCATCAGCCGGCAACCCCTTCTCCTGCCTGTCTGACCATCTGTCTTTCTTCTGAAGTAAACAAACTTCCCCTTATTGACATCATGGTCTGCCAACTCCTTTTTTTTTCCCTGGGCCCCATTAATTTATTACCCTTCTCCAACCAGAATGTTTATCTAAACAAACCATAAAAGCTGCTTGTTGTTCAGCAATTAACTTATTTCTAATTTTGTTCAAACCATTCCCCCTACAATTCCCAAATTCCAATTCCTAGTTTAAATACATACGACTAACAATTTTCCAAATTAAACTTTACTGAAAAGAAATCTATAGAAGCCAAGCAACCTACATTTTCCAACTTCCCCTTTTTAAGTTGCGATGATACAAAGCGTTGTCCGTTACCTTACAATAACCTCCCCCATTGCTTACAATTCCTTAAAGGAACACACCATCCTTACAACATGTGGCCCACAGCAAACAAACCTATCACATATACAAACTTCCCCATTCATACAAAACCGGTTTTTTACACACACATTACATTAGTTCCATTCTTACTTCAATGAGATTGTTTGAAACAACTCAATATTTTTCATAAAAACATTTTTGGCCCTAGGAACTGATCTATTTGTTCAGCCAGTCCCAAGGGGTCTTCCAATAAACTTTTCATCTCCTTTTTAAAGTTCCTCACCCCCATACTGGTGAGAGGCACATAGTTTCCTTACTCTTACCCCGGGTGTTCCCTTCACCCCATCCAACATTCGCCCCAACGGACTATCGGGCGGAATGTTAGGCTCCATATCAGTATGAGCCTCATCCCGGTTCCCCGGACCCTTACTTCTCCCGTTCCGGTTTCCCATTACCTTGTCGGACTATTCCCGTCCGACAAACCCCGGTCGCACCAGGTAATACTTAATAGTCGTTTTTCTTACCTGGGTCCTGTGCACAAGAATCACTCGACCGTCCCGTACGTATTTACCTTACACCCCCCTCTTGCTTCCCGAGTCTTTTCCAGCGGATATCACTCGCTCAAACTGCTGATGGCAAGCAAGGAGATCAGAGACTGCTGAAATCAGCAGGGTGCACCTTCCCCTCCTTCCTTGCCTCCACCAAGCAGCCGGAGTGGCGATCGCGGACGAGCCCCCAATTTGTGAGATACCCTTTATGCTCACAATTAATACTCAAAGGCTAAATCCTGGAAGCAAGAGATTTCTTTATTTTATGAGTCTGCAGACCGGGTGCCTCTCCAACTCGAGACACACCGAAGCCAGAGAGATCATCCCCCTTTATACACAAAATCTTTCATTCAATCTCCCCTCCGGATCTTTCTCCAATCAGGGTCGGAGGTGCACAATCTGTAGGTACCTCCCATCGTACATCCCCTCGCACCTCCCATATCATACATTGCATGTTCAAACATGTTCATAGTAATGAGCAATTTCTTGACCAGGGGTGTGTTGTAATATTCATTTATTCTATTAAGCATGCTCAACTGCTCATGACCTGGCCCAGTTTTACTCACCTCCTAGTGAACCCTCTCAGTTTTCCTATATCAGTACTAAAGCTAAGCTATAGTGACAAGGGTCCAATCTATCACTCCTTTCCACTGATAGGGATCTCTCTACATCACTCCCTTCTCTAGCTTATACAATGCATCTCTTCTTACTCAAGGACTCGAGGATGGGTCTGGCAACCTTCAGACACTGCTGTGTCAGAATCCTCTCTCCTGCCCCTCTCTGTTTGAATTCTCTTTAAAACTCCTTTCTTTAATAGGGTTTAATCACTTTATCCCTCACAGTTTCATACCATTTCGGGCAGTTGCAAGACCACCAAATTCATGCAGTTTCATACCATTTCATGCAGGGTTCAACTGTAGTTTCATACCGTTTCAAGCAGGGTGCAAGGCCACAAAATTCAAGTGCAGTTTCATACCATTCCCTGTGGGGTTCAGGTGCACTTTCATGCCATTTCAAGCAGGTTGCAAGGCCACCAAATTCAAGTGCAGTTTCATACGATTTCAAGCAGGGTGCAAGGCCACCAAATTCAAATGCCATTTCATACCATTTTTGCAGCATGCAAGGCCACGAAATTCAAGTGCAGTTTCATACCATTTCAAACAGGGTGCAAGGCCATAAAATTAAAGTGCAGTTTCAAACCATTTCATGCAGGGTTCAAGTGCAGTTTCATACCATTTCAAACGTGGTGGAAGACCACCAAATTCTAGTGCAGGCTCATCCCATTTCAAGCAGGGTGCAAGGCCATCAAATTCAAATGCAATTTCCTACCATTGCTTGCAGGGTTTAAGTGCAGTTTCATACCATTTTAAGCAGGGTTCAAGTGCAGTTTCATACCATTTCAAGCAGGGTGCAAGGCCACCAAATTCTTTTTTTTTTTATTTTTTAATTTTTTTATTATAGAAACAAAGTAATTACAAAGTACACTCTTATACGACGATAAAAAATACATGATAATAATGATAAATTGATACTGTTTATAATATTTGTAATATTATTAATTATACATATTAAGGTTGTTTATTTTATATAATTGGGAGTATGTGGTATTAATAGTACATTCCTAGTATTAGCAATATACTCATACTACCAATGATATCCATATTTCCTCTGATTTCCAAATACAGGTCCCCATGTTATAATTGATAATACACGATATTAACCAAACTTCTATGATATTCATTATATTTTCATAATATTAAGAATGTTTGTATTATTATTGACTTTAAATTTCAAAATTATTATATAGTTGAAAATACACAATTTTATATAATTGAAAGTACAAGACATTAATAATATTTTCATACAACCAGTGATATCTATATTCGTACTAATATTAAGAATTTAATATAATGTGTTTCTATACTTTTTTTCTAATTAAGCATAGGAAAATAGAAAAGAGAGTATGGAAAGTTTGATGGAGAATGGAATATTACTCATAAATCCGTCCTTGGAGATATATTCATGATTTATTATATATATTTCTTCATCCATTCAGATATCCAGGCCTCAGTCAAGTCCTCGCGCCGAACCATTATGACCCTGTAAATATTTAATATATGGAGACCTATCCATAAGGACAAGCCTCAATCTCTCCAAGTGAAGTGTCTCCGACATTTCTGTATTCCACATTTTAATTGTTGGGGATGCAGGGCCTTTCCAAAATTTTAGTATTAATTTTTTCCCAATTATTAAACAATAGTCGATATAAATTCTTTGGTTCATTGTAATTAGTTGGTCCGTTTCAAGTATTCCAAGTATTATTAACTTTGGATCAGAAGTCATAGTAATATTAATAACATTCGAAATTATCTTAAATATTTCGTTCCAGTATTCTACAATTTTTATACAATTAGTAAATGAATGTGACAAATTTGCTTCTGAGATTTGACATTTATCATATATAGGAGATAATTTTGGGAATATATTATGTAATTTAGATTTGGAATAATGTAGTCTATGTAGAATTTTAAACTGTATAAGGGCATGTTTAGCATTTAACGAGCAATGATGTATGTGCTGTAAGCTTTCGTCCCATATTTCTGGTCTTATTATTTGACCTAATTCATTTTCCCAAAAGCTGTCTATGTGTTTCTGTTGATGGGATATCACTTTCCAATAAAATATTATAAATATATGATATCATTTTTTCTGTATTTGGATGTTTATTCAAGCATTCATCTAACATTTCAGTCTTTCTATTTCTAAGTTCTTGTGTATTTGCAGAAACATAGTTTCTGATTTGTAAATATCTAAAATATTCATTATTGTGTAGTCCATAAGTTTGTTGTAACTCTTGAAATGAAAGAAAAGAGTTTTCCTTATAAAGATCACCCATGTTAAAGATTCCTTTATTTTTCCATTGTAAAAAAGCCTTATCCATCGTTGAAGGTTTAAACGTAAAATTATTGGCAATGGTAAGACCTAATGGTATAGATTTTAATTTTAATGTTTTCTTTATTTGTTTCCAAATGCGGATTCCGTTTTCTATTATCGGATTTTCACTATAAATTTTCTTAGCTACGTTAGTGTTAGCGAATATTATAGAACTAATTTCAAATAGAGAACAATCTTCTTTTTCCATTTTTAACCAGTTTGGTTTGTTATCTACTTCTTCTAGCCAAAAATTCATATTTTTAATATTAACTGCCCAGTAATAAAACATAAGATTTGGTAATGCTAATCCCCCATTTATTTTAGCTTTACATAAGTGTTTTTTTATTTATTTAAGGCCACCAAATTCAAGTGCAGTTTCATACCATTTCAAGCAGGGTGCAAGGCCACAAAATTCAAGTGCAGTTTCATACCATTTCAAGCAGGGTACAAGGCCACCAAATTCAAGTGCAGCTTCAAATCATTTCAAGCAGGGTGTAAGGAAACCAAATTCAAACTCAGTTTCATACCATTTCATGCAGGGTTCAATAGCAGTTTCATACTATTTCACCAGGGGCAAGGCCACCAAATTCAAATGTAGTTTCATACCATTTCAAGCAGGGTGCAAGACCACAAAATTCAAATGTAGTTTCATACCATTTCATGCAGGGTTCAAGTGCAGTTTTATACCATTCAAACAGGGTGGAAGGACACCAAATTGAAATGCAGTTTCATACCATTGCATGCAGGGTTTAAGTGCACTTTCATACCATTTCATGTTGCAAGGCCATCACCAGTGCAAGGCCATCAAATGCAAGTGCAGTTTTGTACTTTTGCAGTTTTGCAGGATGCATGGCCACCAAATTCAAATATATTCAAACCATTTCAAGCAGGTTGCAAGGCCACCAAATTCAAATGCAGTTTCATACCATTTCAAATAGGGTGCAAGGCTAAGTAGAGTGCATGGCAATCAAATGCAAGTTCAGTTTCATGCCATTTCAAGCAGGGTGCAAGGCCACCAAATTCAAGTGCAATTTCATACCATTTCATGCAGGGTTCAAGTGCAGTTTCATACCATTTCATGCAGGGTGCAAGGCCACCAAATTCAAGTAAAGTTTCATACCATTTCAAGCAGGGTACAAGGCGAGCAAATTCAAATGCAGTTTCATACCATTTCAAGCAGGGTGCAAGGCCATCAAAAATCAAGTGCAGTTTCATACCATTTCAAGCAGTGTGCAAGGCCACGAAATACAAATGCAGTTTCATACCATTTTGTGCAGCGTGCAAGGCGACGAAATTCAAGTGCAGTTTCATACCATTTCTAGCGGGGTGCAAATCCACCAAATTCAAATGCAGTTTCATACCATTTCGGGCAGTTGCAAGGCCAACTAATTCAAGTGCAGTTTCATACCATTTCAAGCAGGGTACAAGGCCACCAAATTCAAGTGCAGTTTCATACCATTTCATGCAGGGTGCAATGCCACCAAACTCAAGTGATGTTTCATTCCATTTCAAGCAGAGTGCAAGGTCCCCGAATTCGTGCAGTTTCATAACATTTCAAGCAGGGTCCAAGGCCACATAATTCAAGAGGAGCTTCAAGCCATTTCAAGCAGGGTGCAAGGCAACCAAATTCAAACTCGTGCAGTTTCATACCATTTCATGCAGGGTTCAATAGCAGTTTCATACTATTTCAAGCAGGGGCAAGGCCACCATATGCAAATGCAGTTTCCTACCATTTCAAGCAGTGTGCAAGGCGTCGAAATTCAAATGTAGTTTCATACCATTTCAAGCAAGGTGCAAGACCACAAAATTCAAATGCAGTTTCATACCATTTAAAACAGGGTGCAAGGCCACCAAATTCCAGTGCAGTTTCATATCATTTCATGCAGGGTTCAAGTGCAGTTTCGTACCATTTCATGCAGGGTGCAAGGCCACCAAATTCAAGTAAAGTTTAATACCATTTCAAGCGGAGTGCAAGGTCACCAAATTCAAGTGCAGTTTCATACCATTTGAAGCAGGGTGCAAAGCCACCAAATTCAGGTGCAGTTTCATACCATTTTGTGCAGCATTCAAGGGCATGACATTCAAGTGCAGTTTCATACCATTTGAAGCAGGGTGCAAGGCCACCAAATTTAAGTGCAGTTTCATACCATTTCATGCAGGGTTCAAGTGCAGCTTCATATCATTTCAAACATGGTGGAAGGCCACCAAATTCAAGTGCAGTTTCATCCCATTTCAAGCAGGGGGCAAGGCCACCAAATTCAAATGCAGTTTCCTACCATTGCATGCAGGGTTTAAGTGCAGTTTCATACCATTTCAAGCTGCGTTCGAGTGCAGTTTCATACCATTTCAAGCAGGGTGCAAGGCCACCAAATTCAAGTGCAGTTTCACACCATTTCAAGCAGGGTACAAGGCACAAAATTCAAGTGGCCAGCTTTAAGGGTTCAAGTGCAGTTTCATATCATTTCAAACATGGTGGAAGGCCACCAAATTCAAGTGCTGTTTCATCCCATTTCAAGCAGGGGGCAAGGCCACCAAATTCAAATGCAGTTTCGTACCATTGCATGCAAGGTTTAAGTGCAGTTTCATACCATTTCAAGCTGCGTTCGAGTGCAGTTTCATACCATTTCAAGCAGGGTGCAAGGCAACCAAATTCAAACTCAGTTTCATACCATTTCATGCAGGGTTCAATAGCAGTTTCATACCATTTCAAGCAGGGGCAAGGCCAACATATGCAAATTCAGTTTCCGACCATTTCAAGCAGGGTGCAAGGCCAGCAAATTCAAATGCAGTTTTGAACCATTTCATGCAGGGTGCAAGGCCACCAAATTCAAGTGATATTTCATACCATTTCAAGCAGGGTGCGTCACCAAATTCAAGTGCAGTTTCATACTATTTAAGCAGGGTGCAAGGCCATAAAATAGTAAGATTAAATGAGAACTACCAGTTTGAAAGTTTGATCTTTATTTTATGAGGAGTTACGTTGAGGGATTATGTGAAGACCCCGCCAGCACGCATGCACGACATTCTTCAAAGCAGTGGTGTGAAATCACAGATACCAGAATAGACTAATATAGTAAGATAAGAGAGAACTTCCATACCAGTTGAACTTTATAATAGAGGGTTTTGGTAGCGGAGGGCACGTAATCCCTCATCGTAACTCCTCATAAAATAAAGATCAAACTTCAAACTGGTAAGTTCTCATTTAAACCTACTATTTTACTTCGGAGTCACGTGAGTGACTACGTGAAGATTTCAAAGTTCTGTGATTTCATGCCCTGGAACGAGTGAGTCCATGCTCACACACTGCCATTCTGGGAAGGAGGATGAATGTATTTCACACACGACACTGTGCTGAAAAACAATAAAGGCTGTGCTGAAAAACAATAATTCATACCTAAAATAATATGCCCCACATTGGGTAATTTATTTTACAGAACTTAAATTTTCCCTGCAAACGTCTCAGGAGCGGCCACGGGTTTATTATAAAGCGTTGAAATTCGTTTATTACTCCAACCCGCTATGGCAAGGATGTGGTCCATAGGAACTTCCATCATCCTAGCGTCCGATGTAGATGCAGCCCTGGTAGAGTGAGATTTGAACATTAGTATCCACCGCTGCACGTAATACCACCCTAACCATCTGGATATGGTTTGCACTGTGACCTTAGGTGAGGGCATTTATGGCTTATGAAAAAAGCTCTCTCCATGCCCCTAAGTGTCTTGGTGACTCTATATATTGCAAAATATGTGTCACTATGCAGGCCCGACAATCTGCAGGATAGGCCAGAACTCTAATATTGGCCGGAGGAACCGGGTCGGTCTTGTTTAAGTACCCCTGTATGTAGCAGGTTATCTGCTATTTGTGCCATACATGACGTCCTATACTAGCTTGTGTAAGGACTGGACCCGTTGTGCTGATCCAAGTGCCATAATCATTCCCATCTAGGATATTAGTTTGTCCAGAGTGAACCCCGATACGTGTGTCCATCCTCGTAAACATGGTATATATACTATCCCTTTGTCCCATGTATGGGTGTATCTGGGCCTGGGGGGATAGAGTAAAAATACCCCTCATTCGTTTAGGTACTAGTGGGTGTGATCCTATAGCCAGGTGATCACTCCCTCTGCCCAGATATTAGATAGGGCACTCCTTGCACAATAATGGCACTGTAACTCAATCCTTCATCGAAATGAAGGGTGGCCAGAACTCCAGCACTTCAGTGATGGTGGCCGAGTCATATGTAGTGTTCGTCCTGGTGCAGAACACTTCCCATTTCCTGTCTTCTCGTGGACTCCCTGCACGATGCTGAGATGGAATTGATCGTCCTGTCGGAGAGTCCATATCCCAGAAATGGCCTGTCCAGAATCTGCAAATCAACAAGTTCATACGGTCATGGCACGGATAACTTTCCCTGTCACAGGGTGTACCAAGAAACTCGGCCATTGTTTGATCCGGGATGCAGGGTTCTGAGGCCATCTTTGTACTGTTGGGAACCATGGTACCCATTGCGGAGTCTTGTTTAATTATTGTAAGACCCGCCTGATGAGGCAGAAGGGGAAATGCCATAGCAAAACAAATCCCCCCCCCCCCCCCAATGCAGTGAGAAAGCATCCATCGCTGCTGCCCCTGGGTGTGGTTCCCAAGCAACATATGTGGGTAGTTGGTGAATTAGTCTGGATGGAAAAAGGTCAATATCTGGTGTCCCATACTGTTCTATAATATCTGTAAACACTTTCCGATCCAACATCCATTTAATGTTGTCGTTGAATTCACGTGACCTGGTGTCTGCCACTGTATTTAGCTTACCTGGAAGGTAAGTGGTTGAGATCAAAACCTCTCTCCCTGACACCAGTGCCAGATATTATTAACCAATTCATCACATGATATCGACTTTATTTCACCCATATGATTATATATAGGCCCCCAGTGTGGTATTATCAATTTGTATCGTACATGCAACTGGTGCACATCTGAGCAGTAGGCCCTGAGTCCATGAAATGCTACCAGCATTTCTAGATAATTAATCCCTAGTGCTTTAAACAGGGTTAATTTTTGTGCACTTCATCTGCCACCACAACTTGTGGTGGTATAGTTGCTCCCCAACCTTTAGCACTGGCATCAGTCTGTAATGTAGCCTATGATAGTGATGGGGTTAGAACAATGCTGAGCATTTCCAGTTTAATTCTGATTTTGCTTTCCCTGGTAGTTTCATAGGCCTATCGAAATGGCCTGCATGATTTTTGAGAGCTAAAATTTCGTTCTTACAGGTTTTAATAATGGAGTGGTCCAAATTGTGCTGCTGGGAACGCAGCCACCAATTTCCCAATCTGGCTCCTTGCCGAATGGATGGTTCCCTGATGTCAGTGAGGCTTTTGCATGCTCCCATCAAGTCTGTCACTTTGTTCTGGTGGCAAGGTGATAGACATATGAACAGTCAATAGTGAACCCCAAATAATCCATGGTAGTGGAGGGTTCCAATTTTGATTTATCTGGATGTATGTTAAATCCCAGCTTTTGAAAAAGATGCTTTGTGGCTGATACTGCCAATGTAGCCATCTCCAAATTTTCACCTACAATGAGAATATCATAAAGGTAAAGCCATGACGATATGGTTATGTTTCCTTAAGTATGCTAAAGCTGGTTTTAATCATTTTGTAACAGCCTGGGTGCTGATGACAACCCATTGGGTAAGGCCTTATACTGCCATAGCTGTCCCATCCAGATAAATTTCAGGTATTTACGATGATCCTTGTGTGTGACAAACATGTCCATTTTGAAATGGGCATACTGAACGGAAGTATTTAGTTCGGTCAAATCTATAATGATGCGGCAACCGCCATCTTTTTAGTTTTTTGTAAATATATTTGATACGAACTCTTGAAATTCTCTGATTGTCTTCTCAATTACCCCTTTTGTGTTTAGTCTTAACAGTTCAGCATGGCCTGCTGTTCTCTCTTTTTGTGAAGTATGAACTTCCTGCTAGGCGTATGCTGAACTGGGACGGGGAGTTCGTATACAAATTCAATTTTGTAACTCTGAATACTTCCGAGTATGTAAAAGATCAGAGGTAAAAGTGCAGCACACATGATGAAACAAGTGCAACCGTCCACCAACTTTTCATCATTTATTTGGAACAATTCAAATCCCAGGATGAAGAAAATATACTTGGAAGTTCCTAAGAAGGCGGATGGTCTAGGTTTTGCCTAACTTTATCTATTACTACTGGGCTGCAAATATTGTAAAACTTCTACATTGGACATATTTCATACGAGAGTAAACAGGGCACGGACTGGGCACAGATGGAACTCCTATCTGATCATCTATCGATAATCACCTGCTCACTACTTTATAATCGTATAATACAAATGACAAACCCAGTGGTTAAAAGTTTAAAATATGGCTACAGTTCAGGAAACATTTTGACTAAAAGGTGCCAGCAGTCTTTTCCCGGTGGCAAATAATCAATTTTTTTACATCCTCCATGTCAGATACTGCGTTTTCATATTGGCATAGGAATGGACTGGTATATTTTTGTGACTTGTTTACTGACGGAACATTCACTTCCTTTGAAACGCGTGCTGAAGACCACAAATATCCAGATCTCATTTCTTCAGGTATCTTCAAATATGTAGCTTTGCTAAAAGAGTGTTTCCCTAATTTCCTCATCTGTCCACTAAGAGCCAATTAGACACTATTCTGGAGTTGGATAAGAAACGTGTTTCAGCAATTTACACATTAATAAAGGAATTAAAATAGATAATCTGGGACAAAACTAAAGCAGCATGGAGAGGGACCTGGGCGTAGAGCTTTCTGATGAGGCGTGGCGAGAGAGCTTAATTCATATACACACCTCTTCACTGTGTATTACGCCATGGGTTGATCCAATTAAAAATGCTTTACCGTCTTCATTATTCAAGAGACAAAACTTACCAGAATCTTTTCTACGACAAATCCCGGCTGCCCTAAACGTGGCCATAGTCCAGCCTCTGTAGGACACATGTTTTGGACATGTCCCTCTCTCAACAGCTACTGGGGAAACATATTTGAGGTATTCTCCCCATATTTGCAGACAGACTATAAATCCTGACTTGCACACAGCTATCTTTGGAATACCACCCCCAAAACTGTAAGCTTACAAATTTACAAGCAAATGCTTTAGCATTTGTATCATTGCTTGCTCGCAGGCTTATTCGTTTCAACTGGAAGTCAAAAAAAGCTCCATCTTTTTTGCAGTGGTTAAAGGAGGTGCTCTTTAAATAATTAAAGAGGGCTTAACAAAAGAATGGCAGAGAGGATGGGAAAAGGAAAGTCAGGGGTAGACACTACTTTTCTGTACAAGCTGAAGTTTTAGTTGAAACTTTGACCTGTGGAGGGCAGTAATACGCTTAGCAGCGTCTACACTGCCGGAATCCCACAAGAAAGAAGAAGAAGCGGAAGAGTCAGGGAACCCCGAAGCCGCACTCTGTCGGGAGCCCGGAGTGCGGAGCGGTCTGGAGCCTGGCCAACTGCAAGACCGACTGCTGCAACCTGGAGACCTTGGGGAAGTGAGGAGTGTGAGTGGGGGGGGATTGAGGGGGCCGGGGCGTTGGTGGGGCTGCATGACACTCCCCACCCAGCTGCAGGATGATACCCCCCACCCCGACAGCCCCTGCCTGAAGCCGTCCCCCTCGCCCGGCAGCAGGACGTTCACCCAGCGGTCCGCGACAGCCCCTGCCTGAAGCCGCCTCCATCCCCCGTCTGTAGGTCGCTCGCCCCGTTAACCCCCACCGGCCCGTCTGAAGCTATCCCCCTCCTCGGCTGCAGGACACTCCCCCCCCCCCCCCCAAAAAAAAAAAAAGACCACGCCTGATGCCATCCCTCTGCACCGGCTGCTGGACACATCCCGCCCCCAACAGCCCACGCCTGAACCACGTCCCC
The DNA here is from genome assembly GCA_035221665.1 of Okamejei kenojei. NCBI lineage: Eukaryota > Metazoa > Chordata > Chondrichthyes > Rajiformes > Rajidae > Okamejei > Okamejei kenojei. The sequence goes on from CM069142.1 coordinate 44,358, forward strand.
GTCCCCAGCTGCAGGATGTCTCTCCCCCCCCCCCCCCCCCACCGGACCCCACCTGAAGCTAGCCGGTCCCCAGCTGCAGGATTCTCCCCCCACCCGCCTGAAGCCGTCCCGTCCCCGGCTGCAGGATGCTCCCCACCAGTCCCCGCCTGAAGCCGGTGGGAGGAGCAGCAGCTGCTGGTCACGGCAGCGGCACCGTTAGACAGCGGCAGCGGTTTCCCCCCTCCCACCGGCTCCCACCTGTCCCCGTCCCACCTCACCCCCTCCCACCTGTCCCCGTCCCCAGCTGCAGAACGCAACAAGAGATGAACACATACACACCTACCCTCCCACCCCAGCCCCCCCACACCATGCTCTCTCCCCCTCCTACACCCCCCTGCCCACACATACCCCACTCCCTTCCTCCCACCCCACACTCCCCTTCCCTCCCCTCCTCCCTTCCCACACATGAAGAGGAGAGGGAGGGAGTGCTGGTTGATGAGGGCAAATGAGCTGCATTCTAATGAGTCATAAAGAGAACGTGCAAACTCCACACACAGACTGCACCAGAGGTCAGGATCGAACCTGGGTCACTGGTGCTGTGGGGTGGCGCCTCTACCAACTGCATCATCGTGCCACCATTTGTATTGAGTGGTAAGAGCAACTCAAATGGGCAAAGTATACTGTGCCAAGCCACATTGTACCACGGCCGGTTTGTCTTCAATGTTTTCTTTACTTGCTGCCACCACCTTGTAAAACAATTTTGTAAATCTCCCTTTGTAGATCATCTTTTGGATGTGCAAGTATAGGATGGTACAGTGGTGCAGCTGCTGGAGCCACTGCCTCATGGCACCAGAGACCCGGGTTCGATAATCACCTCTGTTGTGTCTGTATGGAGTTTGCACGTTCTCCTGTGCTCCAATTTTCACCCACATCCCAAAGACGCATAGTTTTATATGGGCCCCTGTAAAATGGCTCCATATTGTGTAGGGAGTGGATGAGAAAATCGGAGCACTAGTGTGAACAGGAGATCGATGGTCAGCGTGGACTCGGTGGGTTGAGTTGGAGCCCGGTCACTCCCTCTTCTCCCTCTCCCATCAAGTAAGAGGTACCAAAGTGGGAAAATTCAGGGACAGTGTCTTGCCAGCTATTTACCAAGGGGTGCGGGGCCCCAATTGGGAACAGTTTTGGTGAGCCCAGGTTCCCAGCCAAGGTCAGCCCAGTTATTTAGTTTATATTATGAAATTGTACACTTAGGTGCTATGGATTATACACGGTCTGAATCTCTCCTGCTCCCGTTTGACTGTCAGTACCTCCACTGGCTTCCAACCTTTACCGTAGGTTACCATTATTTACCATTAAACCGCATTATGTGATTGGACACAATGCCCTTGGAAACAGCGACTGATTGGACGTGAGAGACCTATTTGTTGATTGGACGGGAATTTTAAGGCAGTCTGGTTGGTGATTGGATGCAAACCCCTTAGAGACAGCGATTGATTGGCGGCCATATAATCAGGCACAAAATAATGAACAAATAGGAAAACAAAAACCGCTGGTCAGTGCGAACTCAGTGGACTATCTGGCTGTATCTCCAAACTAAACAGTGTAACATGCAGGTACATTCATTTAGGATAAAATTCAGTGAATATTTCACACGATTTCTCACTGTGTAAAGCTCAGTATCTGACCAATTTCTGTTTAACATTTTTGTTCTGCCGTGAGCATTTTTCTCTCCCAAAACAGTTCATTTCTAGCAATATGATCAACGAACCAGACAGCAGTTGGATTAACAAGCGATTGATAAGATTTGATGGGGCTCCCCGAGCTTTTTTGCACTAGTATTAGGGTTAAGTTATTGAATTTATTTGTTTCTCATTTGCTCTCATACAATCTATGAGTATTGTGTTTACACGCCTATTATGCTGCTGCAAATAAGAATTTCACTGTTCTGTTGTGGGCACACATGACAATTATACATTCTTGACTCGGCTCTTTACTCATGCATTTGTGCAATAGAAAAAGGGTAACCATAGCACTCTGCGCCAAGTTATAAAGAGTCAGCAGTTAGGAAGTGAATATTCGCCTCCACAGAGCAACCCTTTGTTAGGTGGCTTCACCAAATGGTGTGACTCAATATTCTTCCAGCAGTTTTTTTTGCTCAAGATCTGCAGCATCTGCATCGCTTGCGATTTAATACTATGTTCCACTGCGATCTAACTGTGATGGATGGATGGAAATGCTAATACGACAATTAGCAAGAATATTGAAAATACAGTAACATGTAGCTCAGAGGACACTGGGGTTTAGTTTTACAAATGACATTGGGGTTTAGTTTTACAAATTTTCACGAAGCGAGACACTTTTGGCAATGATACCAGTTTTTAAGAAAGCAGGCTTTGCACTGACCACTTGAAAATAAATCAGTGGTTAACTGGCAATGTAAATGTGATGGTGTACCTGCCACCAAAGCAGCAGGCACCGTGGGAGGAAGATGGGGGAGAGGGAGATGAATGTGGATGGACAGGAGGTGAAACAAAAAGATAAAGAGCTGGTTTCAGTCCAACAGCAATACAACACTTGAAACAGCTGGTCACAGGGCTAAGAGGCTGAAGTGCTTCAGGCTGCTGATGGACTGAAACCAGCTCTTTATCTTTTTGTTTCACAGAATCACTTCAAGCCCGGTCTCTGCATTATAAGTGCAACATGAAGTGATGGAAATGGGTTTTAGGAACTAGGGGTACGCTAAGGTCCATGAGGCTGAGTTTGGGAAAGAAGTGTGTGTGGGGGGGGGGGGGGGGGGGGGGTGGTAGACGCTATATGCCCCCCCCATGAGACATTTTATTTATCTGAAATTGAAGATAGGCACAAAGCTGGAGTAACGCAGCAGGACAGGCAGCGCAGTGACTCTGGAAAGAAGACCCTTCTTCAGACTGAACCGAACTCTTGTCGGTGAGAGTACTTGTGATTGTCTGAAGAAGGGTCTCGACCAGAATCGCGACCCTCTCTCAGAGCCCATGCCCGTCCCGCTGAGCCACCTTCAACTTCAGAGCCAAACAAAAGACACAGAGTGCTGGAGGAACTCAGTGGGCAAGGTGGCTGCTTCACCCGCTGAGTTTCTCCAGCATTTTTGTCTACCGCAAAACATAAATGATTCCGGGAATGCCGAGGCGACAGGGTGAGAGAGAGAGAGAGAGAGAGAAGATGGGAGCAGGGAGAGAGGGAGGGAGAGAGCAAAAGACAGAGAGACACAACGTGGGTCGGTAGGTGAATGACTAACCTGCACACCAAGAAGAAGCCCTTTCTCGCGGTCTGGAGCCCTCAATCGTGATGGTGAGTTTTAAGTAATTATCAATGTGTCATCAATGCATTGATCAGTAAATGTAATTGTGTTTTGAACAAGTATTAATGATGCAGCGTGAATTTTATTCAAAGTTCCGTGGCGTCATTAATACTTGTTCAAAACACAATGAGGAATGTGGATCGATGCATTGATGACACATTCTATAACTACTTGTTAACTACTGGCTGTTAACAAGTGCTAACAGTAGTAGTTAACAAATCATTTGTGCCTGATGGCTGTGCAGCGGTTGTTATCCATGTTCTTTTAAAAAAAAAGTCCGGATGGCGAATGTCTTTAAAAAAAATCTTTATTTAACAAAGCGGATTCGTATTTCTGTACGAAATACGGAACAATAGTGCGGGCCCCCCCTTAGGCCAATTGGGAGCAATCGGTCCGATCGGCTTAAGGCCGGCCCTGATCCACTCACCAACTAGAGTGCAGTCCTGACCTCCCATCTACCTCATTGGAGACAGACTACTTTTAATCGGACATTATTGGACTTATTTATAAGTACACAGTGGACAGCTGAATTATGTATAGCCTTTCCCAGACTGGTTAGCACGCAACAAAAGCTTTTTGCTGTACCTCTGTATATGTGACAATAAACTAAACTCAGCTATTTTGTGAACATTTACTTTGTGATTAATTGTTAAGTCCCTGCAAACATTCTATCTAAAGACTCAGTGGTGCAGCAGTAAAGATACAGCACCGGAGACCCGTGTTCGATCCTGTCTGTGTGGTGTTTTGTACATTCTCCCGTGATCTGTGTGTTTTCTCCGAGTGCACCAGTTTGCTACCACATTCCAAAGATGTACAGGTTTGTAGGTTAATTGGCTTTGGTGAAATTGTAAATTGACCCTAGTGTGCAGGACAGTGTTAGTGTACAAGAATCGCTGGTCAACGCAGACTAGGTGGGCTGAAGGGCCTGTATCCGCGCTGTATCTTTAAACTAAACTAAATACTTTAAACAAATATCCATGCCCTTTCACCTCCAGTCTTGCTTAACCATTATTTTCACCATTCGTTGAAAAGACCCATTGAGTGTATTACATGGTTTGCTGCCTAGTCATCCTTAATGATAATAAAGAGCCAGGAAGACAAGAAATGTCTTATTGTGGTCAAACAGCCCAATGATTAACCCAACCCTTGCCCTTATTTCTACTCTGTTGTAACTTAGTCCTATAGCCAGAGTGGAAAGAGTGCCATTTTTGTGGTCAGTCTCAAACCTTGTGAAATGCTTAATCGACCCTGAGCAACAGGAACTGGTTTACAAAACCAAAACACAAAACGTGCTGCAGTAACTCAGTGGGTCAGGCAGCATCGCTGGAAGACATGAATAGGCGATGTCCTCAGCAGTGTAGCAATATACAGAGGTCCATTTTTAGCTTGTTTGGCATCTTGCAAACAATGCACAAACAGTTTTAATTACTCTGACTTTAACATTGATTGAATGATTGATTGAAAGGTACAGCATGGAAATAGGCCTTTCGGGCCATCGGGTCCACGCTGACCATTCACATTACGTCTTTGTTATGGGTATTTGTAAAGCAGAGAATGACAGGTACTTTAATAGTAAGGCCTTCAAAGGTTACGGGGAGAAGGCAGGAGAATGGGATCTAGAGAGAAAGCTAGATCAGCCATGATCGAATGGCAGAGCAGACTTGATGGTCACTTATTCTATTGAATCTGCTGTTCCTTAGGTTAGGAGCCTCGTAACTTACAGTTCATGTTCTAACCTACATTCTGACTCATGATGGATAGGCCCAGAATGCCATCCTCAGATTTTCAACAGAGCAGAAGAACCCTTCCAAGATTTGAGATGCATAAAACTATAATTGGACAAACTTGGATTGTTTTTTCTGGACCACCAGAGGCTGAGGGGAAACATGATAGAAGTATATGATGGTATGAGAGGCAGAGATGGGGTAGACAGTCATAATCTTGTCCCAGAGTATAAATATAAACGACTAGAAAGGGTATAGCTTTAATGTGAGAGGGGCCAATGACAACAGGCTTTTATGGCCAAGTTAAGGCGCTAACATTTTTAACAATTCACAGTTTCTGTTTCGTCCCAGCTGTTATCAGGTGACTGAACCATCCTCTCACTAACTAGAGAGTGGTCCTGTGGTACCATCAACCTCATTGGAGACCCTTGGACTATCTTTAAACTGACTTTACTGGACTTTACCTTGCACTAAACATTACAGCATTTATCCTGTATCTGTGCACTGTGGATGGCTTTATAGCTTTTCACAGATATAATCATGCATAGTTTTTCCGCTGACTGGTTAGCATGCAACAAAAGCTTTTTACTGTACATGTGACAATAATTAACTTGACTAAATACTAATCATAATCTATTAGCCAAGTATGTTTTGCAACATACGAGGAATTTGGTTTGCCATACTGTCATAACAAAAAAGCAACTAGCGCACTATATAAATAGCAATGTTACAAAGTTTTGAGATTAAAACAATCATCTGCAATTTATCCCATCAGATAAAGCATAAAAATAAGTTTAATTTGACCCCTAATTTCACTTTCATATCTTCAGTATTAAAAAAGCTATGGCCATTTTCATACTCGGAAATTAATATCTTGTTCCGTATTGCTTTTCGATTGACTTAACACAAAAGCTGTGATCGAGGACAGTCAAAAGCCCATAACTTTCTTAAAAATCATGAGAACTGAATGACATTTTCAGTTATTATAGATTGACGCATTCTGAAACAAATATAAAAATATCTTACTTGGATGACCTGAAATTAAAGCATATAATTAGTTAGTTACCTAATTGTAGTTAATTATAAAATTGATCGTTGTGACGGAAATAGTAATGAACTCCGAGACTGCCTTGAAAATTCAAAAATGTGATATTCTCAAGGTCAGAACTTTAATATTATTGTATTATATGCTGTAAATCCATAACAGATAGGTAAATAAATTACAATTTCTAGCAATAGACCAAGTCTTTATGGAGAAGATCAATTGCTAGCTGGTACATTGGCATATCATAATCAGTAGCATCATCATACTCCTCAGATTGTAACCAATAAGCAAATCTGTACTCCTTGTTTTTCCTCAACTTTTCAATGTTGGCATTGTAAACTACAAGTTTTTGCTCTTCATACCACACATGACGTGCCTTTCTGCCCACTACTTTGCCATTAAGAATGTTCTGTAGATTCAATTTCTTAAGAAAATGATATTTTTTAAATAGCCTAAGTATCCAAATAACAAACTAATCCAATTCACACAAGAATTCACAATATAACATGATTTTTTAAACTCCGCTTATGGATGGAAGGCAATAAAGTCTCATCTTCTTTCCACCTTTCTTCCCGTGGTTGGAGGAGTTGAACCATCTGCAGCCGGTGATCGAGCTCCCATGTCGAGGTGGTCTATGCTCCTGCACCGGGGCGGTCGAAACTCCTGCGGATTGGAATTCCCGAAGTCGGTCCCTAACCAGAGACACAAGCTTCACGATGTTAAAGTCCACAGCACCGCAGATTGGAGCACCAAAAGACCGATCCCTGGTAAAGGGATAGCCTGCTCCGAGATGTTAAGGTCCGCAGGCTCCACGTTTTGGAGCTCTAGAAGTTCAAACAAGAGGCCGCCAACAAGGTACGATAATAGTAAGATTAAATGAGAACTTACCAGTTTGAAGTTTGATCTTTATTTTATGAGGAGTTATGAAGAGGGATTACGTGAAGAACCCGTCAGCCCCGCATGCACGTCAATCTTCAAAGCAGCGGTGTGGAGTCACAGACAGACAAACATTGACCTGAGAATAGTAAGATCGAAGAAACTAGAACAACCAGCTGGTTTTATGAGGAGGGGTTGGGAGTGGAGAGCACGTAATCCCTCATCGTAACTCCTCATAAAATAAAGGTCAAACTTCAAACTGGTAAGTTCTCGTTTATTCTTACTATTTTACTTCGGAGTCACGTGAGTGACTACGTGAAGATTTTAAAACTCGGTGACTCCATGCCGTGGAACAAATCCATGCGTCACACACTGTATAGTTGACCAAGAAGAGTGGACAAAACTGTTCAGTCATGACATAATGAACAAATGGACAATTTAATGTATGATGAAACAATAACAATAACAATAACAGTTCCCTCTCTACCCGAGAGGGCTATTAACACGAACTTAAAACTGAAGTAGCAAACACGCTCGTTCCGACTAAAGGTTTGTTATAAAACGTCTGAGACGTGCATGCTGAGGACCATCCTGCACCCGATAAAATCTGATCTAGCAGGACGTCCATGACCCTCGCTGCTGACGTAGCTGCAGCCCTGGTGGAATGCGATTTAAACATTTTAGTATCAATCCCAGCCTCTGCTAGAACTTGTTTTAGCCACCTGGAAATGGTCTGAGTTGAGACCTGCTTATGTGGTTCTTGTGGCTAATCAGTAATGCTAACTCAGACCCCGAAGCCCCTTGGTGAGGCTAATATATTGCCGGAGGTGAGCAACTGCACAAATTGGGATCCAAAGGATATGCCATGAACTGTAATTTCAATCCCGAGGTACCTAGTCTACTCTGTTTTATAGGGTTGCACACAAGAAAGGTGAAATTACGGCAGAGGTGAGCATCCTGTCCAATCGTAGCTTTTGCAAGGACTGGACTCTTTGAGCTCAAACTAACGCCATTAAACATAGCCACCTTGTGCGTGAGTCGGAGTAGACACAGGGAAGTTGGCGGAGACCAATGACCGGAGTAAAGTTACATCCCAAATTTCAGAATATCTGGGCCTAGGAGGGTTTGAATTGAAGACTCCCTCATGAATCTAGACACTAAAGCGTAAGACCCCACTGATTGGTGTTCTGAAATTGGCAGCAGGTAAGACAACAGCGCATGTCTGGCACAATTTAGAGCATTGTAGCTTAATTTGTCATCGAAGTGCAATTTCAAGAGGAACTCCAGAACATTTGTAATGTGCACTGCCTCATAAGAATTGTCGGACTGTGCACAGAACACTTCCATTTCCTAATCTATGAGGCATATTGTTTTTGAATACTGCTTCTCCAGGCCGCAGTTAGCACATCCACCGTACGATCAGCTAGTCCCAGTCCAAGGAAAGGTCTTCTTAAAACCTGCAAATCAATAAATTGAGCCGATCATGCAGAGGATGTACTTCACCAGAAAACAGGTTTGTTAACAAAGACCTGCCTTTAGGAACCTTCTGCACAGGTTCTACAACCATGCTCGGAATAAGAGGATACCATGGCTATGTCGGCCAGTCAGGGGCAACCAGAGTCCTGCTGATTTTTTTGCAGACAGCGACTGACAAGGCAAAATGGGGGGAATGCATAGAAAAACATTGCACCCCAATGCAGCTAGAATGCGTCTATCGCTACTGCCCTGGGTCTGGTTCCTATGCAACATGCTTTGATAATTGATGATTTAATCTTGAAGCGAACAAATCGATATCTGGTGTTCCATACCAAGAAACAATAGCCTTTAACACTCTATGATTCAACACCCATTCTGTGTTGTCATTGAATTTACGTGACCTGGTGTCCCGCCACCATGTTGAATCTACCTGGGAGGTAGATAGCTGAAACCCAAATATTTTGAATTATGCTCCAGTTCCAATGAGGCATGTCAATTTATCACAGGATACTGACTTGATACCATCCATATGATTTATGTATGCCACTGCTATGGTGTTATTTATCTGTAATTGAACATGCACATGGTGCATGTTTGTGCACAATAAGCTTTCAGACCATAAAGGGCTGCGAGCAACTCCAAATAGTTAATCCATGCAACTGCAGAAATGATATGTCATGCATGTTCCATCTGCCACTGCAGCTAGAAACAGTGTCAGTGGTGCCCCACCCCAGAGAACTGGCATCAGTCTGTAAAACAACAGAAGGGCTTTCATTTGAAATATAGCAAAACAATGGACAATATTGGCTTTCCACCACTGTAGCTCATCAATGGCTTCGGCCGGTAATTGCATCGTTCTGTCAAAGTGCCCGAAATTATGTTTGAGTGCTACACCTTTGCTCTTTGTACTTGCTGATAGTGCAAAGGCCCATATTTGGCTGCTGGAATGTAGCCACCAGTTTTCCAATCAAGCTTGCTACTTGTCGAATTGAAGGTAGCTTCTGTGCGAAAAGATGATTTGCAGGTTTCTATTAACTTCAATCTCTTGCCCTCAGTGACTAACAGGTGATTGGAGTTAATAGTAAATCCCAAATAATCCATAACCCTGAGATTAGAGTCAACCTGGATTTTACTGGGTGAATTAGGAACCCCCAATTGCTCAAACAGAAGTTTGGTGGCTGAGACCGCCGGAAAATAGCCCAATTCCATAGTTTTCCCTATAATGAGGATATCGTCCAGATAAGCCATTACTATGTGTTTCTGCTCTCTTAATAGAGCAAGAACAGGTTTCAATATTTTTGTGTAATAACCTGGGAGCTGAGGTTAACCCATTCGGCAACGCTTTAAACTGCCATAGCTGCCCCCATCCATTTAAAATTTCAAGTATTTCTGTGATCCTTGTGAACAGGTACAGAATAATAAGCATCTTTAAGATCAATGCATGCCATGTGACATCCCCAGGAAATTAACTGTTTTTGCAGTCACAAAACTTTCCATTTTGAAATGTTTGTGTACTACACAAAGGTGTTAAAGTTGGGTTGTCCAAATGATGCCGGTTACCCCCACCCTTCTTTTCCCTTGTGAAAATATTGGAGCATACAATTCATGAGGTTTTCATGACTTTTTTTCAATCACTCTTTTATGCACTTGATGTTTCCAATTTCAGCCTGAACTTCCAAACCATCCCGTTTTGAACGAGCAAAGATACGTTTGGAGCATGCTGCGTGGATGGGAAGAGAGATGAGCCAGCAAATTCAATTTTGAACCTGTCTATGCCTGCGCAGTATGAACAATGTCAGAAGTTAACCACCGTCCCATCATGCAAAAAGAAACATAACCTACCACCAACATGCAATGAAACCCACACCCGCCTACGTTTACATTGAGACCCAGACCCACCTACCTCCGTGATAGTCGGCGGATTCTGGATATTTATTTTCCTTCCCGATGTTTTGGCGACTTGATGTGCTTTGGTGCGCCAGCTGCGCATCTTGGCTGTCGGCGGTTTTGGCCATGTCCTAAAAAAATACTTCCGGCTGGTTCTTTGGGTCTTCGAGCTGGACGTGGTCTCTGCAGCTGGTCTTGTGCTGGTCGAGGTATAAGGGTGCTGGCGTCGAAACGACGACTGTCTGTTTGGTGGTGGACCCCGAAGTAGCCCCACAACCTTCGACTCGTTACAAGTCGTTCACTGCCTGCCCGACAGGTCTTCTCCAAACAGTAAATTGGGCGGGCCTGCACATTACTGGCCTTACAAACCCCGCAAAACCTGGGGTTGAGAACAGGACAAATGACATTCTTTGCGAAAGAAAAGAAATTAATTTAAAATTGTGCATTGCACAACAATGCCCATTGCATCCCGTTGAGCCCCGGATAATGCGCAGCCGTCTTTTTTTTTTTTTTAACCGACCTGGCGAATGCTGTCAACCCCGATGCCAGCAGGTTTAGAATTCTTTGCAGCTTGACCCTTGGGTTTAATGCCGCCCCAATGCAGCTCCAGTATGAACTGTTCACCACCGGTACCTTGAGGGCAGCACAGTGCTGGGCATGCGCAGTACCTCATGGCTGTCTCCATCATGACTTGTTCCCTGAAGCTGGTGGGAAGCGAGGGAATTAATTGCTGGCCACCAGCTCTTCTTCAGCGGCTCCCCAACCAGTGACGTTACAACATAGCGCTGCAAATTTTGAGACCATTGTCGGCACCTCCGCTTCCCATGGGTCTCGCACCGAGCGGCATCCTCCGCCCAGGATTGGTGGTCTATACTCCCATCCTCGGATGGGGATACATAATGCAGAGCCCTGCACCAGGCGCTGCTGCAGGCCGTCGTGTCGACCCGCTGTGATATGACTCCCGACCAAGAAGCACATCATGTTGGCGCATCTTTTTCATAAGAAAGGCTAGTCCGCCAACGCTTCCGTTTTTTACGCTCGAGGAGGCGAACTCTCCCGGCCGGACTCGTCCAAGTCAACTGGCCTCCACTGACCCCTTGGACTTGCACTTGGCCTTCCCGACCTGCGTGGTAGCCAAAGTGACTGTCCTGGACACCGAGCCCTGGGGTCGCTGGCTGTCAGCGACCGCGATAGTGAAACGGACTGCCGCCCGCTGACCGCACTGCCACGGTCGTCGGAAGCGGTTCTCCCTGCAGCCCGTTGAGACTTCACCCTCGCCTTATCCATCGTGTTCTTGTTGTAAGAAGACAGGAGAAAAAACCACGCAGACTAAGTTCAAGAACTTACCTGGAGGTCTTTTAAAACTTACCGCTGGTCTTTTTTTCCTTACCCGGAGCGATGCGCACCAGCCAGTCGGAGCGCCATGCGTTTGAGTAATGACACGCATGCTGGGCTGACGGCAACAGTTCTTCACGTAGTCGCTCACAACCCCAATCCAAAAATGACTCCGAAAATAATCCGTAATCGAAGTTGGGCATTTATTGATGGCAAATACTGGTTAATTAGACGGCACATGGATATGCTGTGAGAGATGGGTTATTGATCATGTGAGGCAGAGGAGATTAGTTTACCTTGGTATTAAGTTTCAGCACAGACATTGTGCGCTGTAAGGGCCTGTTCTTGTGCTATACTCATCATCTGTGCCCCACTGTTATCGATATTTAGGTTATAATTAATAAAGATGTGAGAAGCATAGATTGCGAAAAATCAAAATACTAGAGGGCAAAGCTTTAAGGTGAGAGGACCAATGTTTGAAGGAGATGTGCAAGGAAAGTTGTTTTACACAGAAGGTAGTGAGTGCCTGGAACGCACCACATGCAAAGGCAGATACAATAATGGCGTGAAGAAACGTTTTTGGACAGGCGAATACACAGGTATGAATGGACTAATGGATTATGTGCAGGTTGATAACAGAATTTTCTGCACATGTTTTTAGCACACTTTACACATCCTTTATGATCAAAGGAAACAATAATAAACATGAAGACTTTTAGATGTTGATGCTCAACGTTGACCCGATTAGAGAAAGAGAAAACAACAGGGTCCATGTTGACCTAATTAAGATGGCTCACCTGACCAAGACAAACAAACTGTTGGTGTTGACCTAATTCAGGACTCTCAGTTACTTGGCCTGATAAAGATTGTAGTTCAATAATTTACTACAATGATGATGTTGTCACATCAAACAGTAGCGAATGTCTAGGAGACCATTCTATTTGCCAACACACAAACACATGCCCTCATATTCCGCTTGTGTAACTTTTACACCAGATGGTCCTATAAACATTGAAATGATACTGGAGTAAAGTCAAGACGAGCTCGTCAGGCAGCATCTCTGAGGGATATGGATAATAGACAAGTTTTAGGAGTCGGCCAGACCTCTAGGTACTGCCAGCTGAAATGTATGAACAATTGCATCTCCAATTAATATACCTTACCTCCTCTCTTCGCTTTCCTGCATTCTCCCCACCCAGTGCCACACTTATTTGCTCACCAATCCCCGTGCCCATTCTCCCCACCCCCACCCATACTCGCCCCCCTTCACCCACATCCCTTCCTCTGACTGATATATATCATTCTCCTCTTCTCTCCTTATGTTCCTTTTCATTAGCTTTTATTTTTATTGGTCTTTTATTTTTCAACTATCTGCTGATCAATTATGCCCCTATCCCGGATCTACCTATCACTTTCGTCCTCACTAACTTTTTTCTAGATCTTCTTCCCCCACTCTTAAACCATCAGTTGTAAGCAGGATTGGCCCAGACCATTCCTTGAGGCAGTCGCTACTTGTACCACTGAGTTCTTTACTCAAGCATTTTATAAAAACATATCAGAAAATAGACGTGCTAGGAGTTGAGGCCATTCGGCCTTCTTAAGCCCTAGCACCATTCATAATGATCATGCTGTCATCCAATCAGTCTCCTTCCAAAATAGCCTTCTCTCAACCCCTGCATCCTTCATAGTCCAAGGGCCAATCTAACCTCCTCTTGAAATATCGCCATTGAATCTGGCCTCAAACTTACCTTCTGTGGCCAGTAGAATTCCAGCGTAGACTAACCACTCTCTGCTGCTAAAAAATGTTTTTTCTCATCTCGGTCCTTAAAAAGATAGCCCCTTATCTTAAAACTGACCCCCTCCCCCCCCTTGACCCTCTGTCTGGACTTCCCACCACGCGGAAGGATCTTCCTGCATTAGCCTGTCACCCTTAAGAATTTTAGAAAGTTTCTATAAGATACCTCCAATCTTCTACAATTCTCAGCGAAGTACAAAGCTGAGTCTGTCCAGTCTTTCTTCATATGAAGTCCTGACATCCCAGGAATCAGGTTGGTGACCTTCTCTGCCACTCCCTATATATCAAGAATGTCTTTCCTCAGATTTGGAGGTACAAACTGTACGAGATACTCCAGGTGTTACTGGTCTCACCATAGACCCTGTACAAGTGCAGTAGAACCTCCCTAAGCTCCATATACTCAAATCTTTTGCTATGAAAAATGATAACATATAATTTGCCTATTTCATTGCACTGCCTGCACTGCATGCTACTTTCACAAGACTGGTGTACATGACACCAAGGTCTCGTTGCCTTCTCCTTCTCCCTCCCACCCCTTTTCTAATCGCAGCCACTATTCAGATATAGTTACTTTCCTTGCTTTTTGCGCTCACCAAAGTGCGAGGGGGTGGCGTGGAGCGATAACCCTCACATTTATCCACATTATACTGCATCTGCCATGCATTTGCCCATGTCAACCCAGCCTATCAGTCACCTTGTTCAGCCTCCTAGCGATCCTCTCCAGCTAACACTTGACCTACAGCTTCTGCTTAATTTCATCGCAAACTTAGACGATAATACTATCTCTTATGCTCCAATATTACTAATATTGAAATAGCTGGTACTGGGTCCCCAGCCCACTGAGCCTTGATAGTCATGAGCCTTGTAGTCACCCCACTAGTAACTGACCTGCCAATTCAATGACTAGGACCCGTTTACTCCTACTCTTTGCTTCACTGTCTGCCAGCCAGTTCTCTATCATACTCAATTATGAACCCCCCAAATACCATGCCTGCCCTTTAAGTTGTATTTTATGTGCGCCAGACCTTGTCATACTAGAGCCCAACATACTATAATTATGTGGGACCTTGTCAAAAGCCTTTCTTTTGTTGTGATATAGATATAAACTAGTAACTGGCCTATATTATTTTCTTATTATCCCATTTTTCTTTTTTCAGGGTCTATCTCTTACCCCCTTTCTCTAATTCTATTGACAAGGGTTCTTCTCCCTTTGCAATACGCTCTTTCACTTATCACTACTCTTTTCTCTTATTTCACTACTCATTCATTTCTATTCTTTTTCTTGTTTAAAAGCATAAAATTATAGCGTAGAGTACAATGATTGCCTAACAATATATATGTGAAGTACATTTGATGTACTTCACCACTAATAAATTAAGATTTTTTTAAAACCCTATGAAAGTCAGATTAACATATCACTTGGCTTCTCCCTTATCCGCTCTACTAGTTAATCCTCGAAAAATTCTATAAGATTCGTCAGACATAATTTTTTCTACTTTTGTAAATCCATGCACCCTGACTTTGTCCAATGATTTCACACATTTCCAAATGTGGCTGCTATCCTATCCATTAATAACTGTCTCTAGTAGTTTCCCAACTACGATGTTCGTACTAACTCAGCGTCTCATGTAATTCTCCGTTTTTTCTCCCTCCCTCCTTTTAAAAAAGTGGGGGTTAACATTAGCTACCCTCCAATCCTCAGCGACACTACTTCCAGAATCTGAATGAGTTTGAAAATTATCACTAATGCCATCACTATTTCTGGGTTCTACTTCCTTAGGTACTTGGGGATTCAGCATCATATAGCGCCCTGGGAGTGATTTATTCGGCTTTAATCCATTCAATTTCACCGCCAACACCACTTCCCGGCTATACCGCGCATTTCACTCAGTTACCTCCATCTCATTTGACCGTCCAGCGCTGTCTCCCCTGTCCCCTAGGCTATGATATTTCCGGCAGATTATTTATGTCTTTCCTGAGTGATGGACAAGACGAATCAAAGTAGTTATTCAATTTTGCTCTGCCATGTCTTTGTTCCAGTTCAATTCCCTGCTTTCTGCTGCAAGGCGACCTACATTTGTTTTAATTAGAAATCTTTTTCTGCGTCACATATCTATAAAAACTTTTGCAGTCAGTTTTTATGCTTCCTGCCAGTTTAGTTTTCATTCTATAATCTATCTTCTTCCCATCCATTAAGCCCCCTTTGTCCTCTCTGCTGGACTCTGAATTTCTCGCAGTCCTCTGGACTAGCGCTTGCACTTTTTTCTGGCCCCTAATTTTGTATGATTATCTTTTGTTTTTTGGTACTATCACTGATTACCTTTGTTATCCACGGATGCACTACTTCCCTGAATATATTATATTGCCCAAAATGGGATGAAACAATTGTCGTAGTTTCATCCATGCAGTCGTATAAATGCCTTCCATTGCACATCCACATCAACCCTTTCTTAAAGAATCAATATAGGCCCCAATCCCTATCTTGGCCAATAAGTTTCATACCCTCAAAAGTTATCTTTCTTTAAGTTCAGAAACCCTTGTTTCTGAATTAAGTATGGTCACTCATCCATCATAATGAAGAACTCAACCATATATGGTCACTCTTAGCCCCAAGGGCCTGCCAAGACTGCTAACTAACCCTCTCGTTATCAATTACCCAGTCTTATTAAAATAGCCTGCACTCTCTCGTATGGATCTACTACATGTTTGATTAGAAAACTGTCCGATAATTCACAAGCAAATCTCTTCTCGCACCCCTGCCAATTTCATTCACCAATCTATATGTAGATTGAAGTCAACCCATTATAACGGTTTTACCTCCATGTTGCCGCATTCTTTATAATTTCTGTATGATGCCACCCCAACCCACTACTACTGTTGATGGTGGCCTTAGCTACAACAACTCCCACTTGCGTTTTATCTGCCCCGCTTAGTGTTTCGCATGCCTCTCCCATATATCGATCCAACATCCTCCCAAGCTTATGTCCTTTCCTTTTATTCGCCGTATCTCTCTCTATCCAGCAACGCCTTACCCCACCTCTTTTCCGATTCTGCTTTTATCCACTCCTGAATATTGAATATCCCCCCAGGATCGCTCTCCGCTCCCTGCTCTTGCGTCACCGCTGGTTAGCCATATGTCTCGTCGATGCAACAATATCATCGTCATTAATAACTATCAGCACGTTCAATCTACATTTTGCATATTGATATAATTTTAACACAAAACAACACTGCCAAATACACAACACGAACTTGACTTGACATCAGGTAAGGATCATGAAATATTGCATTTAAAGTGGACTTCACCTTCCTCGTCAGGCACAAGATGGTACAGCAGCCATTTCCCTCAAGCTCCAGCTTAACTTTTTCTCAGTGGTTATCAGGCAACAATGAACATCCTAACACAACTATAGGAGCAGACTGATCTACTTCCTGGAGCACCGTCTTCAGATTACTGGCCTTTAAGTTACTAAAGTAAATTAGGAGATCCGTATTTCCCCCCAGGCCTATCGGCCACAGACGTCTGCCGCTGACCATCAAAAGTATATGAGTTCTATCCAACTTCATTCAGACAATTTACAGAAGCCAATTAACTATGTCTTTGCGAATGTGCCCGGAGGAATACTGGCGCCCCGCTCTAGGAAAACATATGCCATCACACGTGAGACGTAGAAACAGTGTAAGACAAGCACCCTGATAGCCAGATAGAACCGCCGGTCTCTGGCACTGCAAGGCAGCACGTTGCAGGCTGGACACCGCTGCCGCCCAAATCTTGCCATCATAAACATTATTCCTTTACCTGTGGCAAGACATGATTGAATCATGTATTGTCATTCCACTGATCTGGTAGCCCCTCCCCCACCCAATGTCTTAATGTCCTCGGTACACTTTAAAAATAAACAATAACTAAAGTCGAAACTAAACTAAGGGTGGTGATGTTTCGAGGCAGGATGTGGAGGGATGGGAAGACAGAGGTCTATGATGATATGCAAATAATGAGCTAATAATCACTCTATGTTTGCTTCTGGTAATTTATTCGTAACTGGCGTGGTTGACGCTCATGTTTTGAAGCAAGTAGTATGAAGAATGGTATGCTGACCCTTAGATCTGCACAACTAGCGTGATACAGTGCGTAACAGAAACAAACTATTGCCGTGTTAGATTCCGCGCCGATCTATTGCTCCTGTTTTTCTCAGTGCAGGTTATAAAGTTGAAAAATTATTCCACAATCTAATTCCCTTTGTATCAACCTCTCTGACAGGGAAAACTCATTAAAAAAGAAAGATAGATGTTACTATTGATGCCACGGAACTGTGGTCTGCAGATGATTGACCCTGGCCCAAACACAATGTGCTGGAGGAATGCCCCAGCCAGGAACGCTGCGCTACGGATCGCAGACTTCTTAGATTAGATTACGGATCGACAGACCTTCTTCGACTTATCAAATCAGTTCTGCGACTGTAACAACCGTGGAGTACTCAGCCAAATCAGCAGCCGTCTCTGGAGTATGGAACAGGCAATGTTCAGAGTCATTGAGAAATAGATATTAGGTGCAGGAAATAGCGTCATTTGGCATTTCGAGTCAGCCAGCCCCATTCATATATTATTACAATGGGTTCTCTTCCAACTGATCATCAAAAATCAGTACCCCATTCTCTTTCTACCAATATCCTTGATTGTTAGCCCTTGTCGAGCTAACGTAAACCCTCTTGAAAACATCTGCAGGAATCCTGCAACACTCTTCTAAGATGAGGAAGAGTCAAGAGGGACATCTCTGCAAGACAGTGGCGGGGTGATGATTCTAGGGCACTAGATGTATTCAGTGTGACCCAGTCTAGATAGGATAGACAAAGTGCTGGAGCTAATGCGGCGGTCGTACGGCTGGCATCCTTAGAGACCATAAATAGGTGACGTTTGCAGGTCGCGAACCCTTTACTTCTGAAAGTTAGAGGTGTGGTTTTGAGGGCTCCCTCAACAGATTGGCAGACAACATAATCAAAAGACTTGTACTCCACCCCCTGATCATTCCTTTTTTCTCCCTGGGTACTCATCATTGGCCAGAAGATCAGAAGCTTGAAAGTGCGCACCAACAGATTCCAGGAACAGATTCTTCCCTCCGTACCAGAACCTCCCGAATCCACCTGTCCGATACACTTTTACCCATTGCGGACATGGGCTTTGATCTGCTGACGAACTGTGCGCGTGCTCTACAATGCTGAGAACATATATTCTGTAACTTTTGTATTTCCCCTTTGCTCCACTATTGTACCTTGAGTTTGGATGTCTAATTTGTATTTATGTATAGTAGTATCCACAATTATCTGCATTTGCTTTGGATAGCATGCAAAAACAAAGCTCTTTCACTGTAGACCTCACTACACATGCGCAATATAAAGCTAAACATAAGTACACATTAGAAATAAATAGGTGCGGGGAGGGACGGCCCTGTGCCAGCCCCTTTGAGCCCAGCCACTGCCATTCATGGTAGTCCCTGACCGTCCCCAATCAAGCTTAATCCGATCGCCTGCTCCTTCTCCCATATCCTTGATTCCACTTAAGTCCCTAGAGAACTCTAATCTTAACTCTCTCTTAATCCATAAGATGATTTGGCGTCCACTGCCCCTCTGCTGGGACAGGAAATTCCACAAATTCACAACTCTTCTGGGATGAACGTTTTTTCTCACCTCAGTCTTAAAAATTGCCTCCCCTTGCTATTCTAAGTACCTTTGCGAAACGCTCAGAGGCTCGATCAATGTCCGAGTCATAAGCTCAATTAGCGTTTTGAGATGAAGGAAAGTTAATTGAATTATAGAGAAGTAAGTTTAGGAAGCTCGTGCCACATCTCTAGATTTCTAGTTTTTTATATTCTGCCATATGTTGTTTGAGAGAGAGTGTTAGTGTGTGGTTGTTTATAGATAAGTATCAGTTTGTGGCTCTCGTTGAAGAGGAGGCAATTTATTACTGCTGGAATAAGTTACCGCGTTTTCAATAAATTATTTAATTTCTTCTTACTTAATATGTTTTATTTTATTAGACGCATAATTGTACAAAGAATTAAAGCAATCGCGCTGTAGAGTTGACCTACAATTTTCGCTTAAAGCTTCTTTTTAACATTTTATAAATTGATACATAATCGGGAGGAAAAGAACCGCTGCCGTCAAGAAGAAAGATGCAAAAAAAGAGAGAATTTTTATCTTTGACCTCAAGAAATGGCATATTCTGTTTCATTGGTGCGGTTGCACGAGTCCATCTTCCATTTCCATGTCTTAGCCTGTCCTTCTAGAACTAACGTGACGCCTAATGCCGATTTTCATAGTTTATTGAAAATTATCTGCCAGACACAAAAATAACAAATAACAATAGCAACCACTTGCAACTATTAGTGTATATAGTGTTTTGAACATAGTTGTAGAGCACTGGCCCGGCCCCCCCCCCCACATCGCGTCCAACTCGTTCACGCATGACCAAGATAGCACCCATCTAAGCTTAGTGCCATTTAGCCCAGCCCGATTTTCGCCCGCTCTCTAGTTCCTTTTTAACCTTTTTTGTTGTCCATGTACTGTCCATGTATACTGTCCAAATATACTTTTAAATGATGTTGTTTGTGGTCCTCAGCCTCACTTGTCTCTTGCACCTCATTCCATATACCCACCCTTAAATGCAGTGATAAAGTGTGTCCTCTCAAGTTTTTTATCCTTGCAATTAAACATATCGCCTTCTATTTGCTCAATTCCTTGGACCCCCCACTATCATTCACCCACTAGTCCCATTATGATTTTATACATTCCATAAGATCGCCCCTTATCCTCATGTGCGCAGGAAGTCCAAGCGGGGGGGGGGGGGGGCGCGGTCTGTTCAACCGTCTCCCTATAGTCAGGCCCTCATAGTCCTGTCAACCCTCATTCGTAAATCGCTTCTCGTCAACTATTCAGCTTATTGTTAGCAAAGATTATTTTTCTTCATTTTAGCATTGGAGAAGCCAGACATGAGTTTTAGAATTTTAGAACACTTTTGGATTAACCATTAGAATGCCGACGATGAGATTTATTTTTTAGCCAGAGCGGTGCCTGGTGAATCCTGTATTGAATTCATTAGCACAGTCAAGTGCGTAGAGGCCCAAGACATTGATAATTTTAAAGCAGGAAATAGATATAAGATTTCTTCATTAGTACGCGGTCAGTCAAAGATTACAGGGGAGAAGGCAGGAGAATTGGTTGAGCAAGCGCCGAAAATTAGATCAGCCCCCATGAACTGTGAATGTGAGAGCTGACTCGATGGGACTCTTGAATGACCTTAATCTGCCTTACTATGTCTGATGATCTTATGGTCCCCATTTCTTTTTAGCTGATCTAATGATGTTATAATGCTCTGTTCCAGATTTTATGTTGAAAACGTCATGTGAAAATCATATAACACAGAATTTGAATTAATTGTAACACCTAAATGGGCAACCGCCGTAAGTGTGGATGTGTGGTGTACATGGACTATGTCATGTAGATCGCTTTATGACGGCATGGACACTTGCTGGACAAATTTTGTTTCACTGATATCACTGCCAACATCTCCCAGCGAATGAAGCAGGTATTACAAAGAAGGTGAGACATGCCTAGTCCATCACAGAACAGAAAACTTCTCCCAAAATCGAAGGGAATCCGCGCCAGGACCCCGCAGAGGCATGTTTTCTTTTTTATATATATACTCAAAAAGAGATCCAAATATCATCAAGAGACCCACCCTAGGCACGCTTTCATTTATTCCTGCATCAGAGAAGAGGTACAGGAATCTTTGTAAACCGTGATGTCAGCGTTAGGAACAGCTTCTTTCCCCCACCGATAGCCCCTCTGCACAACATCAACTAAACTGTACTTAGTTATGCCCTTTCTACACTACACTCTTTGTCGGGGTTTCGCAAGTTATCTCGATGTTATTAATTGATTGCATTTATGCTTTGTATATCTATTTGCTAATGCCTTGTGTTTACAGAGCCTGTTATGCTGCCATGAAGTAAGACATGTTATTTTTCTCGTGTCGGTTATGTGTATATGACAAAAATGAATTCCACTCTTGTCCCTTACAGGGGTCACACAACCTTCTCATCAGTTTCACGTCGAGGAAACTCATCCTATCATATTCGCAGATATTGCCTGACCGTTGTGTCCTTGGGCGTCATTTATGATCTTAACAATGGCCAGTTAATTGCTATTCAGTTTTCCAACAACAAAGCTTGCCTTAGCCTTTTACTAATCGCCACCCACCGTGTGTCCCCCCCCTCATCGAGACAGACAGCGTCTATGTGCATTGCGTATAGGTAGACGTTTTAGATTGGCGACGCCTTCTTCAGACTGCGGGGTCGTGTTCCGCGGTGGCGAAGGTGCACGGGCCCCCTGAAGTAGCGGGAGGAACTGGAATGTTAGAAAAGATGGGACTAATCTGGGCAGCACCAGATGACCTAGGCAGGGTGGTATTGATGGGATTGTTGTTGGCAGGGGAACAGGGTGAATATGAAATATTCGTAGAAGAATCAGGAAGTACTTTGCGCCTGCCATTCGCATTTTTACTGAAGTGACCTCAACTGCTAAAACTCATCAGGACCACTCACTGATGCTGTATTAAGGAGGAAAAACCCACCCCCATCACTTCAGTGCTGCCACATTCAGTAAGGGGAGTCCAGGGAAAGTTATTCGGGCAGAGTTAATTAATTTCATCATGTTCTAATTTCCTCCCAGTTCCAAACAGAGTGTGGGTTTGTAGATTTAATTGGCATTCTGTAAAATAGATTACACAGTGTGTAGGGAAGGACGAGGAAGTGGGATAACATCGAACTCGTCGTGAAACGAGTGATCGATTGTTGGCATATTGTTTGACCAATACAATTAGAGTTTTAAAAATGTAACATGTAGTGTGGATAAAGGGGAACTGCTAGAAGTAATGTATTATATTTCCACAAGGTATTTTCATAAGATGCACATCAAAGGTCATTGTAACGAAATAACTCTCTTGATGTAAGTGATACACATATTGAGACAATTTCTCCACTGTTTATGTGGGACTAGGTGGATCAAAGGGCATGTTTCCATGTTCATCTCTAAAACTACTTTCACTTTTTATTCTCAGATCGGATGTCTGGCAGTAGGCTGCGACTGCAAGCAATTTTTTTTTTTCCTTTATTTCTGACTTCTGTGGGAAAAAGCCTTTAACACCAAGCTTGAATCTACTAAATCCCTTTTGCACTTGAAGTATCTGTGCCTGCTATAATCTGCCATTGTGACCGGTATCTGATTAAGACTAAAGGGCAAAGTTACAGCATAGGATTATTTTGTTTGTCTCGGCTATCGGGATTTGTGTGAGTAATATGGTACGGAGGTGAACGTCCACGAGTATCAGAGTGCATACTAATGTCATGTGCAAAAAGGTGCATGTTAGGGGGGCACATTGGCGCAGCGGTGAGTTGCTGCTCACAGTGCCAGAGACCCAGGTTTATCCCGACTACTTTGCTGTCTGTACAGAGTTAAATGTACTTCCCCGTGATCGCGCGGTATCTCGATGCTCCAGTTCTCCCACACTCCAAAGCGTACAGTTTTGTAGGTAATGGCTTTGTAAATTTGTAAAAATGTCCCTAGTGTGTAGGTTTAGCGCTAGTGTAAGAGGTGACTGCTGGTCGGTGGCGGACTCAGTTGGACACAAACGCTGGAGTAATCAGCGGAGTGAGGGCAGCATCTTGGAAGAGGGGAATGGGCAATGTTTCTAGGTCAGACCCTTCTTCGTGATCAAAACCTTTGATTTTTCAGCTTTGCAGTTCTTTCTTACACAAAAAGTAACAGAATTGCACTTCTTTAAATAAAGACGCAAGGAACTGCAGATGGTGGCTTGGAAAAAATGACAAAGTGCTTGAATAACACAGCCAGATTTCCTCTACCGGCTAAATGCCATGCAGTCCCACTATATTGTGTAAACCAGGGCACTTTAGCTGTCATTTTAACATAGGAGATTTAGTTGTATAGAATGGAATCAACGCAAATTCGCAATACACTTCACTTCTTCAACTGGTTTTAAACAACGAACTCATCTACACGAGCATGTTAAATGGCTGGTATGCAGTTTTGATCAAAGGCCCTCCTTGAGAGGATGTGCATTTGAATTATGGATCTCACTTTGTTGGCAGTTTAATTCAAGATGTTGAAGCAAACCAGGCAAAACAAAGTTAAATGCATGAAAAATTCTCTCGATCGAAAAAAGTCAAAAGTGACAATTAGGGCTTTGCTGACACAAGAATTACAGATGCTTTAGACTTTAGTGAAACAGTGCGGCGAATTATGCCCTTCGGCTCCCCGAGTCCGCGCCGAACTGCGGTACGTTTTTACAGAAGCTATTGGAGAATGAGACGTGAGCACCCGGAAAAATCCCTCGTGTTCACATGGAGAACGTACGAACTCCATGGAAACAGCCCCCGTAGTCAGGATCGAACCCGGTTCTCTGGCGATGTGAAGGCAGTTACACTCCCACTGCGCCATGGCTGCAGAATGTATTGTGTTATAGAGGACATACAGAGAGATACAGTGTGGGCAACAGGCTTCGGCCCCACTCACCCACATCGGCCAACAATGTCCCAGCTACACGATTCCTACTTGCTCTTGCGTTGGTCCATATCCCTCCAAACCTACCCTATCCATGTACCTGTTAACCTGTTTCTTAAATGATGGGGATCGTCCACCATCAAACTAACCTCCTCTTGGCTCGCTTGTTCCATACACCCACCCCGTTGTGTGTAAAAGATACCACTTCGGATTCCTATTAAATTTTTATCCCTTGGCCTTCGAACCTCGGTTCTTGGTATTCGATTCCCCTACATACTTTGGGCAAGTGACGCCATGCATCTACCCATCTATTCTATCCTGAATTTTTATACTCTGTAAGATCTCTCCTATCCTCTATGCTCCATGGTTAGAGATCCAGCATACTTAATCTCTCCTATAGCTCACACCCCTAGTCCTCGGGCAACATCTCGTAAAATATTTTCGGAAACCTTTCAAGCTTGTCAATCCTATATCATAGTGCCCAAAATGAACACAATATTCTAAATGCAGTCTCACTAAGTCTTCTAAATACAACATGCCGTCCTAACTTCTATACTCATTACTCTGATGATGAAGGGCCAAAGGGCCAAAGTTTTTTGACCACCTTTTTACCTGCGATACAACTTCAAGGAACCATGCACCTGTACTCCTAGATCCCTCTGCTCTATATTAGTACCCAGAGGCGTTTCATTTACTGCTGTAAGCGTCCTGCCCTTGTTTGACGTCCCAAAATGCAACACCTCACACTTCTCTGTATTAAATTTCCCATCGACCAATCCTAGCCCACCTGGCCAATCATCCAGATCTTGCTGCAAATCCTTCACACCATCTTCACTATCTGCAAAACACAAAGTCCTAATTACATCCAATAGGGTGAGAATCTGTTCAAAAAACTGACAATACCTCAGTGTACATTAGAGCAGCGTGGCACGCAACATACAGGGTTTTAATATAAACCTAAATTACTCACCTCATTTACTGAGTTCTTTCCTTATCTCATGCTTTGAATATCAATAGTTGTGTCCTGGACAGATGATTCTATAAAAATATCATGAATATTTAGAGTCAGGACAGGAAACAGGCCCTTCAGCCCCACCGTGTCTACGTCGACCATCAATCACCGGTTCTGAATAGTTCTACGTTAGCCCACTTTCACATCCACTCCTGACACTAGGGGCAATTTATCAATGGGTCATTTAACTACAAACCGCAATCTTGGGAATGGAGGAAAACAAAGCACTTGAGGAAACCTCGTGCCAAACTCTAAACAAAATTCAGAATCTGTGTTCAGGATTTTAGACGAGAGTTCAGATTTATTTCTTGGGGTTAAGGGTTAAGGATATGGTGAATAAGCACAAGGATGGGTGTATGATTTTAGATGTTCAGCCATGCTTCATATTGAATGGCAGCGGATGTCAAAGGACTGAATGGCCTACTCCTGCAACTATTTTTCTATGTTTCTATGATTTCAAACCCAGAATCTCTGGCGCGGTGAGGCTGCAGCTCTACAAGGCTGTTGCCCTAATTTTGTTTAAATTATTATTTAGATCTCTCTGGAACTAAAGAAATATTTCACTTTTTATATGCTCAGTTTTTGGTTCATATTACAAATTAAATGTACAATGTATTACATTACCTTTTTCTTTCTTCATTTACTGTGATAATTATTGCGATCCATGAATCCCTTATTGGTACTATTAGAAAAGACTCGGTCGAATTAAAAATAATACTTCAGGTAGGGTTCCTTGAAAATCAATTTAAATGTGAAATCAAATATTGTACAATGAACTTGCAAAATATAATCATGACTATTGCGTCACATTACGTTAAATAATGTAAATGCACATTGTACATGAAACACTAATCATGTATGTCGTTTAGTTTAATTTAGATTAGAGGACACAGAATAAAATACCTGTTGCTCTGCCCACTGAGTCCACGCTGACCATCGATCAACCGTTCACACCAATTCTTGTTATGTCCCTCCTTTCACATCCACTCTCTACACATAGAGGCATTGGGCAGGGACCAATTGAACTACAAACCTTTATGTCTTTTGGACGTGCGAGGAACTGGAGACCGAGGAAACCCCACGCAGTCACGGCAAAGAATGCAATACCGCACAGACAATTGGAACAGAAACTATATTAAAATCTAATATCTTGTGAACTATGTCAATAGGATTTCTTTCTGCAGGGAAATCTATGGTAAATTTACCAATATGTCTGTTATATAGGATATGTGTGGAGGAAAGAACTGCAGATGTTGGTTTAAATCGGTAGTAGACGCAAACTGCTGGGTACAGCGGGGACAGACTGCTTCTCTGGAGGAGAATGAATGGTGAACTTTTCTGGTCGGAATTTTCTTCAGACTAATGATCAGGGAGACGTG